>NW_021011480.1:3863777-4340178 GCF_003987935.1 Bombyx mandarina
AAAAAAAAAAAAAAAAAAACGTCCGTGGCTTCGGCGGTCGCTCGCAAACAATACAATTATCAGATTGGATATGATTTGTCACGAACATACTAATTTAATCTGGGTGTATAAGTAGAGTGGGCATTTAATTGATAGTGATTAAATATTAAATGTATATTTTATATGATAAATTTTACTCATTATTTACAATTATATTATTATTTTTTTTTATATACTAATTTAATTGGCTTAATATTATTCACACTACACAATAATATACCCGCCATTTTTTTAGAACTCTGTTAAGCGAAAACGGTCTAGAAAAGATTGCTTTCAGCAATATATTCGGCCATTGTACAAATTATACATGCGTATTATATTTAATATACCTACGCCAATTTTTATCTCATATTCTCTTCATTTTAATGAAATTCCGCATGAATATATTGAATTTAATTTTCAATTGAAACATCCCGTCTTGTATCTTGAGGCATGAGGTCAAAATTTCTGTCTCGCCCTTTGATACGGAGCATACATTATATCATATAACACCCATGGTGACAGTTATTATTTAAAATTGTAAATTAATCCGTTATTTTCCTTAAGCTTATTTTGTTTATATTTTATTGGAACGAAGTTAAAGAACGGATACGGAAGGGTACCCAAACCGGGAAAAAACGTCCGTAACGTAAGATTTTTATTAGTAATGCACACAGTGTACGACTTAACTTTGTAATAACGTACAAAAAATAACATATTTTTATGATATATATTTTTATAAATCATTGTGAATAAAATAAAGTTGATAACTTTGTAAAGTAGTTTTTCATTTTATTTTTATCAATAAAAAATCATAATAAAAAATGTATACCCGAATAATTATTTTCTTTACACCTCGAATAGAACTTAAAATACTTTTATAATAATCCGGTGTCCCGCGACACCACACATCTTTTTTTTTTATTTAATTTTAATTATCTCAAATTATGTCAGGTGATTTATGAACCTCCTACCAAACGTTCCGGATGAAATGCAAAATTAAAAAGAATAAAAAAGCACATAAGTGAATCTGTCTAAGATTTTATCGGAAAACCGATTTAGCATTTATGGTGTTTTTATGGTGGTGTAAAACGTAAATGAAAAGGCGGACCCTCGACGCGGTGCTTAAGGGCCTCGTCATTATAATCATTAGACATTTTTCGTCGTTTCTCTTTGAAGTTGAAAAATTAATTTAGTTACAGAACTGTGAATAATTTACACGGCACTTCTGTAATTTTAGTATTTTTTTGACTCGATTTTGATTTTAACATTATAGCTTGTAGTGTTTGTTAATATGAACTATCTCTTTTAACATTCCCTAATCCTAAAGCTGTAAATGCATTAGCTTATTAAAATTTTATTTCCCGCAATAATATTAAACTGTAAAAATATTTACAAATTTTTCTCCCGTTCTCATCCTTCTCATCTGCTACCATCTATCTATATCACTGATATTCTATCTACCTGACATTGGTAGAGTCATTCGCCAAAGAAGAGACTCAAGCCATTAAAAAAAAAACTTGTAGTGTAGTTGTAGCTAAAGAGCTGTAGCGTACATATTAACAACGTAATCAAATAACAAATAAAAACATAATGATATATCGTCGTCTCGCTTTTGAACAAATAATGAAAAAAATATATATAATAGAGGTATCCTTAAAACTTTCATATAAAATTTTGTATCTTAAAACCTGCTAATAGACATCACAACGCGAACGTTACAACCCAGTTTGAGGTCCACTAAACATGAGGTCGAAGACTCGAATGTGTAATAACGACGGTCCCGCTCTTGGAGTTTTCTCGGAGGTTGAGATTGCTTGAGGCCCAGAGAGCTTTCCGGCTTCACTAGAATAAGCAAACTAGAGGACTCACTATGGAGGTTAAGGACAGCTTGAAGATATCTACCGCCAGATCGGAATCACGTCTTTTCAAAAACAGTTTACTTTGTGTTCATTATTAAAGAACTCAAATGCTATTAGCGCAATAATAAAATTATTACTTTGTTATTATTTCATAACAATACTTGAAAGCTTATAATGAGTTTTTTTTGTTTGTTAATATTACTTTTATTTACTCTGCAATTTGTATAATACACTCCCGAAATAACTTAATGGTGAATTTTTAAAGAGATTATCGGCTTACAATCTGATTTTTTATTAATACGGTTCTAATACATAAATTATTTTATTAGTTAGTTAGTTAGTTAGGATTATAAATTTAATTTCCTGCGCCGTAAGATTGAATCGAATCAACGGTAAACAATACGAACGATTCCGGTTTCATGGAATTACGAAATTGAATTATAAAATAATATGATTTGATGTGTCTTCGTCGCACTTTCATTGAGAAATATCTCTGAGATTTATGATTACCACAACGAAGATTAATCAATCAACAAAACGAAAAAAGATATCACCGAAATTATTCACCATCTAGTAGATTTCTAGAATAAAAAAAAAATGTATATCAATGAACAGTACGATAGGCGGTTCACTTTTAAATAATTGTACTGTTGTACCAGAAATAAACGCGAGACAAGAATCTAGACTAGAAAACTATAATAAACTAGTGGACCCGGCGAACTTTGTTCCGCCACACGGTTTGTTTCAAACACATCAACCGGTCAACTTCAAAATTCTACTATAATTAACCATAGAATATATTATGTTTAGCTGTCAGTTGCGTTTTGTTATTCCATATCAGTTGCGTTTTGCTATGCCACGTTTTATGTCGCGTCCCATGGGAACGTGATAAAAAGTATCCTATGTCCTTCTCCTGGTTCTAAGTTACCTCCTCACCGATTTTCAGCCAAATCAGTTCAGCCGTTCTTGAGTTATAAATAGTGTAACTAACGCGACTTTCTTTTATATATATAGTATAGATATCATGTATGGAATTTGTATTGGACAAAAGGATTAAATGACATTCTCCTTAGGCTTAAAATACAAAGGTAAATTATTTTAGTGCTGTAATGAGGGTATGTGTGGTTTCCGGGGACTGCGGCTCACTAGGACAATGCCGGGAAAGCAGCCCTTCGACTCGAGGGCTCTTTGATTATTTCCTCTCAGGAGCCCGAGGGTTGGAAGTGGGCCTCATTGTTTTATACTTGTTAGCGCGAAAGAGGTCGACGCTCCCGGCCGCTCCGCTCCTCATTTCAATGTTACACTTTAAATAGTTTCTGTTTGCGCTAAGCGAAATTTAAACCTTTGATGTATTTTTCTTCTCATATATACATACAGATTTGGTAAAAACTTGCAATTGGCGGGTTTTTGCTTGCAACTTGCAATTAAAAATTAGATATCGACACATATTTAAAAATCCGTTTTAGAGTTAGTAATTGTTAACTTTAATGTAGTGACTTTAGTATAATTTTATTTTATGTTGAAAATTCTATTTATTTCAGAATATCGGTTATCGGTGCATAGACAACAATATTTCAATACTCGTACCACCGCCATCTTGAGAAATCATAATAAAGGTTCAATGGAATTTAAATAAGGACAACAGTACTTTTAAATGCTTAAAATACTCCCAACAACTAACAACATAGGTATGTAATAGCATCCCGGATAACAAATGGGCTGGATAGCATGGATAGCCGGGTGGGTACCCGGTGGCGCAGTACTGACCGATGTTGAGTGTTAGATTCCTACTTCAGCTGGTTAATTTTGCTCTATTCCCAGGCGTTAATATTTTATTGTTTCATTCATATAATGATATGGAGTGTTTCCGAATGAATAAACAATAAAAGACTTAATTGTGTTTTGTGTGATATAATAAGAAAACACTATTTAAAGACCATAATCTCCTTTAAAATTAACATTAAAAATTAAACAATGTTAAAAAACTATACAAAACTGAACTCTTTTTTTTACTGAATTAGCGACTTCATTCCATAACGCTGAATGAACCTGAAGAGAAATCCTTTTAGTTAAAAACTAAAGAGTTTTATACTTCACTCTTGGGTTCATAGCTCACGGGAATTCTAATTTGTGGCAAAAAGAGTGGGTGTGATTTATGAAGAAAAAAAAAAACTATCAAAGTATATCGTTCATTGCATTTTATAAATCACGAAAACATGCTGCGGCTTACCAAAAATCAAATAAATGGAATGGAATGTGTAAAATGAAACTTTTCCGCTGCGCTTTGCAAAAGCTCGTAAGTGGCAAAGTTCGTTCGGCGCTCGGCGTGTACTTGCGCAGTTACGTCGCCTTAAACGACTGCGAAACTCCGTTTAACAGCCTATAATGGTTTTCAAACTTAAAATGTCACGGTTTTGCGCAGTCATATTTTCGTTAAATACTGTAAACGTACCAGCCATATAACAAAGCAAAAAAGATTTTTATTTAGTACTAAAGCGTATCAATTGCCAGCAAAGGTTTCACCAATTTCTATTTTTTTCTGTTGCATGTATACGGGGACCAGCTCAAGGTCTATCTGGCGTTAATTAGTTGTAACGGAGCCTATAGACATATCGCAATGTAAATGTCCCCACCCAATATGAGAAATGAGATTCAAGTTTCAATTACACAGTATAACAGTTGTACCTACACACTTTAAACCAGAATACAATACTGCTGCGCGGTAGAAATAAGCAGGACGGTAGTAGGTACCTGCCCGTTATTTTATGCGCATAATGTCTAACATCTTCTAGATTACACGAAAAAGAGGTATATTATTTATATATTAGTAAATATATGATTATGATACTAAATGTTTATTAAAAGGATTAGTAGATTAACACGTTGAACGCCGGACTAGAAACCATGGTTAAACCAACGAGCCGCGGCCGGCGTGGACTCTGTGACTGTCATTTAAAGTTTCTCGGAAAATAATGAGTTGTCACTGTTTCCGTAATTCGCCAAATTAATCTATGAGTTATTTGTTGACAATATTTACACAAGAACACTTCAACGATTTACGGACGATTCTTGATTATGTTTTTTGCGCGGCCCTGACATTGCAATGGGAGTGCATTGTCCCCATAAAAATAGGCAAAAATAGGCAAGTCGATTTACACGCGTACATAAACACATGACACTATATGGATGTTGTGAAATTTTTCTCGGTATCATAAAGAGCGATATCTCGACGCATTAAAACCGTGTGAAGCGTTAACAAAAGTGTTAGCGTTAATTAACATTCATCTTCTTCAATTAGCAAGTGTTATTTTTTGTCTTTTCCATTCAACTATACGTCCAAATTGAAACGAATCAATTCGAACTTAAAGCTTCTGTTCATTATCAGAATTAATTGACTTGTTTTATAATAAATCTAAATTAATATCCGATATGAACGTCAGTGTACGTATTTGGAGTTGCTATAAAACTTAGAAGTGAAAATGATTTTAACGCTTTTTTACAATAAAGTAAGGTGCTTTTCAGGATACATATATTATCATAATAACCTTTCTACTCATATCTGTTCATAAAATATTTATAACTACTGATACCATGCACCCCACGCTTTTTTTACCATAAAATCATTTTTCTTACACTATTTTTAATTCAAATTTATTAAAATTTATTTTCTATTATTTAGTTGGATTTTTTATAAAAGCGTATTTTGTTAGTTTTTAAACTATTATTTATTTTTTAGTTGAATTTCCATTTTTTCATTTTTATTTTTTCAATTTTTTTTTAAATATTGAATTGTTATCGGCCCTTAATAAGTATACCAAATTTCGAGTTAACCCGACATTTTGAATGGGGTCAAAATCATGTTCAAAGATTCGGTTACATACTAACATACATACGTCTGAAGCTAATAAAAGCGTATTAAAAAGGTAAAGCAACTATTCATGTATGTAAATAAATTCAGTCTTATCTTTTTGTTTACGAGAAACGTCAGGAAAACCTCTACGTGTCTGTTATCTGCTAATAATTGCATTCGGCGTATAGGCTTTTTAAAATATAAACTTGACATTTTTTATGAATCACTAAAAGGAAGCTCAGTAAATCCCAACCCAATGACGAATGTGGTCACTTTTATAATAAATAGTTCATATACAAAAAAAAATTTGCTAACGTATCTTCTATAGATTTTTAAAGCAATTCAAACACAATAAATTTTAGTTATCTATTACAAAGAAGACATGTTAATTATTACTTCATATCTATTGCTACATAATACTCGTATATGATTGATAAAGACGTTCAGTATCATTTACCTCTGCATTTGTAATTTTTTTTTATATTTATTAGCGAACAAATTCAAATTCAAAATAATTTATTTCAACTTAGATGTCAGTATGACACACTTGTTGAATGTCAAAATAAAAAATAACTATGTTAACTCTACCACCGGTTCCAAAAAAAGCCACAGTCCTGAGAAGAACCGGCGAAACAAACTCAGCGGGCTTTTTTTTTATTTTTTCTCAAATATTTGGTATTATCTTCTTTCTTATGTATTTATTTTGGCAATTGCAGTCTTTATATTCAGAATATCAATAAAAGAGAAAGGTAACCCATATAATTAATCGAATACTTTGAGGCGTCATTACATATGGTCGAATTTGGATCATTGGGGAATCTAGGTAGCGATTAGGCTGTGCCGATAATTACTCACCATCAGATGAGCTATATAATCGTCTGCCTACCGAAGGCAATAAAAAAGGATCATAAATTAGCTATTTACTACTTGCAGGGGAAAAGTGCTGAAAGGTGCGAGAACTGAATGAATTAACTTCGTGTGCTTTTACTCAAAACTACACTATCATGTGAGACCTATCTATACTGCGGTAGAGTGAGATAGGTTGATGCTAATTTTTTGTAATACTATAGTTTCTCACTTAAACAAAGATTAGAGTCAATGCGTAAACTTCAAGCCCAAATTAACAACAAAGTGGGGCGATTCAAATTTAGAATGCTGGCTAACTCTAAATTTGGAGCGACACAACAGCGAGGGTAACAAACGTAGTGTTGCCATGTCAGTTACGGGCATGCTAACAAATTTGCAATACGTCCGAGCCGGGGGGACTCCAATCTGGATACAAGCGTTACAAACCGCGGTCGTACACTGAACCCAGATCACCCTTTGATACAATGTTGCAAAATTTAAATTTACACACCCTGATGGTTAAGTGATGAAGATTTAATGTAAATTGTGAAGTTTATTTTGTTGTATGTTGTATGCATAAACAATATTACAAATGATTTTCTACATTGGAGTTCTCTTTGAAATGTTTAACCTTTGAACAAACAATGCTGCTTTAATTTTTAAATATATTTCATTTATTGCTATTTTGTTCTTGTTTTGTTATTGATATTTTGAATGAAGAAATCTGAATCATAAATCAAAATTTAAAATATTTATTGATAAAACAGCTCAACAATAAATAACCTCTAAAATAAAAGACAATCTGTTTAAAAACAGACGAACTAAATCAACATAGCTGTTTTGTCTATGCCTATTTAAATTTGAATTTCGAAACAAATCTTTTAAACGCATTTTCCCGCTACTTTTCTTAACTCAAACGTTTGAATGCTCGATTCAAGTTCAGTTATATAATACTTTCAATAAAAACGATATTTTCATTGTTTAATCCATTTCCAATTCGTGTTTATTGTTACAAGGGATGTCGGCGCACGGCCCTCCCGATTACGGTAGGCTCTTGTTTATTTTTCGGCTCAATGACGTGTTACATCTGGCACTGTTGTCTTTATTCATCTGCATTAATTGAAAAACAAACAATGGACCTGCGTACATTCGAACCCGTCGCAGTTTACTTTACTAATCATATTTCATGTTATTCAGATGATTTAATGAATTTTGAATTTAATGTTCAAGAGAATAACGATTAGTTTACTTCGCCAAAACCGAGTCACAGCCCGGCCGCTCCCTGTGAAATGTATGAATGTAACCAGAATCAAATACAAGTTATTGATAATTCTATAGTACAATTCACTCCTTTGCATTCCAAGAACACGCCTATAAAGCTGTGAATTACAAAAGTCTTTCTTAGATCGTTAACATGTTCGGTAGAATGCCGTATATTTTCAATAGCATTAAGGAGGAACCTAAGAATTTTGCTACGTTAATTGGCGCGCACAAGCTCTTTCAATTACGCTAATAAATTACTGAAAATGGATACCATTCCTTTCAAGAAGAGCTTCATAATAGATTTTAATGTCCTATTATGATTTCGAATATTGATTTTCTTGAGAATTGACTTGGTTTTCTTTTGTACTAATTTTGATTATACTTAAGGTTTGCGTCTCAATAGTTGCTTCTATAGATAAAGTATACTTTAATATAAATAAATTGGGATATCAATGAAATATAGGAACCGGTGCTTGTAAGAAATAACCACAAAAATACTTGTTTTTGTCAATTTACTTAATATTTTTTTCGATAAAACAAATATATTTAATGTGTTTAATAAAAAAATGAAAATTCATTTACATACATATATCGCACTGATTCTTTGGTGATTGTCAAACTGTAAAATGATTTAGCTTACATTAAATAGGATTCACATTAATCCATTATTAAGAATTTTAAGGTCTTGAATTGAATTTAAAAAAATACTAGTATAGTCGCCCTACAATTAATTTAAATTCGAAAATTATTAAGGGTCTATTGTCAAAGACCTCTATAATAACAAATTTCGTCAAGGCTACACTATAGATAAATAATGTTGAAGACAAACAATATTAATTTATTCTGAATTTGACCACAGACTTTAACAATAAACAAAAGAGTATATATGCGTGTCTGTGTCAAATACATGCCAGTGTGTGTAATGTTTTTTTATTGATTTCATTATTTTTATGTACAACTTTTAAAAGATATTAGCATTCTGCACTCCTTCTATATATTTTCTATAAGTGTGGGTAATTTCTTACTCCTCCGTCCGCGCAATTTTCGTAAAAAGATGTACAACGTTTTTTCTTCACGTATTAATCTATAGATAAGTAGTCGGTTAACGAACAAAATTAGTTTATTATAAAAAAAAACCTTATCTCTGGATAAAGAAACGATCTGATATAATGTTAATACAATAAACTTTAATTTGGCAGAAGAAAAGCATTTCTTAATATCGGAGGGCGATGTGATTCCATTTTCCGAGTAAAAGATCACGTAGGTACATACTTTATTTATTCGCGTATATTAAATTTCTGGATTCTTCATGTACGTAAATGTAAATAAAAAGAACACATTAAAACAGAGACGTACTCGTAGTTCAACTCAGTTTAACGATCGCCTGGTGTAGTGGTAAGTGACATGGTCACTACACAAGGGGGTCGCGGGTTCGAATCCCGCCAAGGGAAGATATTTGTATGATAAATATAAATGTCTTTTCCAGGGTTATGGATGTATATTAAATATATGTACGTGTGTAATAAAAATCTTACATTTATTTCCGTTATCTGGTACCTGTAACACAAGCTCTTTACGAGCTTAGCACGGGACCAGTTAACGTGGCGTGATTGTTATTACATATTTATTTATTTATTTATTTAATGACTTTAGTGTTTTGTTTATTTCTGTAGAAATAAACAAAATGTGAAGAAATAATATAAATGGCTTAAATGCGGCTTTTTTATTTATTTCATAGATGGGTGGACGAGCTCACAGCCAATCTGGTGGTTTTTTTTATTGTATAGATGGTTGGACGAGCTCACAGCCAACCCGGTGTTAAGTGGTTACCGGAGCCCATAGACATCTACAACGTAAATGTCGCCACCCACCCTGAGATATGAGTTCTAAGGTCTCAGTATAATTACAACGGGTGCCCCACCCTTCAGACCGAAAGGATTTTTTTTTTGCCTTTGTAGGCAGACGAGCGTACGGCCCACCTGATGGTAAGTGGTTACCGTCGCCCATGGACTTCAGCAATGCCAGGAGCAGAGCCAAGCCGCTGCCTACTGCTTAATACTCTCCAGAAGCCTCGTTTGAAGAAGGAAGGGTTCGTTTATGTACAGTTTCGAACCTGTTTAGGTTAGTCGAGATTGCGATGTTTTCAAATATATTATATATTTAAAATATATTTAAAAAACGATACTTTTTCTAGGTATTTTCGTCCATTGTCGGAACATTCAAATTTACAAATTTCTAGTTCTAGATGTCGGTTCAAAGTCTATTACAGAATTCCACGCGATTCAAGAAAAAGTGTTGATAAAACGCGATACAATATGTACCTACGTATTTAATCTATATATATAAAAGAAAGTCGTGTTAGTTACACTATTTACAACTCAGGAACGGCTGAACTGATTTGGCTGAAAATTGGTGAGGAGGTAGCTTAAAACCAGGAGAAGGACATAGGATACTTTTTATCAGGTTCCCGTGGGACGCGACATAAAACGTGGTATAACAAAACGCAACTGACAGCTAAACGTAATATATTCTATGGTTAATTATAGTAGAATTTTGAAGTTGACCGGTTGATGTGTTTGAAACAAACCGTGTGGCGGAACAAAGTTCGCCGGGTCCACTAGTCTATACTAATATTATAAAGAGGAAAGATTTGTTTGTTTGTTTGTATTGAATAGGCTCCGAAACTACTGAACCGATTTGAAAAATTCTTTCACTGTTTGAAAGCTACACTATTCACGAGTGACATAGGCTATAATCTTTTTAAAAAAATATATAGGGATCCTTACTAATACTCCAATAATGTAAAAAAATTACCTAAAATATTATTTACATCGCGTGCCCTGCGAAAACTATTGATTATAGAATCAAATAATTTACTACGACTTTGTAGAACACATTATTATTTACAAAAAGTGTCGCGACAGCATACTTCTAACTATTGCGCAGTGTTCTTTTATTTAAAAAAATTAAACAAGGTCAAATATCGTTGAAATTTTTGTTAAAGACCCGAGCGGAGCCGGAACGGGCCTCTATATACTATATAATCGTAAATATACTGTCATCTGTTTATCCGTGCATCTGTGAACGGCGTACAAGATAATAGCTAAAGCAATTTGGATTTAATTTTCATTGATGGGCCAACTTTAATTAAAGCCCTAACGGTTCGCAATTAACATTTAGAATATGCGACGTGAGACTTATCGGGATAATGGATTCTGCCGTAATCTGGATGAGCATGCCGCCGATGTTAGTCTATATGAAAATGGATATTTCAAGACGCACCGCTCTTCAGATTATTCCGACTCTTTTTTTAAATATATTCAAAAGTTAGTTTATCAAAACGTGATTCGCAGAATAAAAAAATTGCTTCGTCTGAAATTAGAAGTAGACTTATTATAAATTAGCCGTACTCGCCCGCTTCGCTAGGCATTAAAAATTAACTTTATTATTCGCTGTCATTATTATTAGGGCGACCAAGACACATATAAATATTAGTCTATCCATTAAGTACATGTATTTTCTACGTGGATATCAAGTTTCAAGTCAATCGGTTGCATGGTTCAGTAGTTATAACGGAACATCCGTAAAAACCACTGTAGATTTATATATTAGTATATATAATATAAGATAAACTAACAAACTTTTACTGGTGGTAGGGCATCTTCTGAGCACACATGAACCATGCTCATCTGACGTGAAGCATACGGTTCTTTTACGTTACGTTCGTTCCTTTCCTTTTTGAAGGTTGGTAAAATAATCTAAGTTTCATTTAAAATGGTATTGTTTTGGGGCTGTTTCCTTAAAAGCCACGAACAAGGTAAAAGTAGGGAACAAAAAATAAAATTGCAAAATTTCACCGACCCAAACTTAACCGTCACATAAACTCATATTTTTATTGTTTCAGAAGTCGAACGCAGACGACGCACGAACCAGCGGCCCGGCTGACGATCATTGATTATCCAAGGTCTACCATTCAAGCAAGCTATAGTAAGGGTTTTTTTTTTATTGCTTAGATGGGTGGACGAGCTCACAGCCCACCTGGTGTTAAGTGGTTACTGGAGCCCATAGACATCCACAACGTAAATGCGCCACCCACCTTTAGATATAAGTTCTAAGGTCTCAAGTATAGTTACAACGGCTGCCCCACCCTTCAAACCGAAACGCATTACTGCTTCACGGCAGAAATACGCTGGGTGGTGGTACCCACCCGCGCAGACTCACAAGAGGTCCTACCAATAGTAAGTGGTATACTTGGTTTCGTATACTTGTCAGAAAATATGGTCTAATGTTAAATATGTCAAAAGAAAAGGACAAAGAGTGGTTTGTCCATTCATACCTTGCAACGTCCGCCTGGTGGAGAGCATTAGTTCAGCAGTCCTTACGGTGGATATTGCAATGCTCTCTACAGCTGTTCGGCGTAATGCTGCTCTGAGGTTTGCTTCCCGCCCTCGACCACAGCACTGACCACCGCATATTTGACCTGAGAACAATTAAATACACTTTATTACACAACAAAAAACATTTTTGAAATTAAATTAAATTAAGGGTTGTTATTACAACGAAGTTCCTTCCTTCTGGGACGATGCGGAGGGGTACCTAACCGGGAAAAAACGTCCGCAACGGAAGATTTTTATTAGTAATGCACACAGTGTACGACTTAACTTTGTAATAACGTACAAAAAATAACATATTTTTATTATATATTTTTTTATGAATCATTGTGAATAAAATAAAGTTGATAACTTTGTAAAGTAGTTTTTATTTTATTTTAATAAATAAAAAATCATAATAAAAAATGTATACCCGAATAATTATTTTCTTTATACCTCGAATAGAACTTAAAATTAATATTTTTATAATAAGGAACTTCGGTCCTATCCGGTGTCCCACGACACCATACTTTTTTTTAGGGTTTTATTTCGATATTTTTATTTTCATTTCGTTTTTTCTGACGTTTCGAATTCTGTAAGACTTTGGTGGTCTAAGGTTTTGTTTGTCGACTTCGTTGTTGTAATCCGTGAAAGGGTTTAGGCTGTAGAGCGTCCTAAAGAATTAAACGTACCCTTGAAAAAACGTTACCTTCATTCGGCAGTCGGGTAAGAAGTTAGTTCCCTAGAAGGCTTACTTTGGATTTGGCCAAAATTACATTCCTCGTCATTTATTGTTCAAACCTGAGACAAAAACTAATCTAAGCTCTTTCATTTATTCAGATACCACATTTAAATTATCAAGGTCGTCGTGGCCTAAAGTATTAAGACGTCCGGTGCATTCGTATCGAGCGATGCATCGGTGTTCGAATCCCGCAGGCAATTGGTAACTTGCCTTTTTCTAATGAAATACGTACTTAACCAATATTCACGATTGACTTCCACGATGAAGAAATAGCATCGTGTAATAAAAATCAAACAAAAAAGCCGACTCAATTTCACCAAACAATCAAAGCTCAAAAACATATTAAGTTATAGCTTTCCCCTCTACTGTTCAATCTGCGGGTAAGTGTAAATTGTACAAGACATAGGCCACGGTGACAGCTGTCAGACTGACGAGGGTTCCCGTTGACCTCAGAAGCTCTATGCCTTAATGACTGAACTGAAGTGTACTCGTGTACCGGTTCGAATACGATGTTTTTGTTGACGTATATATGTATATTATACATGTGTCTGAAGCCTGTTGACCTTCAGACCCGAGACCGCACACTTCAAAGCGTACCGTAGAATTGCTTTGAAAGATCAGACAGACGCGGATTTTAATGCGCTACCAGCAATGGCTTAGATGTAGCCTGTATACTTAGTGCGAGTTTCTTAGCGTTCTCGATAGCTTAAAAGTTATCTCAAATTTGTACGCAGTGGGCCATGCCCGATCCTGTAGACCGAATGGTAAACAGTTGACGTTGCCCAAAACACGTCATTATGGATCCTCCCGAGCCATTAACGGTGCTTTTAGGTACCACAAGCACCGGTCACCGTCCTGGTCGCTTATGTCGAAGGGCTCGACCAGCGAATTAACCAATAGACACAGCCCACTGAGTTTCTCGCCGGATCTTCTCAGTGGGTCGCGTTTCCGATCCGGTGGTAGATTCTGCGAAGCACTGCTCTTGCTGGGGCCAGTGTTAGCATCACTCCGGTTTGTTGAGCCCCGTGAGCTCACCTACTAGTTAACGTTACGCTGAAATAGCCTCTCAAGGCTATTAGCTTAGGCAGGAAAAAAAAAAAACGCAGTGGAACAGCGCCCCTAGGGGCAAACGTAGGCAAATATTCCAACTCCATACAAATTCGAATTAACTTTTACGCTATCGAGAACGTTAAAACAATCACACTAAGCGCACTGGGCAAATTGTATAATATAATACAACGTGCCCATGTGAAATGTTTTTATGTCTTTGTTAACTCATGTTCGCCGGTTTGCGCAGAATGCAAAAAATAAGTTCTTACCCAAGTTCACATATCTAACTCAGTATGTTCAATATAAAAGTTCTTAATACTTGTTCACAATGGCGGGCCGGTGATTTTCCGGGTTAAATGGATTTGTTGCGGGCTCGTCCAAAATGTTTTAGATTTAAAAAAAAATATGGCCCAAATTATCTTATCAGCGTAACAGTCCTAAGTAATTGGAAAGACGATTGAGCATTGCGAATCAGATTCATTAAAATAGGTCGTATAAGCAAGATCTCCACTGCTGAAGTTGCAGTCATGTACATATATCTTTTTGGTGAGTATCGGCCCAGTTTTTAAGCTATTGCATAGATTTTATCGCGGACCTTGAGCGCGGCTTGAGAGCGGAATCATGAAATTCCGTAACGAAAAAAACCTTCCATCCCTCACTACGCCTACTGTAGCTCGCGTTAAACACATAAAAATAGAAAATTATATCACATTACATACAATGCGTTGGGCGTGCCGTTTTCTATAACTTAGTCGAAGAATTTTATTACTACTTCTACTACTCATTCAGTGATTGGAGTGGCATTAAAAATAAACTAGCTAAACCGTTGATCCTGGGCGAATGAGAGTTAGAACTAGCATCCAAAGGCGTCTCTATCCCATGTAGCGCTCTCTAGTGAGTGCGCGGTCAAAATGGAATACTCACAGTGTAGCAGATTCATTGAAAGTTAGCCCACTGAGTTTCTCGCCGGATCTTATTTTATTGTTGTTTTAATATTAAATTATTATTGTCGATTTATAATTGCATAAGTTGATAAAAAATGCTATGCAATAGCTTTACCGCAGCAGTCTCCGAGTGCCACACGTCTTTTTTTAATTTATTATTAGGGTTACTGGTAGTAGAACGGTGGTAATTCTGCCATTGCCGGTCCAAAACTCGGATGAGAAAAGGGTTGGCGGATGGTATGCCACTTACCCACCGGTAAAAATATAACGCCGAGCAACGGGCGGCGGCCAACTAACCCAAACTAGGGCTTCAGTAGCCCAGAGGAACTAAATCGTCTCTGAAATTCTGCTGTGGAAGGACGCGGGAACCCACCACTAGTACTTTTCCCAAGAAAACCTTTACGTATGTACTCCGTAAAGGTCACGATCCTCAGCACTGAGGAACACGACGCACGGAGGTGGGGGTGGTACAACGAATACTGTGGGCACAGAAACATACGCATCGTGCATTTCGGTTTGAAGGGTCGGATACCTGCTATACAGTACAATCAAAATATCGACCTCGTGCCGGCATTCACGCCGCGATGTCCATGGAAACAAATAAGCACCAGGGATATGCACATGTCCAATCAGCTAACAAAAAAATCCCGAAATTCTATTTCATTCGAGGATTTTAGACATGTGTAAGTTGATTCTTTACATTGTCTTGATAATTGTTTATACTTAGTTCATTTTACGATAATGGTGTAATATAACAGTACAATGTACTGAATGTACAAAGCAGCTATTCATGAAATGATCAATGAATCATAAAGAGGTGGAATGAATGATAGCCGTGCAACTATTGTTAGTAAATATTTTGTTATGAGTAGATTATTTTGAGTAGACGACAACACGGTGAGTGCTAACTCGAATCACGATATTGCAGTAAAAGAAAATCAACTCAAAATTTGTTAGTGTTTCTCGGTTCAACGAATTTCGTCGCATTGGACGGCATCCAAACAGTATAACGAATAAATGGCGAACGGAAAACGGTTTAACTCGCGGCCGCCAACATTCTGAAATACATACATATCTACGCTCCCTATATTTATGTGTCCATTTATACTTAAACACTTCGATGGATTTGAGTGCATTCTATTGTTTTGGAAAATTTTCCCGTCCGCATCTTTCTTATACAGGCTTGAAACGGGTTGCCATGCTTAAAAAAAAAAACTAGCTATAATAAATAATATGTTTAAAATTTTAAGTTTAATGAAACTATTACTGCTTACTTTTTGGCTAATAATTAAAATTAAATTGCAAATAAAATTTGTTAAAATTAGAATTGCGATGTTTTGACAAAATTTTTACATTTAGACGTTTTGCATTATATTTACAAAGCTTTTGATAAAAAAAAACTGATATATGTATTTTGTTTTTAGCATTCTAATAAGACGATTTTTTATATGACATATTTTAACTATATCTTCTTAAAATTAAATTTAAAAACTAGTAACCCAAGGACAAGTAACAAAGTTCTGTATCACAAAACAGTAATAAATTCCGAAATGGTTTTCAGCAAATTATATACATATAAGAGTATTCAAATTTCAACCCCTTTGCTAATCGCAGTACGTCGACGGGGCTCGTTCATGGCGAGTTGAACGTTCTATCGATTTCTTTCCTATCATAAAGAGAGGTGACGTAAAGAACTTTACGAAGCTTTTATGCGCTGCAGTATTTTCCAATACGGGTGCGGGCAGCAGTAGATTTTTAGTTTATGACCACGGGCCGCTATATAAAAATCGATATTCGCGTTACTTTTTATGTTTTCCGGACCGCAAAGTGAGAACATGAACGAATTGATACTGTCTAGTTAGGCAGCGACTGTTGACGCAGAAATAGTAGAAACAGAAGAGGCCATGTTGAACTCTTTTTTGTTCTTTTAAAAAGAACTGCTGTTCACCATTTGCTGTTTCGAATGTGGTTTAACTTTCATTCGATAAATAAACAATGCCTTATACTTAGTGCTTTTATTATTATAGCTTTATTTATTTACTAGTGCTTTTTCCACTCAACAATGCAATTATATATCAAATTATAAACTACTTATTTCTTCTTTTTTTTCTTTGTATGGCCCCTTCTGGGGTAAAAGCCTCCTCAATCTTTTTCCACCTTTCCCTGTCCTTGGCCAAATGCATCAAACTTTTTCCAGCAGTCTTTATTATATCATCGACCCAGCTTTTTTTCTGTCTCCCCACATTTCGTTTGCCAAAAGGCATACTAGTGTTTATTGCACTGGAATGCTAGACGGAGATTTGCCAATTTAGTGTCAAATTGGTACCGAGGGTCGTTGACATCATACGGGGGCCTTCTTGAGACGTGATATAAAACTGTGCTATACCATAATATGTCTTCACAAAAGCAAAAAGTTTAGCTACATCTTGGCTTCGTTTGGAATTCACACTGCTTCGCTGGTGGCGGCACAAATATAAAATAATAATAAACGTTTTTCAAGTCTCGACTAGATCTATTTCAGGGCGCCACAAAAAATAAACTGCGAATTGTACAAAAGCGAGCCGCTGCTATCCTCGTCTAGATATCACAGAACAATGCGCGACCGCAGCCTTGAACCTGTCCATGGTACACCGACACTTAAATAATGCGCGTTTTACACGTTGCCAGTCGAAATATCAATATCAAAGTGGATTCGTACCAAAACTAATATATAAGCTAACTAATAGTTAATTTTTTTTTAACAGTTTAAAGTTATTTTTTCTGATTTTGAAACGGTGTGATTTTTTTGTTGTTTAAATATGGGTTACAAAAAATTCAATAATTTGCTGATAAACGATTTTACATTTTACGACACTATTTCTTTTATTTAATGCTGAAGCCATTTAGTTTTGTGAGCGTAAATATGTTTATTAAATTTTGAAAGAAACGTAAAATATGAATAACAATTTCAGCACATTTATTTCGGCACAGTGAACAGAAAACTCGCTGCTGAAAAACGAATACAAAGATTCGTTACGTCGAGGGGATAGAAAATATTTAGAAATAATAATTTGCTTTCATCCTTTATTCTAAAATTAATAATTGAATTTCATGATGAAATACCAAAACCCGACAACGAACGCTCTTTTTATTATTAGCTACGAGTATGTTGAAAAGTTTTTTTTATGAAGGAATGATTACTGAAGGCCCGATGGCCTTTACAGTTTCACGAGGACAAGTGAGAGAACAAAGGCTCAGCCAGGAGGGGTGGGATTTGCTAACAGTTGCCCGAGGCTTAAGGAGAGTATATAGCGGTAGGCAGCGGCTAGGCTCTGCCCCTGGCATTGCTGAAGCCCATGGGCGACGGTAACCACTCACCATCAGGCGGGCCGTATGTTCGTCTGCCTACAAAGGCAATAAAAAAAAAAGAGTGCCTCCCAAGGGAAGCTAACAGCTCAAAAAAAGCAGCTGCTTCGTCAATGCATCTACTACCGGATCGGAATGACGACCCGCTAAGAAGATCGGGCGAGAAGCTCAACGGCTTGTTGAAAAGTGTTTAATGCACGCTTGATATTGGGCCTGTTGCAAACGCCAGCAAGCAACACACATCCGCATTATGTTTATTTAATTTTCGTATCAAAAATACATAACTATCTACTGACTATTTCGCAACTAGACATGTGTAAACAGGCCTCCAAACATAAATGTAGTTGACACGTGGCTGGTAGTCTGTCTAGAGTTTCAGTGGAATTATTTTCAAGTCTTTCAAATGATTTCAAATACGTCATCGCCAAAACGACTCGTTTTTTTTTTTTTATTATCATTAAAGTTTTTGCTACCGTGACACGTATTTGGCCGAAACCAATTAATTTTATTTGTTGGTTTTACAGAAGACAGTCCGTCGTCAGTTCAATCGGAATTGACGCATTTTGTTTATTTTAATATACAGAACACGTTTAGTTATTTTTAATTCGAAACTTATTTATAGTTTTAGTTGGATAATTGCTGATTCCGTATTATTGTAGATATAAAAAATTTTGAAATGATAATTTTTGCAAGGAAATTATCGTTCCGTCACCGCGTGCCACGGTTTCATTATACACTTTGATCTTTTCGTATTTCACTTTCAATTTCAGTAGATTTCTTTGACGATTTAAATGATTTTCTTCATTAAAATGAAAATGTGAGGGAAAGGCTTCATCTTAAATCAAATAAGGTATAAAAACAAATTAGTTTATTATATTTACAGTGGATGATACGGTGGTTTCTAAATCTTAAGCAGCGTGAATATAGATAATCTATATATTAATACGTGAAGCAAAAACTTTGTACCCCTTTTTACGAAAATTGCGCAGACGGAGGAGTATGAAATTTCCCACACTTATAGAGAACATAGAGAAGAAGTGCAGAATGCAATTTTTTTTTTAATTATGCATTAATATTACATTAAATCAATAAAAAACATAACACACACTATCATGTATTTGACACAGACACACATACATATATACGTACTCTTTGTTTATTGTCAAACTTTTGTTATTGCTTAAAGCCTGTGGTCAAAATAAGATTAAGTTAATATTGTTTATCTTTAATATTATTTGTCTATAGTGTGGTCTTGGCGAGATCTGTGAATAAAGACGTACCTAGGTATACCTAATAGTCTTTGACAATAGAACCTTAATAATGTTCAAACTTATAATTTCAATTGATTATAGTCGAATTTAGACTACTGCGGGACAACTAGTGTACTTAAATATGCATTATCGAACGTAAAAACAACAAAGAACTCTAATTTGTTTGTAAGTTGTTTCGGTTGGAGCTCTTTTAAATTTGTGAATGCCAAAGCTGTGGTTGCTAGCGGTTGACTCTGTACCGAGTCTCAGACGTTGCGGTGCCGACATCTGACTACTTACTCTACGTAGTTATATAACGGGTAGGTACCTACTGCGGGTTTGTTCTCGGAATTATGACTTTAATTAAACTCATCAGTCTCCGCGGGCGATAAAAACCCTATCGAGTTGACATATCTCACTCTGTCTTTATTACGAATACTCGATTGGCATTTGTTTATTAACTATGTACTCGCAGTACATACGTTTTATTTTTAAACTTCCTCAAGACGTTTTTCTTGATACAATCACTTCGAGGGGTGAAAGGCTATTAGGTTTAAGCGACAATAATTTAATATGCGACATTTATTTTTGTAATTGGTAAAAGGTGCGTTTTATTTGGTACTAGCCGGACTCGCCCGCTTCGCTGGGCATTTAAAATTAACATTATTAGGGACAACAACACTCATATAAATAATAGCCTATCCATTAAGTACATGTATTTTCTACATGGATACCAAGTTTCAAGTCAATCGGATGCATGGTTCAGTAGTTATAACGGAACATCCGTAAAAACCACTGTAGATTTATATATTAGTATAGATTAGTTTCAACAGTTCGATGGTTTTAATTGAACTTCAATTCAATTTACCCCATTCAAATAGCCGAAGAGGTGTTTTTTTTTTGGTTATGATATATTTTCCAAATTTCAAACTAAAAATGGCTCCCCTGTAAAGTTGCAAGCCATTCGCCCCTGGACTTATAAATATTATGGATGATATTCATATTATTGAAACGCTTTCTCACGCTTTTTTTTTACAATAAAATCATTTATTCTTACACTATTTTTAATTCATTTCTATAAAAGCGTATTTTGTTAGTTATTTTAAACTATTATTTGTTTTTTCGTTCGTAAACGTGATTCCTGACTGCTAGTCTACGTTTAAGAAAGGCGAATACAAATCCAGTTATATTTCTCTAAAATTTATAGTCGCCGAACAACCTCAGCCGGCGAGTTTCTATTGCTAAAGGCATAGCGCGTCATTCCAACAAATCGTTCACAATTATAAAGTGCTACAAAACTGTTCGACTAATAAATCTATTTCTACGTTTACGGCAACTAGAACGGTAATAAAGTCGTCTGACGGTAGTTTACTATCGACCTGTCGATCGATCGATCAATTTTTATTTATAATCTACTCTACACAGATTAAATGTGTGTTTCAACATAATTACATTTACGTAATTATAATTTGCGTAATTACTGGTGGTAGAAACTCTTGGGAGTCCGCGCGGGTAGGTACCAACACCCTGCCTATTTCTGCCGTGAAGCAGTAATGCGTTTCGGTTTGAAGGGTGGGGTAGCCGTTGTAACTAGACTGAGATTCTAGAACTTATATCTCAAGGTGGGTGGCGCATTTACGTTGTGGATGTCTATAGGCTCCAGTAACCACTTAACACCAGGTGCGCTGTGAGCTCGTCCACCCATCTAAGCAATAAAAAAAAAAAAACGTGAAATGTACGGGACGTATAAAGGCATAATGGAAACGCTTTGAGGAGACCTGTGCTTAGCATTATAGGTGTTGTAGGAGAAATGAATGGTTATTTTAACTGAGATATTTTAATACGCCATAGATAATTTGAGAATTTGAGGATTGGGATGCGTACGTTTAAGGGCAGATTGCTATAAGTAATTATCCATTAACATTCAGAACATAATATTATAATTTGATAATTAATAATTATAATAAGTAATTTTACTGACTTGTCTGATATTTTACAGTTTTCGTTGTCGCGGAGATTAAAGCGTAAAACACATCTAAAGGATATTGGCGAATCGCCAAAAAAAGACCCAAAAAATTCTAAACTATTACCTGTCAGATTATAAGACCATTTTTTGTTATATTTTTTATTGCTTAGACGAACGAGCTCACGGCCCACCTGGTTTTAAGTGGTTACCGGATACCATAGACATCTACAACGTAAATGCCGCCACCCATATTGAAATATAAGTTCTAAGATCTCAGTCTAGTTACAACGGCTGCCCCACTCTTCAACCCGAAACGCATTACTGCTTCACGGCAGAAATAGGCAGGGTGGTGGTACCTAGCCGTGCGGACTCACAAGACGTCCTACGACCAGTAAGAACCGTTTTAAACATACTCGCATATAACAACGAAAAAAGCCTATAACAAATTCATCATAAAATTTTAGACAAATTTACAGTCCTCATTTAATAATAATTAATTAAGATTTACTGTACAGAGCCTCACCTATTTAATTACGGAGTCTATCGATGAGGACGTTGCGAAAGCTTTTATTTAGTGTTGCTTTACAACACACGCCTACAAAAGACGTAACGATGGAGCTTGGAGGAAAAATTGGCCTTAACAATGTGGCGTGGGCGTTAACAACATAAAAAAGTAATAACAGAAGTGTCAAAACTTAAAAAAAAAAACATACACGAACAGTCATCCCAGACTAGGGTCGTATTATTTTATAGCATTTTTGATTACCGCTTCAGTGGGATATCGATATTTAACAGCATATCGATATAAATACCGTTACATCAGACAACAGGTTAGCACCATTGTTAAAATTTTTTTTTTCGTTGATACATTCATTCAGTAATCGTCAGAGATACATTGTTAAGTTAGAACAATGCAGGGGTAATGTTATGAATTTGAATTAAGTCATGCATGTTATTTTTCAGTGTTGAAGCCGCTGATTCTGAGACATATGTGCACAAATAGATTATGCACACTGTGAATGCCGTAATATGATGCCATATTAAAACAATGGCGTCTTTATACGGAAGAAAAGACTGCTTGTAAGAGTGTTTAATATAACAAATATACTAACTATTGCACATCGGATACGATGGAAGCCGGCCTATAGGAGCTCGCAGATAAGTATGGATTTGAGACCGCATTAGAATTGCGAAATATGCACGATGTTATGGATACCATGACTTAAATCGGCTGATGTACCCCATGGTATGTGGCGGTGTCGGTATGCCCTATTAACCAATTCAGTATGCTTGGAATGCTGTGCTTGGAATAGCACCCCTAGCGCAAAAATAGGCAAACGTTCCAACTCCATACAAATTTGAGTTAACTTTTACGCTATCGAGAACGTTCAATAACTCGCTCTAAGCATTTATTACTGGTGGTAGGACCTCTTGTGAGTCCGCACGGGTAGGTACCACCGCCCCGCTTATTTCTGCCGTGAAGCAGTGATGCGTTTCGGTTTGAAGGGTGGAGCAGCCGTTGTAACTATACTGAGACCTTAGAACTTATATCGCGAGGTGTGTGGCGCATTTACGTTGTAGATGTCTATAGGTTCCAGTAACCACTTAACACCAGGTGGGCTGTGAGCTCGTTCACATATATAGGCAATAAAAAAAAATCGCTGTGTGGTATTATGTTAAAATTAGGTAGATATTTATATTATCTACCACATTTACTGGTTACACTCGATAAATACTACACTGGAAGAGATGGATGGGCTTTTACTAAAAAGGTATTAAGTGAAATAAATGCGATAATGTTCTGAATTTATTGCGTTTATGCTCTGACATTAATGATAGTAAATCGTATATATTTGAGTATATGTATTTTTAAACGATATCTCTGTTCCGATACGCTTTTGTGCATTCATAGACTCATGAATATTCCGCAGGTTTGTCTCGAAAACGTTATAAAATTGGAATAAATCGACAACATCCGCTATTAATTCTTTTATATCTTATTAATCAGACGAGGTCCATATAAAAACTCTCACAGATGTTCCAATTGGTCTGAGTGTTCTATTAAGCGCATTTACGACCTAGAACATACGACATAACTGGTCTAGAACTTTATAAGGCCTGTCGATTCATGAACTTTAGCTCGTTCGCTTTTTACGTAATAAAAATTGTAGGTATTCGCGAGTAGCAAACGTGATCGTTCGATCGGTAATTGTCAGCAATAGCTATGGTGACCATTCGTGCTGTTTTTGGCAGGACACTACTGTTTTTTTAAGACGCTGTCCTTTTTTTTAAAACGTGATAACGTGAACGGCGAATGGCCTATTATTTATTTATTTGTACTTTTTTTTAATGAAATTTATTTATACTCAAATATAATATTTGAAAGTAAAAATATATTATAAATGTACCTATATATTGTTATGTTACGAAGTTCGCAAATAATTGCTTAGAAATCTTTTAATACATTTTGTGTAGATTAACTTTGGACGACGAACCTTTAGCGTAAAACATAACCTGTTTTACTGATAGAGTAGAGTAGTCAATTAGTGTAAGCATAGATCGCTAAACGTCATGCAAAAAAAGTAACTAAACTAAGCTATCGTATAATAGCATACTTACTAATAAATAAGTGTATAGTTTAGACAGTTGCTCAGTTTCGACAGAATATGGGCCATATTGGATGGCCATTGATTTGTAATTAACGATCTCGTAATATACGTACATATATTTTTTTTATTGCTTACATGTGTGGACAAGCTTACAGCCCACCTGGCGTTAAGTGGTTACTGGAGCCCATAGACACCTACAGCGTAAATGCGCCACTGACTTTGGGATATAAGTTCTAAGGTCTCAGTATAGTTACAACGGCTACCCCACCCTTCAACCCGAAACGCATTACTGCTTCACGGCAGAAATAGATGGGGGGGTAGTACCTACTCGTGCGGACTCACAAGAGGTCCTACCACCAGTCAGTAATATTTGTTATAGGTTTTTTTTGGTCCTAGTCCTGTTTTCATGCAAAAATAATGGTTACTATAGCAATAGTCACGTTTTTTTTTGTTTTCGTCATAAAATTCATTCGTTTTTAATTGTTTTATTGGGCTTTTATGTAACATATAATATTTGATACAGGCTATTATGTTACTATACATTTATACTAACTACATTGTTTAGTGCGTTTAATAAATACTTCTAAAAACTCAATGTTTTATTTTTTGTCTATCTCTGCCTATAAGATAAAGTTATTGTTATTATTAAATTATTATTTTTAACTAGCTGACCCGGCAGACTTCGTAGTGCCTCAATCGATAAATAAAAGACCGACGGGGGACACATCAAAGGAAAAACAAAATTGTTATTTTTATTTAATTCCGAGCATTTTCATATTTATCTACCTTTTAAACCTTCTCTGGACTTCCAAAAATAATTCAAGACCAAAATTAGCCAAATCGGTTCAGCCGTTCTCGAGTTTTAGCGAGACTAACGAACAGCAATTCATTTTTATATATCGAGATTAATCTGTGATTCAGTTATGAAGAATTGTGCTAGTGCTTATAAATATGGTTTTTCGTTACCAAATCATTACGAGGCATCTTTTTGTCGGTGTCCCATCTCCTTGATGCGTAACGTAACGTAACTGCCGGGTCACGCGGCGTCAGTGGGCGTTCGATTCCCGTAATCTTTACGGATTGTTTTAAGCTTTCGCGGCTATCTTCATTACACAACGTAACGTGTTTAACGTGTTTTAATACGATCTTCACATTTAATAAATGATATTTAGTTGAGGGAAGTTGGAAAACGTGAAGTTGGAAATAGTATTTCTGAAAACATATATAGTAAATAATCTAGAAAGTTTTACACAATTCGTTAAGATATTCAACATTCGGCATCTGGGTATTGTATTGTATATATATATTCCCAAACACGTGTGTTACCAGTACCGAAAATACATTATAAAATAATTTTGAACATACAGCGTTTGTTTATTTAATTCGTAATGAAAACCTTCAAATAGCAAGTATGACTGGACCCTCCCTAATCAGGTTTTTAACTGACAGCAAACTCAGCTGACCAGCCGACTAATCAGAATCGAATTTATCTCAATATGGAGAACTTCTAAATATTAAAAACACTATTTAACAAACCTACATAAAACCTAAAATTTTCTAAACAAAAATAGTAAATTGATTAAACTGCAAACTTACAAAACAACAAAACTACAAATAAGCGTAATTCGTTTCCTAGTTTCGTAAAAAAAGCAACCCGCAAAGTTTACATATAAACACAAAATATTCAAGCGCTGAGAACATTGTCATAACCTCTACAGTCGGTAACCAAAATAAACCGGATATTAACGTCTGAAGGCGCCCCTTAGCGACCGAAACACGGACGTGTTAAAGCTTCAAGCATTTCTCATGCAATAAGTCGCTGTAAATATTTTTAGAATAGAAACAGCTAGAACTTTGTACTGGTGGCAGGACCTCTTGTGAGTCCGCCCGTGTAGGTACCACCACCCTGCCTATTTCTGCCGTGAAGCAGTAATGTGTTTTAGTTTGAAGGGTGGGGCAGCCGTTCTAACTATACTGAGACCTTAGAACTTATATCTCAAGGTGGGTGGCGCATTTGTATTGTAGATGTATATGGGTTCCAGTACTCATTTAACATCAGGTGGGCTGTGAGCTCGTCCACCCATCTAAGCAATAAAAAGAATAATAAATGAATATTGCGGTTTCATCAATTCTCATTCAATTTAAAATTCAGAGATAGTGTAATTGCCGGAACAAGTCGTTGCTTATGTCAATCCCTGATTCATAAAGTTCAAGTTAATTTGTATATCCATTGGTACGTAACATAACGAACCAGTGAGTACTTTTGTGTTTACACTTGCCGATATATCTGGCGTTGACCAGTTCATTTATTTTGATAAACACTATTCCATCTATATATATACGAATATACTAATACTAATAATATTATAAAGAGGAAAGATTTGTTTGTTTGTTTGTTTCGAATAGGCTCCGAAACTACTGGACCGATTTGAAAAATTCTTTTTCCATTAGAAGCCGACATTGTCCCTGATGAACATAGGCTACTTTTTTTTATTTTATTTTTTATTTTATTTTTTTGGTTTCATGTGTGTTTTAATGTTTCCGAAGCGAAGCGAGGGCGGGTCGCTAGTTTATTAATAATCCAGTTTATTAACTAGCTTTGTGGCAAGTTTCATTAGAATTCACAAAGCCTATTTTGCATGATTAAACAACAAACCATTATAAACTTTCAGTAGATGCTTGATTAAATAGTATTAATATATCAGGGTTTTAGTGTTTCATTAAAATAATATTTTAACTTGACTTAGATATATTTTGCTACGATCTACGGCAACTGCCGGCGAAATGTGAATTACATTGGGCAATTGAACTTCAGAGAGTCAAAGAGTCAGTTCAGATTATATTATATATTATATACGAAACTGGCCCGTCATTAACAACCAAAGAGGCTAATAGAACTTTCCCATTATCACTCTCAAACAGAATAAGTTCATCTCCGAGTCGTAATCGAAATACAGAAAGAATAATCCAGGGATTGAAGTGAAAGTGCTTTGCAATTTAAAAATTCCCTTTGTGAATATACTGATAACGTCTCTTGTAATTAATGTATTGATTTTTTTTTATGGAAACAGCTGAAGCAACGAGCGTGACACGTGCAATACCAACGTTTAATTAAATTATAGACAAAAAATAAATTTACATATTTTTTTCTAAATGTACGTCACATTTTTTTACATTTTCAATCAAAAATACAGAAGCTATGTTCAATATTTATTAATTCCTACATATTATTATCTGTGTGTATTACTATTATTACCTGTGATTAATCTTATGAAATTTTACAAAAAGTCCTAATCTGTGTCTCGTATCAAGGTTCAATGATTCTTGTTCGGTTTTAATAAATATAATAAATTTAAAACAAATCAAATCAAAATAAATTTTTTTTCATGTAGGTCTTTACAGGCTCTTTCGCATCCATATTAATTTAATGACACTCAGTCGGTATGCAGTTTCACCACTGAGGATAATTAGCGACAAAATTAGGACTCCTGCTCTTTACCAATTTACACGACATTTATCAAATAAACACATAAAATATCTCTAGAACTGGAATAAATCTACATAACTAAGCCAAGATGAAAAAAACAAATTACGTTTAGTAAATATGACAAACATACATAAAACGTACATATCCTGTGTG
The DNA here is from genome assembly GCF_003987935.1 of Bombyx mandarina. The sequence goes on from NW_021011480.1 coordinate 3,891,533, forward strand.
GAGTGCAATATCAACACCTTTTCAACACCTACATGTTCCCTTATTTTATTACGGAAACAGTTTATACCATAAGGTTGAAATTCACTAAAGCAGTAAACAATACATAAATAAAAAAATAAATAAATGTGTTTGTCAAATACAAATCATATATCGCAACTATGAAGATACATAAATGCGTTCTTTTTATAATTTTTTAAAGCGACACAAATCAATTTCCATTTCTTTTCTATTCCCCTTTTTACACATTTATTCAGATTTATGAAATAAGAATCATCAATATCGATTCAGTTTTCAAAAAAAAAAAATTTGCGACATTATAAAGATATACATACATTACATACGTACTATTTACTATACATATTGAGAAGTTCCTCAATAAAGTTGGCTAGTGAATTTTTTCCATAAATTCAGAAATACAATTACGTTACTGAATACAATGATTCGTCAGTTATTTACGTTTTTTTTTTATATGAAATCTTCACGAGGTGATATAATGGACGTATTTACGAGTGTGCTTCGTGTATGCGACTAGTATTTACGACCGATACAAGCGTTTTGTATGCTAATACAGCAATAACTTAGTACAAGCTGTTTTAAATGCATTAAATTTTTGAATAAATGGAAAATGGGAATTCACGTTTTGCTGTAGACTTCCGTAAGATTGTTTTTGCAATGTGCTTTGAATTGGGTATTTACCAAACAAAAGCACAAAAATTGTTATTATAATAATTATAATTATTATGCTATTCTGTTGCGATAATTCCTAAAGGAATGCTTGTTTTTGTTATGTAACAATTGAGATCTTGTTTACTGTTTACTTAATCGTTACAATGCTCGGGAAAGAACCGACAATTGATCATTTAAACGTAATAAAAAAATTAATTATTTTTCTCATTAGGTCTACAACACGGGGAAATCCCTTAGAAACATATACGGTAACAACAAAATATACTATAGTCGACGAAAAACAACTTAGTAATCCGTGACAAGCAAAACTGTAAAGTGTTCGGAACGTCGGAAATAATATAATGACAATAAAAAAACTCGACATTAAACCATAAAACTAGTTTTAATCATAATAAGAAATTTACAGCGTTATTTCGATGATTTTCAATTTCAGAATTCAATTAATCTTTTTTTTTTATTAAATCAAACTCTGCTTTTACGTTATTCTAATAAGTCGCGTTTAAATAATAAATATAGCTCTGATTAAAAGCTAAAAAAGCTTATTCGATTCACAATGATTCTTAAAAACATTTCTTATTTCTAATGGAAATAAGACAGTTATTCCTTTGTAGTCTTCATTCGAATAAACAAAGGATTGTTGGGGGGAAACTATTCCGTGTCATGCAATGATACCGATCTCGTTTCTTTCGGATTACCTAACGGAAGTAAGGGACGACTCCTATTTCTCTTCATAAAACACACAAAATATAAGGGTTTACATTATAAAACATATATCATTTACTACCTTATGTGTTTAAGTGAGAAAATGAGTTGCAATGAATACACTTTTTTACTGGTGGTAGGACCTCTTGTGAGTCCGCGCGGGTGGGTACCACCACCCTGCCTATTTCTGCCGTGAAGCAGTAATGCGTTTCGGTTTGAAGGGTGGGGCAGCCGTTGTAACTATACTTGAGACCTTAGACCTTGTATCTCAAGGTGGGTGGCGCATTTACGTTGTGGATGTCTATGGGCTCCAGTAACCACTTAACACCAGGTGGGCTGTGAGCTCGTCCACCCATCTAAGCAATAAAAAAAAAAAATTCACTAGTGCTTTACTTACTACTATATGTATTTAGACGAAGACACAACGTTAACGTGTTCTTAATTAAAGTGCATTGAAACGCTATCGATCCCTGTGTGGATTAATTCAAATAGTTCAGCTATTTTAAGTCTTCTTTCAGTACCATTGAGATAGAAGTGTTCAGTCGTTACTGGTGGTAGGACTTGTTGTGAGTCCGCGCGGGTAGGTACCACCGCCCTGCCTATTTCTGCCGTGAAGCAGTAATGCGTTTCGGTTTGAAGGATGAGGCAGCCGTTGTAACTATACTCATCTCAGCCTGTCCATTGTCCACTGCTGAACATAGGCCTCTCCAAGTGATCTCCAGTGCGGCCGGTCCGTTGCCACCTGCATCGAACATGACCCAGCGGTTCTTACCAGGTCGTCGGTCCATCTCGTAGGTGGCCGTCCCACACTGCGCTTGCCAGTACGTGGTCTCAACTCGAGGATCTTTCCGCCCCATCGGCCGTCCGATCTTCGCGCTATGTGGCTTGCCCACTGCCACTTCAGCGTGCTAATCCTACGGGCTATGTCAGTAACTTTGGTTCTTCTACGGATCTCCTCATTTCTGATTCGGTCCCGTAGAGAAATACCAAGCATAGCCCCCTCCATAGCTCGCTGCGCGACACTGAGCTTCCTAAAAAGATCCCTTGTGAAGCACCACGTCTCGGAACCGTAAGTCATCACTGATAGCACACATTGGTTGTATACCTTTGTCTTAAGGCACTGAGGGATTTTGGACGAGAACACATTTTTTAATTTACCGAACGCTGCCCAGCCGAATTAGATCCGCCTACTGACCTCTCTCTCGAAGTCGGACTTACCTAATCAGACTGCCTGTCCCAGGTATATATATTCGTCTACAACTTCAAGAGTAGAGTTCCCAACAGTTACTGGGGTGGGCTTAACATGGACATTGAACATGATTTTTGTTTTATCCATATTCATTTTAAGGCCCACTCATTGGGAAACTCTATTGAGGTCACCGAGTATCTGCCCCAAATCTTCCAGCGACTCAGCCATGACCACTATATCGTTAGCAAATCGAAGGTGTGTGATGTATTCGCCGTTTATATTGATGCCAAGTCCTTGTCATTCCAGGAGCTTGAAGGAATCCTCTAAGGCAGCGGTAAACAGTTTCGGAGATATAACATCTCCCTGTCTTACTCCTCTCTCTTTAACATGATTTCCTTCGTGCAATGCTCCTGTACTCGGACTGACATGGTGGCGTTGTTAAACAAGTACTTCAACACCTCGACATACCGATAGTCACCGCTGGAGAGATCTAAGGACCGCCCAAGTTTCGATGGAATCAAAGGCCTTTTCATAGTCCACAAACGCCAGGCATAGTGGCCGATTATACTCTTCGGTCTTTTGTATAATCTGCCGCAGCGTATGTATGTGGTCTATGGTGCTCAAGCCTTTTCGGAAATCGGCTTGTTCGGAGGCTGAAAGTCATCAAGCCTGCGTTCGAGACGGTTCGTGATGACTCTCGAGAACAGCTTTCAGCAGTGTTATGGGCCTGTAGTTCTTCAATAAGGTTTTGTCGCCTTTTTTGAAAAACAAAACCACAACACCCCTGTTCCATGCCTCTGGCGTTTTTCCTTTGAGCAAGGAGGAATTAAATAGCTTCTGAAGGACTTTCAGTACCGGCGTCCCGCCCGCTTTCAGAAGCTCTGTGGTGATTCCATCCTCGCCCGGTGCCTTGTTGTTCTTGAGCTGTTTGAGGGACATCCTAATCTCTGTAACTATACTGAGACCTTAGAACTTATATCTCAAGGTGGGTGGCGCATTTACGTTTTACATGTCTATGGGCTTCAGTAACCACTTAACACAAGGTGTGCTGTGAGCTCGTCCAACCATCTAAGCAAGAAAAAAAAAAGCACAACGCGTTTGCTCCTCCCATACTCCTTTATCATATAAAATTTCTGTGCTCACTCCCCTCTTGCAATAAAAATTATGATAAATATCAATAAATCGAAGTGAGAATTTTGGTTTGTTGAGAATTGAAGTTTCGTTTTTATGTCTTAAATCACATAAATATTGAAATTAAAAAATGTTTAACAGAATTTATTAATTTTTAACCAGCAATTATTTATTAATTTACCAAAACATGACAAATTTTCATTTAAAATATACTGTCAGTAACTATCAGCAAATAAATATTGTTTATGTATTATTACAGTTATAAATACTATTTTTGTTTTATTCAATTTACTGTCAAATCGAATTTATCGAAAAATATTGTCATTTCTATGAATGTTAAATACTATTTGGTATTTTAATGCAATGATTATTTATTGAAAATAATAATATTATACGTCTCCGCTTCTAACCAATGTAATCTGCATTTCTAATCACTGTTTTCGGAAATATATAATAAAATACAACATAATTATTAATTGATGTAAATTTTTTCAATTACATAAAATCCTTCGGATAGTAAATCTCTATTATATTTGTAGTATATTTGTAAATCTTTACGTAAATATTAGATATTGGAGGGACAGCGTGTAGCAAAGTTGTGTGAATTGTTATATTTTGTTCATTTAACGCTTCTTCAGGTTTAAATGTATAATATAACGGTGATTTATTAACCGTTTCTCTTCTGTGAAAGTGCACAAATATGGGAAAATGAAACAAAGCCGCGAGACGTAGCTTCTTGAGTTCCTCGAAAAGTTTATCGAAAACGTCTCAATAACTTTATTTCATCCAATCTCATCTCGTTTAATATAATTTCATCCCTTTTAATTAAAGTCTCCAATTAATTAATTCATCTAATTTCGGTTCATGTCATTTTTTAAATATTATAATTGAATATAAGAAGAAAATATAACGCTTGGCTTAAAGGTCCAGTTACATGGACATTCAACCTTTTTAAAAAATCATAACGCTCAAAAACGTCACTGTTGTAAAAACCACATTAATAATTTTAGTTACCGTACATAATCTGTGGTTCTTGAAGTTTGCCATTAAACTAATGATCGAGTCTGAGAAGATATGTACATCGTATACTAGGTAATTTTATTGGGGAAATTATCTAGGGACTTGAGGTTTACTATTGTCTTCGATTTTCGCCAGTCGTAGACTTAAATAAATTGTAGTGTTTACGGTTTAATAACGCGTACACTATTTTCATTTTATAATTTCCGCTGTTACGTTTACAGTTTCTATGGATCATGAACGTAAAAATAGGACTGTAAAAACGGTAAAAGTAGTTTTAATTGTCGCTCTAGGCTATTTTTAGTTGGAGGACCTTCGCCATCCTCGTCTCCCTCTCCCTCTCTGGAGGCGCAGGAGTCCGACATAACCCGGTCTGTTACCCCCTCGACTATGTTTCCGTAAATGGATTCCCCAACCTTAAAAGATAAAGTTATTTTTAGTACTTCATGGATTGTAATATTATGATAGTATTAATCACAGCACAAATAAGTATATGGTAGGCAGCGGCTAGGTTCTGCTCCTAGGCGTTGCTGAACGTTGTCCACGAGCGATAGTGAATACACAAAAAAAACACGTGTGGCACTCGGGGATTGCCGCGGTAAAGCTATTGCATAGCATTTTTTATCAACTTATGTAATTATAATTAGACAATAATAATTTAATATTAAAACAAGAATAAAATAAGACCACGTTATATTTATAAACATTAACAAAAGCAAAACATTAACTGTGCCCTTCACACTCATAAGCTAGACCGCGTGTGAGAGAGAGATTGACAAACTTTTCATGATCCGCATGCAGTGCGACGTCACGCCGCGCGCTTATTCACAAACACTACACAAGCGCAACGTGTGAAAGTGTTGAACGCGAGCTACATGATAGGCGGAGTGGAGGGTGTTAGGTTTATTTTCGTTACGGAATTTCTTAATTCAGTCGCCGCGCTCAAACCCCGCGATAAAAGCTATGCAATAACTTAAAAAGATAATTACAGTTTCTCTCGTATTCGATATTTGGAAATTTATAGTTATACAGTAACATTTTATTCATTTTGTTATTCTAAGAAATCTATTTAACCCAGATTATGATATAAATAATTGGGGTGTTTTACAGGCCGAAAACATTAGATCGCAAAGCAGTAACAGAATTGGACGAATGCCAATTGTAAATAGAATTAAAAAAAAAGTAAGCCCAAAATATAAGTACGTATTTAAAAAAAAAAAGAACATATTATGAAAAGGTCATGATATCGTTATATCTTTAACAAGTATAATAGTAAAGAGGTTGTAGCGTATTGTTTGTAGTTTCAAAAAACATACCTCGCATATAGAAAATACGACATAAATTACTTATCCTGCTTGACTGAAATAAAAACATTACCTACAAGGATCTCTCATAAGTGGAACATGAAACGAAACCTAAAGAAAAATCTAATATCAGTCGTGTCAGCATCAGATATTGAAATGTCTAGGTAAAGCTCCTTAGCGAAACAAAAAGGCGTAAGTCGAACAGATTTCATATGAACTCGTAGCCTTTCGTCTTCCCTTGAATGCTGAGCTCAGACCTGAGATATTAAGCATACAAACAAGAATGGCCTCAAGCGAAACGAACATTCTTGACAAAGAATTCACAAGTATTATTCTCACTCTTATTTTCAATCACATTGAGAATGTTTTCAATTTAACCTAATTGGGAATCCTTTCTGATTCTCCTCTTATTTCTTTCTTTGGAACACAACGGAATCACATTTATTAGCTCATCGAGAATGGAAAATGTAAGAGCTTGTCTGAATCTAATACATTTCCTTGTTGATTTAAGGTTAATAGCTCTGACTACTGTATCCTGGTTAAGTAAGAGAAGTGTAAATCATGAAAAGTAAAAATAATCAAAGTTAAAAATGTTACCAGAATCGTCCATAAATTTGCACATAACAGTGTGTTTATAATAAATATTGTTAATTAGAATTTCAATACAAATTATTATAGTATCTTTAGAAAGTTTAATTAAAATATTAATCTTCGCTTCGAATGTTAAAATGTAACGGGCAGCATTGAATACAGATCGTATAAATGATTTTGTTTAATTACCTACATAACCAATGTTTTGACACTTATTCAATTAATTTAATGGGTTTACGAGATAATTATACGTTTCATTTTTCGTTGTCTATTAATTAAAAGTCTATCGTCAACATAATATTAAAACAATTTATTACTTCCCGCGAAAACGATTGAACAGAATTTATTTTTCAAGCGGCACCACGCATGATTGTGGCTATTACATAACAAAAATACTAGAACACTTTAAAGTTTTTAAAACATCGCAATATAATTTAAAGATAGATAAGAAAGTAAAATCGTGAGTTTAAACCGTAAAAGTACTTTTAATTATACTATAACACATTTTTTTAATGTATTGCGCTCCACCCCTGTTCTTTGTTGCCAAAAACTTTCACTGGAATGCTGAAAATAGCCGGTTGTCAAAGTTTCTACAAAATGCGAAGAAAAATTGGCGAACGTTTTAAGTGTTGAACTTTACTGAACATGAGCTCTGTGCATACCTTTAGATTTCTGTGTACTCAATTTTATATAAGTATTTTTTTTCTATCAAAATGAAGGCTTCTTTTTCAAGCTTCCGAGTTTTTCCCGACCATATTTTACAAAAACAAATTCGATAATTTAGTTGTAATTTTAAAACGACAAATATACGTGTCTTCGAAATTATTTATGTTATACGAGAAAATCCGATTATTGTTTGTTTATTAATTGTGGCCTCCGATAACTACTTAACACCCGGGGGCCATAAGCTTGTTCACTTATTTAAGCAATAAAAAACTCTAATACTCTTTAATTTAAAACAAAAGATTAATTTCGTGAATGCGGTAAAACAAACAACCCAATAAAACCGACATTGTAACATTAATTTGTTAACATTCCCAAAGCGAAATTCAAATAACAACACATCACTGTTTCCACGCATTAATCATGAAAAGCGCCAATGTCGGCGAATAAATTTTAATTTGAAACTCGTAGGCCTCACGAAAATAAAAATGTAAAAACGTACAAAATACAACATGGTTAATATACAACCGGAGCGCTCATGATGAAAAATTGGCTGCGCCAGAATCGATCGTAATGCGCTACGAGAGTACAGCTACGGGCTACGACATAAAGCCGCCCACTCACTGAAAAATAATGACATAAAATTTTGAATCAGTTACAGAAGCCTATATAGTCACTAAAGGCTTTGTCTCAATAGTTCTGGTATATACAACCACGGTCCATTTTTGAAACCTGAACGCATGTTGCTTGCAAAAATTTGTATATATAACAATATTTAGGTCCAAAAATATGCGGCGGGGCATGTCGGAATTGAATTCTTGACAGCGTCTGGAATTTGTATGAGACAGACGCCGGGTGAGGTAAAGACTGGCGCTGAATGCATCTCACATCAGCACCATACTCCCACGAGACATCGGACGACGCCGGTCACATTCACCAGACTTTTCACTTGGCGGGGAAATAAGTAGGATCGCTATATCCTAATATGTAGACCCGCGACACATGCCACCACCAGAACTATAGTTATTAGTCTTAGGCTGGAAATTGGCGAGTTCGTTACGAAGCTAGGTAGCTGAGCTATTTCTACTACCGACAAAAGTTTGAGAATCAGTAGCTCGGTCGGGAAAACCGGAAATTTATTCCCTATACTATATTAGGAAATTATTTATTAAAAAAGTTTGATTATTACATTAAAATTATTATATAAATTGAGAATTGAACACAAACATGCGCAGCGTCCGCATGAGGTGGTCTGAATAAAAACTACATTTTTTAAACTCTCACAGAGAAACGCGGGACAAAGGACTCGGGAACCATACGGCTTTAATTTTGTTTGCATAAACATATCATCTAGTGACTACAAATGTAACAATATTGTGATTTTAAACTTGTATTTTTTAAGCTGTCACGCGATCAAGCACTTAGGCACTTTGGACCCTCATCTGTGCCATTACAATATTTTAAAATATCGCCCGTTGTTTTCAAAACAAAGGCTGAGAATAAACATCGGACAAATGACGGGAGAAACTCACGGCTGCGGGCCATGACGCTACAATATTTATGTAAGGCAAGCACCGGATTGACGCCCGGCGAATGACGTCATTATTGATACTGCCTTTTTCAATGTAGCGACAACATACGTTTTTTTTTTTTCTCTCAACTTACGTGAACTTGTTGTAAATTGGGCATTATTCTTCTATTATTCTTTCAAGCAATTCCCATAGATTATATACACAAAGTACAAGACACAAAAATCACATAATTAACTCACCAATCATCATATTATTAAGTGACAAAATCAAAATTACACTCGTAATAAATAAATTAAATTAATGATTGTTACTTTATATAATACCTGCTAAATATTACTATTCCTGATTACCGAAAAGTAATTAAACAGATCAAAGCAGGTATGCGAAATCTCTTACTTATGAGGACGACATCTGGTGTTGATTCCACGCTGCCGAGGGGCCTTGAGGAACCTTAATTACGACACTTAAGCCGTCTAATTAAATCCGCGAACCTGAACATGGAAACTCATTTACGCGCGTTTCTTACCAATTATTGGAATAAAATGGTACTAGCTGTGTATTGCAGCAGCTATAACCTAATTTTTTTAACAGGCCTTTTTATAATAATAATACAATAAATAATTTCAAATAATGAACAAAACCTTTAAAAATTACTAATCACGTTATACATATAAATGAAGGATAATAATTACAATGACATTCAAATAACTGCGTAAGATTCACTTGTAAATAAAAGTAAAATTCCTTGTTTTTTTTTGTTTTTTATTGCTTTTGTTCGGTGCAAGGCCCAAGTGCTATTAAATCGGCACGGAAGCCCATAAACATCACAACGTGAACGCTTTGAGGCGTGAGGTTAAAGTCTCAATTGTAGTGTATAAAGGATGTCAGACCCTTCAAACGGGAGCCCATAATTTGACCGCGGCAGAAATAGACAGGATGTTAATAAAAAACGGTGCGCGTGCAACTTGGTGCACGTGAATGAAGTCAAACTTCTTTTTCGAGGTGTAGTATTGTGGTTTTCTTCATTATTCATCTTTAAATCAGATTGCTCTTTTAATAGGGAATGCTGTGTATAAGAGATGCGACATCTTCAAAATTTAAGCTCACCATCAGGTGGGCCGTATGACCGTCTGCCTACAAAGGCAATAAAAAAAAAATTATGTTTTATATATTTTAAGTTATAGATAGAAAAATATATATATTTTTTTAATATTTCATTAAAATATTGGCCGCTACTCGTTGCTAATGCTCGCGCTGGCCTGTAACGAGTATACTACGCGTTAGAGTGAGTGCCACGCATTCACTCTCGCTCTGTCTCCTTCTATTCCATGGTAGCGTTAAATGTTTAACGCAACCTTGTAGGAAGTCGCATTAGGAAGTTTCACTTCAAAAAGGCCTGTAGTTTGGTAGTACATATTATGTAGTATGAAGTTAGATTGAACTATTTTTTAGAAAAGTCCGTGTCCGCATTAAATGTACATATTATTTTATATATTAATTTCGAAATGTCAACTTATTTGTAGAAGGAAATACTCCTAATATTTATCGATAATTTCCTATTCATGAAATTTCAATATTGATAATGTATTTCGAATATGCCTTAATTAAATTATATTTTGTTACGGATAACTTATACAACGATTTTATCATTACGTTGCTAACGTAAGTTTAAATTTATCGAGTTAATTTAGAACATGGCAGTGTATTTTAGACTCAATTTTATAATCTGTAAATAACATACAACGTTTAATACTTAGTCAGGTCATAAATTCTGTCACATGTTTAATGTAAAATAATTGAAACAAGTTTATTCATTATGTAACCATTCATATACCAAAATGAACTTAACAAAACATAGATTCTTATGACACTAAAGTTTATTCAAAATGACCTCCGTGATTTTGAATACAGGCCTTCAATCTGCGCGGCCAGTCGTCTATCGCAGCACGAACGAGGTCCATGTCAATATCGGCGGCTGCCTTAATCAAGGATGTCTTGAGTGACTCCAAATTGGGATGAGGCTTTGAGCACGCCTTTTCCTCCAAGTGTTGCCATATCTTGTAATCTAACGGATTCAAATCTGGACTGGAGGAGGGCCAGTCTTCGTGCCGGATGAAGTCGATTTCACGCGCCGCCAGCCAGTCTTGTGTGCTCTTCGCTCTATGAGCTGGCGCCGAATCTTGTTGGAATACCCAGTGCCTGTTATTGAACATGGTATGAGAAACAGGTTCCACAAGGTTCGTCAGGACTGTATTTTGATACACAACTGCATTCGTTTTTACACCTTTCTCACAAAAATGTACCTCTGTTAAGCCCCAATAAGAAACTCCCAACCATACCATGAGCGAGGATGGAAAATGACCTCGTTGGACACGCGGAATACGGTTGCTCGCTTCTTCACTACTGTGTGCGTACACCTTATCATTTTGTTTGTTGTAGCTCTCTTCTACGGTAAAAATTTTTTCATCCGAAAAAAGAATTTCCCGATATTTTTTTCCCGCGTACCGCTTCAACAAAGCGCGGCATCTCTTCAGTCTCAGGTCCATTAGACGAGCATTCAAACGATGTCCTGTTTTTCTTCGATATGCCCGAAGCCCTAAGTCTTCATTTAACACCCTTTTCACCGTGGTTCTGCTTAACCCCATCTGAAGGGCCAACAGTTTCTGCTTACGTTTGGGATTTCTTTGAATTCGCGCCTTCACAGCTTTTATCACTGCTGGAGTCCTAACAGACCGAGGACGACCACTTCTTGACCTGTCATCTACACTAGAGTCTTCATTGTATCGTTTGATGGTACGATAAACGAATCTTTTGGTTATATTCAAATTTTTCAGTATGTTAAAAATTTGAATTGGCGCGTAACCGCAACGATGCAACGCAATAACTGCAACACGGTCTTCTTTAAGCGTCCACTCCATTTTTAAAAATGAGTAAAATTCTTAAAGGTATACATTTTTATTTTCATGAACAATTCGAAATTCGAATTCAATAAACTTTTTTGTGGCCAGCATTCTAAAAGAAAAGTTTTTACTGTGTGACAATACTTATGACCTGACTAGTTATTAACTCAATGAAGAAATGCATCGCATGTAATTTATTATATTGTTGCATAAAGAGAAATGACCCGGTTAAAGCCAAATTTATTACATATTATAATAACATTATACTGGTATTGACAATATATTCATATTGTATCGGATCGCTGAACGCGATTTAACCTTCCCGACTTCACTATTTGATGAATATGGCGGTCGAGTGAGCGTTGTTACTGAGTTTCATGGGCCACCAGACGGACTCGGCTGGATCGCATGCAGCGTACTGATAGTCTGAGTAATAAAAGCACTGACTTCTTATGAACAGTTGTATTTAGTCTGAATTAGAACATATAATTATATTGAAGTGTACTGAAGACGCGTCCGTTCGCGTGAGAGGCGCTTCAGCAGAGAGCGTACAGAGTAGTGAATGAAAAAACTGAGCATTAACATAGATTATTACGGCTTCGTACTGATTTTATACAGATAAACAATTTCGTTTTTATAGAGTAATAATTACACGTGAATTTGCGTGAACGCTATTTCTTATAACAAGCGTTAAACTTGAATGGAATTGATAAATCATTCTAACTAACTGACCACTGTGAAATATTCTGTCCAAATTATAATTATTCATTCCTTACAATTTATAGCATACAATTAAAACAAAATGTGCCTTAAGCGCATTTTTCCATCTACATCAATAGAACATAATAATATTATTGGAAGAAAATGAAAATACAAAGTAGCAACCCCGCAACAGCCTATTTAAGGAGCAGCGTTCGCTGTGCTCGCTCAACGGGTCATCGTTCTCGTCGAACCCGTCGCTTGTGTCGAAGCGGCGAATAAATTGACCCACAGACACAGCCCACTGAGTTTCTCGCCGGACCTTCTCAGTGGGTCGCGTTTCCGATCCAGTGGTACATTCTGCGAAGCACAACCCTTCACTAAGGTTCGTGTTAGCAAAATTGACAGATTTGAGCCCTGTGAGCTCACCTACTAGCCCGGTGACGCTGATATGGTCTCCCTAGACCATCAGCTTAGGTAGGAAAAGAAAAAAAGAAAGAAAAATATGCTCGCTCTCTTATCTCGTCAGCCGTCCTACCGTGCGGAAGCTCTGTCCGAACTCGTCCTGATATTACTATCTGCCTAATAGGGCCAGCCGGCCAAGAAATTATTTTAAAAATGTGTGTGTGTCCGCTCCGACGCACGACTGGAGTTTACTGGATATAAATATAAATTTGTGTCAGTTGAATACAGTAAAATATGGAAGTTACGTATTCTAGTGAGAATGATCCGGGAGTTGCGGAACACGTGGATGCGGTAATTAAGTAAGTCTATATAATTCACTTTTACAATTAATATATAAGTTGTCCATTCACTGATAGAAGGAATTGTTTATATTTAATAAGCTTTATTAATAAATGATTTGTAGCGGGTTATATTCGGGTATCAACCCACTAACAGTTGATACGTTCAGGAATCGAACCCGAACGGCGTCCGGCCACAAGCAAAACGATGTCGGTAAATTAAACGAAACAATACGAGAAATAGTTCTATATTACGACAACACGATACACTACAGATTATTAACAAATTAACGAGACACAAAACAAACGACTAACAAATATATGAAAATACAATAATGAGAGAAACGCGCGATCAGTACAAGGCTTTGTGGCGGACTGCCGGCGCAGCAGCCCGGCGACACCTGCGATAACGCGGCCGCGCGTTGGCTCCTGATTGGCGCGCGCACGCATCACGCAATCAGGAGCCAATCAGGCGCATAACGCATTTCGTGTGACATGCTATACTCTCTAGTACGATTTTGGTCCCCATAATTTTCATACCCCGGGCCTATATATGTAAATCGATTCTTAAGGAGTAAACTCCAAAAAACCCAAAATTCGTTTCTGTTACACATTTGATATATTGTAAAAATTACTTTAAATCACATATTAATAATTATGTATCAACATAATGCTCTTAAGTTACCAACGATAGTTGTCGAAGTAGCCGCACAACAAATTACCTGAAAACAAAAGGAGAAAATTATTAAAATAAACAATTCATAACTCCATCGTCAACAATACATTATTTTAAAATAACAAGAGCATGCAGCAGACTGTGTGGCGAGTTGCCGGTAATGACGAATTTAGATTTTAGGCGGCTCGCGTATAGGTACATATTATGTACATGAATATGCTTCCATTTCCAATTGTTACTCACCCGCAAAGCACATGTTACACTATTCGTTTCCAGACTAAATCATACGTCGTTTCTTTGTAGCTTAATAAATAAAATTGTTTCAGTATTGGAACGAAGTTGCTTATGGGACGATACGGAGGGGTACCCTAACCGGGAAAAAACGTCCGTAGCGTAAGCGTAAGCGATTTTTATTATTTATGTATAGTCTTAGTATGATGGCTATACAGTGTCTAATGTATAGTCTACGTGATGACGGTTATTATTATTATTCATATAAATAGCTGTTTCTTTGTATATTATTATTTATATTAGTTTTTATTTTATTTTAATCAATAAAAAAATCATAATGAAAAATGTATGCCCGAATAATTATTTTCTTTATACCTCGAATAGAACTTAAAATTATATGTTTTCGTGTGCACGTGTGCGGGGAGTTTGTCGTGCACGACATGCCGCGCCTATGTACATGCAAAATTAGCTCGGCGGTCGCGGACCCGGCGCCCTAGCTTTATCCACATAAAATTATTTCGAGAACATGCACATGTCCCCTGAAACAGACTTTACACGTTGTTGAGATTCGTGCGTGACTGTACTGAGAGCGGTACTGATTAAACCGGGGCGGTAAGTTTCCTTTACCGCGTACGGGTCGCATACAAATAGACGTACTTTCAGCGACAAAAGCTTACAGAGACACTGAATACAACCGTTACCGAAATTACCGAAACACATTGACAACAGAACGTGATAACCGCTGTCCGCCTTGAAAGTAAAATTTTACTGTCAATTTCATTCATACAAATTTAAAATTGTTTTTATTTCCCTACTTATTCCTTGGTAGCCTAGGGGGCTATTCTTGCTACGCCTGTACGGGTAGATGAGCTCACGGACTCTCTCAACTTGAGAGATTTGCTAACACTAGCCCCAGAAAAAGCTGTGCTTCGCAAAATCTACTACCGGATCGGAATCGCGACCCACTGAGAAGATCCGACGAGAAACTCAGTGGACTGTGTCTATGGATTAGTGCGCTCCTCAAACTCTTCGTCGTAATCGACGAGACATTGTAGTCTTCAAATCGGAACGCATGACTTCTTGACATAACTCAGCCGAAGCAGTGATGCGTGCTGGACGAAGTGCACTGCGATGGTATTCACCACTGCTAAATTACTCTACTCAAAGTCAAAGGGTGATGAGTAGAGGTCCGCACAGAGCGTGCTCCGGTATATTGATGATGATGATGATGAGATTTACTACAGTTTTGAAGATCACCAGATGTTTCCCATGTAAAGCTCTGACATGAAACAATTAATATATACCTACTTCAATCGGTTCGGTAGATAAATTTGATAATTAATCTATCAGTGCAATTCATTTTTTAAATTTAAAACATATAAAAATATCTCTTATTAATATTTGCCAAATATAGTACCTACTAGATAGACGCATACTCTGAATTGTAATTGTTGGTTTTAACTCGATCGTTCGAAATGAATCAACAGCAACAAGGTATTTGAGTGCAAACCTGTATCGTTAACGACAACAAAAACATAAGGCGATAAAAAAAATTGAAGAACAATATCAAGGCACGCGAATTAATAAAGGAACAACGAGTCAGAAACGCGGGCGCTCAGACACGGAACGGGTTTCACAGGAATCCACACTAATATATGCGACGAAGGAACAACTCGAGAGTCAGACAAACGCCGCCTGTAGCTCGCAATCCTTTGGCTGAATCGAGCGAGCATTCATCAATTTATTTCAATCACGTTAATTATATACGCAAGAAACAAGAGTTAAAGCAATTGCGGGTATCTAGATATTAATACGTGAATGAAAAACTTTGTATCCCTTTTTACGAAAACTGCGCCGACGGAGGAGTATGAAATTTCCCACACTTATATAGAATATAGAGAAGGAGTGCAGAATGTTAATATTTTTTTAAATTATGCCTAAAAAATATATTAAATCAAAAATAAAAAAAACATTACACACACTACCATGTATTTGACGCACACACGCATGCATACTATTTATTTATTTATTTTCAATCTTTTGTTCTTGACGTCTGTGGTCGAATTGAGAATAGATTAAATATTGTTTGTCTTTATTAATATATTTCTATAGTGTAGTCTTGGTGAAATTTGTGATTATAGAAGTTTAATTAACAGTCTTTGAAAATATAAGCATACCTACTAGCGACCCGCCCTCGCTTCGCTTCGGAAACATTAAAACACACATGAAATAAAAAAAATAAATAAAAAAAGTAGCCTATGTTCATCAGGGACAGTGTCGGCTTCTAGTGGAAAAAGAATTTTTCAAATCGGTCCAGTAGTTTCGGAGCCTATTCGAAACAAACAAACAAACAAATCTTTCCTCTTTATAATATTAGTATAGATAATAGTGTACAATCTTATAATTTCAATTAATTATAATCGAATTTAGACTACCGGGCGACCACTAGTCTAAGTTTAATTCAAACCTGAAACGGCAGATGCAGGCGAGAGCTCGTCGCGTGCAAGGGCCCGCTTCGTTAGAGCGACGGATTTAAAACAAAAACTCTTCGCAACGTGAACAAAAAGAAAAGTCAGCGTGCCAGGTGCTTGACTCGCCCCTCTCAACGACACCACTACTAACCACAACTGAGAACCTTACGAAGTGGTCATAAGAATTAATTTGGCTTGGTGCTTTTTGAATTTCGCGATATTTCTGACCGACCGCATTGGCGTTTTATTTCGATTGTCTCTGCGGGCGGATTGCCCTATTTCTGGAGTGCATCGCGAGTAATTTTCGCCAAATCAAATCTAGGACGTTTTTGATTAAAAGTGCACAAAACGTGTTCAAGCGAAACCATTGCTCACGTAATTGGATTGGCCGGACACCGAATTCACATCGGTTGGTGTTAAATTGTTTTCGTACAATACTATTTCGTTCCCGTTGTAACATAGTTTTTAGTAATTCACTTGTTTTTGAATAAAGGTTGATTTGTTATATATCTATACTAATATATAAATCTACAGTGGTTTTTAGGGATGTTCCGTTCTAGCTACTAAACAGTGCATCCGATTGACTTGAAACTAGGTATCCATGTAGAAAATACATGTACTTAGTGGATAGGCTAATAATTATATGAGTGTTGGACGAAGTGTTGTATGGAACCAGTTACGGGGGCGTTAATCATGAGAATCTTTGTGCGGGTGGGAAATAATAATGTTAATTTTAAATGCCCAGCGATGTGGACGGGTACAGCTAGTTATTAATAATATTAGTAATTTTTTACCGTACTCGACCTGAATTTAAAACATAAGCTAATGATTTCATTCATGATTCACGGAACCAGACATGTTGGCGACTAATCATGATATTCTCTTAGTTTCCACGTTAATCGACACGCCACACTATGTTTTACGATTTTTAAGTAATAAAGACGAAATTTGCAGAAGTACCCATGCAATTTACAATACGATTTAAATACAGATGATGATCTGAAGATTTAGCAAAACCAATTATATTTTAATTATTATTTAAACCAAACAACAGGCCTAAAAGCTTTACTATTCATAACTGCAATTATGTCTCTAATGAAAGAACCATCTAAACGTCTTTATTTGAAACAATTAATAAGATTTGACATTCTTAAAAGCCCTTTGAAACATTTATATTCATTTTCTCCTAGATAAACGTTGTTCTAAAGGCCATTCAAAAACAATAAATTATTTTATCACCGAACACTTGATTGGTTTATACATTATAAAGTTTTTAAACGACATTCTGTTTGTAATTCGTGTTTTAGATCTACATACAATTTTATATCATCATGTTTTTAATGGCCTATTGGAATTTTTAACTGAATTGTGAAATAAATTTAAAGGTTTATGATCCACAAATGAGTCGATCGCAATTTTATTTTAGATTTTTAACGAACTGAATGAATATTATTTATTTTGTTTAGAAATAAATCTTCGTCCCTAAATATACGTGTTCTGTTACATTTTTCTTCAGCATTACCAACAGTTCTACCAAAGACTATAATCTTTTCAAATGCACGATTCCTAGAAGGAATCATTTTGGAATTACCCGCTGCTTAGTTTATCTATGTCCTCATTACAAATTCACCAGACTACTCAAATAATATTTCAAGCTTGGAACAGGAAACATTACGATCCAGCTCGTTAAGATACACATTTCCATCTGAGTATGTATTGCAAAATGCTGCAGATTCTATGATACCTTAGCATGTTGCACACGAAAACACGCCCTAAATTCATTCGCATAAATATCAGATCCGTTTGTGGAATTACATTTAAATGGTCTTGAGCAAGCCTGAACTAATCAGCTAACAGCTCCTAACGTGGTCATACCATGTGTAGTCAATACAACTGCTTTATAAATAGACAGATTTACAAACTGCGTCGATATTATGACAAGCGTCAAATGCTAACCTATGATTATTTTTTTAATAAGGCATTCTCCTTCCCGGTAATGATCATGGGACGACCTGTGTGCTTAGTGAGAGTTTTTTTTAACGTTCTCGATAGCGTAAAAGTTAGCTCATATTTGTATCGAATGGGATCGATAGGGTACATCTGCCACTAGGGGCGCTGTTCCAGCTGCACTGCAAACTCGCACTAAGCACTCTGAATGGGTCAAAACTGCGCACACTAGCAACACTATAACGCGCTAGCACCAGGAAGATGTGGTAACGCGGCGGTCGCTGCAATATTGGCGTCGTCGCATGCACTGGAGATTTGGTGCTTGAGACACCTCCTAAAGACCCTGTGGACGGCATTCCAGGTGGAAGGCAATAGATCGCGCGGCCGATCACCAACCCACTGGACTAACCTAATAAAAGAAGCAACTGCTATAAAGAATGCCATCCCTAAGTACGTAGCATAGTTATAAAGTTATTGCATTATTTCTATTTTATGAAAGCTATTTCCGTTGTAACGTATTTTAGTTATAACGTGTTCGTACTTATAAGTAAAACATTGATAAAAGCAGTTTTCTAACCGCGACTGCCCAAACGAATAGTGTAAAACTAATAATAGATTATTCAAATGTAAACTTACCTAACGTATTATGTAATGTATTACTATATAATGTATTACTATACCTAATGTATTATCTATAGTACACCGCAACATACCTGCTATATTTTTTATATTTTCCAGAATTTCTATAAATTAAACGGTTGTCTATAAGAGATCGCTTTTAGCGATAAGACCGCCTATTGTACAAATGTATCCGCTTTTTTTGATTGTTTTTTGAATGTAAATTGTGTTTTGGTGTGCAATAAAGTGTTTTTTATTTTCTTTTTTTTTATTGCCTAGATGTGTGGACGAGCTCACAGCCCACCTGGTGTTAAGTGGTTACTGGAACCCATAGATATCTACAACGTAAATGCGCCACACACCTTGAGATATAAGTTATAAGGTCTCAGTATAGTTACAACGGCTGCCCCACCCTTCAAACCGAAACGCATTACTGCTTCACGGCAGAAATAGGCGGGGTGGTGGTACCTACCCGTGCGGACTCACAAGTGGTCCTACCACCAGTAATTACGCAAATTATAATTTTGCGGGTTTGATTTTTATTACACGAGTGTTCTCTCTGTCTCTCTCTGTCTCTCTCTCTCTCTCTCTCTAACGCATTTCAAGTATGTATAAACAAAGTTGCAAATAACTGCATATTCCACAGTTGAAATGTTTAACTTAACACGCTCCGAATTCGTTATAAATAAACTTCCCTTCGGAACGTTTGCTTTCGTTGGAGCCGATTTTCACCGAATCAGTTTCACTGTTTTGTGTCGGTTTTGCGGGAAAATAGCTAAGAGAATTTCAATTTCATAGCGTTTCGGTTTGAAGGGTGGGGCAGCCGTTGTAACTATACTGAGACCTTAGAACTTATATCTCAAGGTGCGTGGCGCATTTACGTTGTAGATGTCTATGGGCTCAAGTAACCACTTAACACCAGGTGGGCTGTGAGCTCGTCCACTCATCTAATTTAATTATTGTTAACTAAACAAAGAAAAAAAAATCACACGACTTTTATTTGTTTTAGACAAATTGAAAAAAAAAATCAATTTGTGGTTTCAGCAAAGTTACAAAATTCTTCATTGAAAATAAAATATAGGATAGTTAATTTGTTACTGCCATCTACAGGAGCAAAGAAACTAATCGAAGTGAAGCCATCTAGTGGCCGACGCCCGTAAACAATTTTGTTGAGTGCTTGAGTTCCTTATCTATAACTAATTTATGTGTATTATCTATGCAATGTAATACAATAATAATCAGCTAATACGCGACCTCGTGTGGCATTTCATAGCTGCCTTCGCTTTACATTACGAGTTCATGAAATTGACATCTGTTAACACTGTAAACTAATTAAATTGTAATCACCTCACCAAAATACTACAATAATAACTTCGATTTCCCATCTAAGTAGAAAAATTACCTTACGCGTAGGCTTTTAAATAGTAATGTTAGCTTTGACTTTCTCGATTCTCAATATCTCGTGTTTACTTAAACAAAAAAAGAAAATATTCTCACGATCTCAATTCATAACAAATATACCCCTCAAGCGTTAACATTTTCAGATTTCTTGAAACCGTGTTTGCGGGTAAATATCTTGAAATTGAGTGCGTGAATTTTGAAGAGCCGAGGCGCGAGATCCTTCCCGTCGAGATGAGTGAGTACCGCCCGACCAAGTGAAACACGAACGGTGAGCGCTCTGATAACTCGCCTTTCATCTGTACTTCGTTCTAGTGTTTAAATTGAGTTTGTGCCGAACTGTTTTCGTTTATGAATAAGTACTCGCGGTTGTTTTGGTTTCGTCACTGTTCGGTACAACTAAACATTCGTCTCGAAGCTCAATGTTATTTTAATTTATAACAATGTTTTAGTTGTATTTTGTACGTATATTTACAGTACCCGACGATAAATGCTGCACATCGACCGTGGAAAAGAGACGGTTAATTTTTGTTTTGTAGAGCGTTACATCTGTCGCACATTACCTAATTGACATTTAGTCTCCATAGATACGGGATTGTTGGTATTTCGTCGCATACAGGTAACGCTCTACAACAAAAACAAAATTAGACGACTCTGTCTTTCTAAATATCGATGTGCAATAATTATTGTCTGGTACTGTAGATTATTGTTTATACTTCGAATTGAGCAAAGTACTTTTATTATTTTTTTTGCCGCCGAGCTCACCTGACGGTGAGTAATCATCTTCGCTCATAGATTTTAGCAATTCCTGGGGTACGCCCAAACAAGCCTACTGCTGAGGGCTCACTGCAAACCTCGTTTGAAGGATCATAGCTAGCGCTCAGAAAATACTGTGGAAGGAAGTTCATTCCAAGGCAAGGTGTGGGAAAATGATCTTTAAAAAAATACTGTGATAGCGCTTCCAAGTATGAATGAACTTTGCTCCGACGGTGGGAGGTGCTGTGGTAAAAAGAAGATGAAGGGATCATCTCGAACTTAAGGGATCAGGTAGGGAGTCCACTTTATTTTGATAGCAGCTGGCCTACTCGTGGTAAAAATAGACAAGACATGTACCTTCCATGTCAAAGTATCATCTTTAATTTTACTAATTAACTTTCCTACTATGCCACAGATATAGAGCAATCAATATTTCTTACACTTTCTAGATAAGACGATCGAAATCCCCATCTTATGTAATCCTAATGAGATTTCTAATGACTCACTCGAAGAAACTCAGCACACCACTCGCAAGACATCCTCTTTAGTACTAAAGAGGATGTGTACATTCTAACACATTCAATGTACACGAATATTTCAATACCAAATATAGAAATTACAATAGATATATGTACATCAAGTGGTCGTTGAAATGTACCTAATCGACCGTTTGGTTAGTGTCACTATATAACACACGTTAAGCGGGAAATATGTCATTTGTCACAGGAAATATCGAAAATGCGTGTTAATTTGACACTTTACCGGCCGTCGAGAGCAAAGGAATACTTTTGAAATTCCTTTGACTTCAACCACTATTTTTGCTAAGAAACCAGCGTAATAATAAATCAACGGATTATATGTCACACCCCCAAAGAAAAGGATCTTTAGGGGTGTCATAATATATGTCATAATTATGTTCAGTAATTGCATTCTAGTAATGGTCAGACATTAAATGATTTGCGTACAATATTTAATTAAGGCTTAGAGTAAAGTTCTATCTAATAAACAAGTATGACCTTTGACCATATTACATTAAGATTTATTTTAAATAATCGGTTAATAAACAAGTTTTACCTTTGACTGTTTTTAGATTAAGTATTATTTTAAATAATCGGTCCAAGTTTAAATGGATTTATTGTTAGTAGGCTTTAAGTACGCACTGGGTGACGCGACCATATTATTTTCATCGTGAATCAATCCTGCGTGCCGATTTGAAGTAATAAAGAGCAATTATTAAAAGAGCCCCGTTTGCCATCAACAATTAAGGAAGGATGCATTTTTTAAATACTTAAAATTTTAAAGAATTTAATCCGATGTAGTTTACTAAATTTGAATTTTTATTAATGAATTAAATCATACGATTTGATAGCTCTTCTCTCCGTAGAGTAATTACCTACACGTTAACATAAGTAATGCAAGTTCTTAGAATTTTATTCCGTATCTACGTCTCAGCTGTTTGGTACTGGTTAAGTATGAAAAATGACCAGTAGGTTCGTGGATGCTCTCAGAAACTTAAATAGGGAGCATAAAAAACGTGAACATTCAGATCTGTCATTCAAATTCGCATGTAATTGTTATGCATTTTATTAGGTGAGTCGATTTTGATCATTCCTTTTTTATTTAATATTCCATCCGCATTCGAAGTACCATTTAAATTTTATCAATATCTGATTAGTAGAGTTTTTATGTTATTCATTATAATGTTCCTTTAATTAGCTTTGACTAAATTAATGTTAATCTAATTTTATTTTAGTTGATTTTCTTTTTGTAAAATAGAAATTTTGTTTGTATTGTATAAAAATCTTCCCGCCATTCCAACGCACGACAACATCGCGGCATAATTAGGGATGGTGGTAGCAGTCACTCATGCGCGTGTACAACCCCAGTATATACCGTTTAGGGATCGCAGTATGCTGGTGCATCGAGAACTTCACTTATTTTCCTTATTTTCGCTTATTTTCCGGTGAAACGTTTAAAACGTCCAGTTTTAAAACACCTGTGGGAAGAGATTGGGTGGTTCTCGACCGACATCGGAAAGCAAACGGATGACCAATTGTAACTGATAACTCAACGTATTTCGAGCTTGTCGCTAAATTTAAGTGAATGCATCAGGAAACTTGTACAAGTCTGTTCAGCTGAACGAAAATAAACATATTC
Organism: Bombyx mandarina; assembly: GCF_003987935.1. The sequence goes on from NW_021011480.1 coordinate 3,914,945, forward strand.
CGAGTGTCGAGTCATTACAATTGCTTTAGTATTTTTAATTCTTGAATCATGGAAGTTGCAAGGAAAATTCGCTTCCCACCTGCACAGCTATTTTTAAGAGGAAAAACGTGACATCCACATGTATGTTTGAAATAAAACGCTCCTTATCTTGGCATTGGTGGATTGGTGACCAATTCAAATGTGTCGTGAAATTTATCGGAGATTTCAGCGCTTCGTCATTTTTAATTTTTTTTATATAAGAAAATCACTAATCTATATTTTTGAACTGTAATCCAATCCAGATTCGAGACAGAAATAAATTAAATATAGTATAAAACCCACTGGTGGCAGGACCTCTAGTGAGTCCGCGCGGGTAGGTACCACCACCCTGCTTATTTTTGCCGTGAAGCAGTAATTTCGGTTTTAAGGGCGGGGCAGCCGTTGTAACTATACTTGAGACCTTAGAACTTCTATCTCAAGGGGGGTGGCGCATTTACGTCGAAGATGTCTATGGGCTCCAGTAACCACTTAACACCAGGTGGACTGTGAGCACGTCCACTTATCTAAGCAATAAAAAAAGACAAGCTCGAGGCACTTATTACACTATCCTTATAATAGCAGATTAGTAATGATAAGTATATTTTAAATTACAATTTGAAAATAAAATTTCACTATAAAAATCACTCAATTTATAATCCTTATATTTTAATTTTTAAAGGTAAGTTATTTAACAGCAGAACTAAGACAACAACTCAAAGAAACTTCTGCTATTAGTAATGATAAGTACATTTTAGATTACAATTTAAAAGAAAATTTCACTTTAAAAATTACTCAATTTATAATCCTTATATTTTAATTTTTAAAGGTAAGTTATTTAACAGCAGAACTGAGACACCAACTCAAAGAAACTTCTATTATTAGTAATGATAAGTACATTTTATATTACAATTTAAAAGAAATTTTCACTATAAAAATCACTCAATTTATAATCCTTATATTTTAATTTTTAAAGGTAAGTTATTTAACAGCAGAACTGAAACACCGACTCAAAGAAACTTATATTATTAGTAATAAATAAATAAATAAATAAATAAATATTAACTAACAATCACGCCACGTTAACTGGTCCCGTGATAAGTTCGTAAAGAACTTGTGTTACAGGTACCAGATAACGGATATAAATGTAAGATTTTTACTATACACATACATATATTTAATATACATCCATAACCCTGGAAAAGACATTTATATTTATCATACCAATATCTCCTCTTGGCGGGATTCGTACCCGCGACCCCCTTGTGTAGTGACCATGTCACTTACCACTACACCAGACGGCCGTAATGATAAGTACATTTTAAATTACAATTGAAAAGAAAATTTCACTATAAAAATCACTCAATTTATAATCCTTATATTTTAATTTTTAAAGGTAAGTTATTTAACAGCAGAACTGAGACACGAACTCAAAGAAACGACAAGTTTATTATATTAATCCGCAGCCGAAAACGCTCCGCTCCACAAATTATTCTAATCAATATTTATTGCCGCATATAACAAATATTTTTTTTTAAACATAATTCAATTAAACGCACGCCTAAAGCCGGCGGGCGTGTTCACTAATCATTACGTTTATTAAAACCTTGACAAATTGTGGTAGTTTCAAATGCAAAACACGCTGTAATTAGGCGAAAGCCTACGAGGAAACATATCAATTTGGCTGTATAATATTAATTATAAGCCGAGAATCAATTTAAGCTGACCGAAATTGCCTAATAACATAAACACGTCCTACAGATTTACATGTTAATGTATCGAATATGAATTTTATCAATGCACTAGCGGCCCGCCCCGGCTTCGCTTGGGAAGTAGCGCACGCGATGTAAAGAATTTTAGGTAATTTTTTTACACATTGGGTTTCATTATTGGAGTTTCAGTAAGGACCTTTAATTTTTTTGAAAATATAATAAATATAGCCTATGTCACCCGGGGATACCGTAGCTTTCCAACAGTGAAAGAATTTTTTAAATCGGTTCAGTAGTTTCGAAGCCTATTCAATACAAACAAACAAACAAATCTTACCTCTTTATAATATTATTTATTAGTATAGATTACGTTCGAATTATGCGAAATGAGATACATTAAAAGGTAGATCATAAAACGTACAAAAGCAACACAAGCCGCAGCGGATTCACAGAGAAAACAGTGTACGAATAATATTAAAATAACTTTATTACAGCCTCATTAGTCTATCGGTTAATTAATCTAAGTACTATAACCCGTTGTCCGGGTTTTAGTCCCAAATATAATATAATAATAATACATATATATGGATATAGCAAGTATTTTTAACAGAAATCTCCAAACGCTTGAAGGAGGTTACACATGATGCTAAGGCTGGCTGGTACTTTGCACAGAGAGTGAGTCTAGCTGTCCAACGAGGCAACGTAGCCAGTATCTTGGGAACTGTGCCTCCTTCAAGCGCATTGGAAGATCTGTTCTACTGTGTGAGTTGAGTTATGTTAAATTATTTTGATTTGACTTTTTGTTAATAATAAGATACCATGTAAGTATATTAGTAGTACCACATCTTAATATATTACATATTTCCAGAACTCGTAACACAGGAGAAAGTCTTAAGTCGAACTCGTTAAAGTTAGGCCTTCAACTAAAAATCTCAGAATTATTTTTTATTACGAACTAACATTTATTAACAGTAACTAATTACTTTTAAGGAATATCATCATTAACCACCTCCGGTACTTGTACTATCAAACTTAAGTATCTAGTAAGCTTTGAATTCTTTTTTTTTTGTAAGGGAAGCGCATAATTTGAGACACTAATATATGAAAATCCCATAAATGAATTCCGGTAGCTCCTCTAATCTTTATCGAAATGCGTATTTTGTAGGCGTAACGCGCTGTCTTTTCGTAATGAGGGAGCTCAAGCCCTGGTGGAAACTGAAGAGCAGGACAATCGAGGACAACCTCCCAGCATCCCCTCCCTAAATTGTTCACCGTTTTTCTTCCTTCGGGTGTAAGAAGATATCCTAAATGGAGTTTCCAGAGATAAAATGCCATGGATAAAAAAATTCTGAGCTAATTTTATCTAAGTATTAGCGACCCGCCCTCGCTTCGCCTCGGAAACTGTAATTTATTATTGATTTCTCCACTATTTAATGGATGTTATTTTACATATAAACCTTCCTCTTCAATCACTCTGTCTATTAAAAAAAATCGCATCAAAATCCGTTGCGTAGTTTGTTTTATACTATGTAGTGAAGAGTTTGTTTGCATTGAATTATTTTAATATCAGTAATTATTATTTCCAATATAAGTTATTCTTGGAAGAACGTACTTAATTTCCTTGAGATTAAATCAACTGACTCGTACATTATGTGACGTGTTTAAATATAACTTCTTAGGTCATCTTTAACAATGCTATTTTTATTCCTTCATTACTTTATTTTACAATACATGTATGCTTTACATTACATTACCTTCTTTTTTGTATTAGGAATAGACAAGCTGGCTCTTTGTATGCATCTGTTGTCTATGATCACAAAACGGAATACACTTAAAGTGATGTACTCGCGCAATGACACAAATTCCAAAACGAATACCGATTTTTTTGCCTAGATGAATGTACGAGCTTACAGCCTACCTGGTGTTAAGTTCCCAAAACCCAAATAGATATGGCTACGTGAATGTACCACCGCCCTGCTTTCGTGAAGCAGTAATGCGTTTTGGTTTGAAGAATGGGGTTTTTCCACAGGAGAAAAGCGCCGGATCCCCATCCGCGTAGCGTGTGGGTTATGTGGGAGTTGACCCTCACTAAAAACTCCTGCCGCTCACAGCCGGCGCCCTACCCCGGACCGGGCCGGAGCCCAGTCGGAGTTATTGAGACAGCGGGACAGGGTTTACGCAGATTACATCCATCCCGCCGTCCCCTGAAGAATGGGGTAGCCGTTGTTCTATAAAACTGAAACTTAGAAGTCATGTCTCAAGGTGGGTGGCGGCATTTACGTTATTGATGTCTATATGAGCCGGTAACTACTTAACAGCAGATGGTCCGTGAGCTCGTCCACCCATCTAAGCAATAAATGAAATATTTAACGGCTGTCTCACTGTTAAAACCGGGACAGCCCTGTTTTACGACGGATTTAGACAGAGTGGTACCTACCTACCTACCTACCACCAGTCTCCCTTCATAATATGTATATGCAGAGGTAGGATACACTATCTAGTCTATTAAGCGCTGTTTAAAAATTCAGACGTCGACTTCATTAAAAATTATGGTTCGCGGCATTGATAGTGTGGTCGCCAAGCGTAAATTAATCCACGTTAATTAAACCTAGAAACATGTATGTGGTCGGTGACGAAAAACTATTTTTCTGCCGTACCAAACATGCAAATGTAAATTTCATCACATTTTAATACCCGTGAGCAATGAAAAAAACAGTATATTTGTGTAGGATTTGAAAGAACGGAACATATGAAAAGATCGTGGAACGGAAAATTAAGATGTGAGTGAGAGAAAACGGTAAGAAAGAAAAAAGATAATGACTGACAAAAAAGAGAAGAAGGCGAAGACGATTGAATGAGCAAAGCGTAAAAAAAGTGTCAAATAATTTTAAAATTATTAAAAAGGAATAGCCGTATTTCATGCGCCACGATCCCAATTCTACATTTGTATAAATGTTATCTTATACCTTTAAACGAGCAATTCTATCAATATAATCTGAATCTCGGAAACGGCTCCAACGATTTTCATTAAATTTAGTATACAGGGGATTTCGGGGGCGATAAATCGATCTAGCTACGATTTATTTTCAGGAAATGTTGTTTTATTCGTGTTTTCAATAATCACTCTTCCCGACATCTATTGGCGAATCTATAATACTATTTTTCGTAATTGAGGGCAACTAACCGCTTTAAAGACACAACAAGATGTCGTTATCAAAAAAAAAAAAAAAAAAAACGAGCAAAGCTCGGTCATCATCTAGTATCTATTAATCATTCATTTCGCAGAACAATTCAATCCAACTCAACATACCTGCATGATAGGAAATGGCATCAAATTGTACCATTTTATGTAGTACAAACTACAAACTGCTCTAATGTAATTTATCAAGCTGAGAGCACTTCAATTGTGAACGCTGCAATGGATCACGTGTCGTACGTTGAACCTCGCACAATTCATATCTAAATTGAACGATAACGGTCTACGATCTTCTACTTCAACACGCACGTGCATGAAGTATTGTTAAATTGTTAGATAATCTGCAGCAGCGGTCGGGGAACCGGGGTAAATTACCCCAAAAGGGGGTAAAATGAAATTTTGGGGGATAAAAATTAAGCTTTTGTGAGTAAAAAGTATATAGTGAAACTTCTTTAGAATCGTTAAATTTTTAGTTAGTGTTTTCTTTTCAAAATTCTCATGGGGGCTATAATATGAAAGTTTTTTTTTGTTCTTCGCCATGGGGAATATCAACTTACACAAAAATATTTTAGGGTAATAATTAAAAAAGTTCCCCGACCACTGATCTATAGGGTGTAATGTGTGAACTGCACTGTTGAACAATATTCCACGTCATTTCGGATCCTCCCGATACACTAACGGTGCTTTTAGGTACCACAAGTACCGGTCATCGTTCTCGTCGAACCCGTCGCTTGCGACAAAGGGCTCGACGAGTAAATTAACCCTCAGATACAGCTCACTGAGTTTCTCGCCGGATCTTCTCAGTGGGTCGCTTTTCCGATCCGGCGGTAGATTCTGCGAAGCGCGGCTCTTCCTAGGGTTCGTTTTAGCAACGTCATCAGGTTTGAGCCCCGTGAGCTCACCTAATAGTTAAGGTTACGCTAAAATATCCTCTCAAGGCTCTCAGCTTAGGTAGGAAAAACCCCACCTCCAATGAACAGTGTTCCCATAAAAATGGTGACGTTTTATGCGACGTGTTGAATATATAGTTCCAATCAAACTTGCTGTTGCGACTTTTTTTTGTTTGAAGGATTACTGGTGTCCCGGAGACCTTTCCAGTTTCACCAGGGCAGGTGGGCGGGTGAGGGCTCAGCCAGGAGGGGTGGGATTTGCTAAAAGCTACCCGAGCGCCTCCAAAGGAGACCAAACAGCTCATGAGTAACTGCTTCGCGAATGAATCTACTACCGGATTGGAATCGCGACCCGCTGAGACGATCCGGCGAGAAACTCAGCGGACTGATGTTTAGGTTAGGTTGCACGTCTCTTTGTCGAGTTTGACGAGTACGGTTACCAACTGTTGCGACTCTTTTGACGTCACACACAGCTTATCGTCGCCTGTTTTGCGTCGCAGAAATTTCTTTCTACATCTGTATGCCATAAATAAAGAATCCTAAGTCTTGTCATTATAGTCATAAGATCGAATAGCCATGTTTTAATGTTGTTATCAACTTTTCTTATTCAACATTTCAAAAAAAAATTGCTTCTAATCTACAGAATAATTGATAGGATAAACTTTGCTTTCAATAATTAATATAAATAAATATTACTATACTTTGGATGTTACAAGTCCAAGACAAATACAAAAAAAAGACAAACAAATCTGTATATAAATGATTACATGACAATTTGTAAAAAGTAGTTCCAAAATAATAGTTGTAATATCGAGATAAATATTAGTAAAATATAGACAGAATCTATTAACAAAAGTATTTTCTGTTCGTGTAAAAACTCGCCGCGATCAACTATATCTGTGACCTTCAGGTTGTACATACAAAACAATATGCTACCGGGCATCGTACCCTTTCGATAATAAAAATGAATAAGCCTCGTTTTACGACCATCCGTGCGAATTCGTTTCTGAAGATACCGTTGTCTTTTTAAATAAAATTCAAAATTGATTTCTTACTGGCGGTAGGATCTCTTGTGAGTCCGCATGAGTAGGTACCACAACCCCGCCTATTTCTGCCGTGAAGCATTAATGCGTTTCGGTTTGAAGGGTGGGGCAGCCGTTGTAACTATTCTGAGACCTTAGAACTTATATCTCAAAGTGGGTGGCGCATTTACGTTGTAGATGTCTATGGGCTCCAGTAACCACTTAACAACCAAGTGGGCTGTCAGCTCGTCCACCCATCTAAGCGACAAAAAAACATAGTTGAAATATCGATTTTCGCGAATCGTTAACATTATCATATAACCACTTTTACGGTTTAATTTTACGTTTTAAATTGTCATTTTATTATTTCTGATATTTGGAATACTTTACTGTTTTCGTGGTCACAGACTAATTTACCGTAAAAATAGTTATAATTATATATGGTGCTGTCTGTATCGATTTCCGCTAGCAAACACAAAGCTGGAAGAGGCAAATTTGTATTTATTAAAAATAATACTCTATTTGGAAGAAGAGATCTACTTACTATCATAAATCTAAATGTTATGATCCTGCTACAATACTAGAGAATAATTTAGCAACATTTCAATGTTTCATTACAAGGCTATTTTTATAAATATCAAAAACATAACATTCATTATCCAGCTTATGTATAAAAAAATTCACTTACAATATGAATGCAGCATATAGGTACTTATTGTATTTGTATACTACAAAGCCTTCTTAATGTTAGTGATCACTAACATGATTTTTTTGTTATAACTAATCCATAGTACAGATAATTAAATAAATTCACAGCGAAGACTTAAAATTAAAAAGAGATTGTCTGTAGTTCATTTAACTGGTTCAACGAAAACAAACCTTCGTCTCTTCGCACAGCTGTAGAGTAATTAAAGTCTAACAAAAGGGTTCATCTCAACAGCTCCGCGCTAATTGCTAATCAAGGGCACTCCAGATCATCGCGCGGAATAAGGTTAACTGGAACGGGATTGGTTTATTGTAACGTTTAAATTTTAAATGTCTTTTAACTGAACCATCTCTTAATCGAAAGCATATTTATATATTTCGGAAACTTTTTAATGATTTTTTTTATTGCCCTTGTAGGCAGACGAGCATACGGCCCACCTGATGATGAGTGGTTACGGTCGCCCATGGACTTCAGCAATGCCAGGGGCAGAGCCAAGCCGTTGCCTACCGCTTAATACTCTCCACAAGCCTCGTTTGAAGAAGGACATGTCATAGCGCTCGGGAAACACCGTGGAGGGGAGCTCATTCCATAGCCGAATGGTACGTGGCAAAAAAGATCTCTGGAAACGCACTGTGGATGACCGCAGTGGCTCCAGGTAGTATGGATGAACTCTACTCCGGTGGCGGGCGGTGCGATGGTACAAATGAGATGCCGGTATCATCTCGAACAATTCCTCAGAGCACTCTCCATGGAACATACGGTACAAAATACAGAGGGAACAGAAGTCCCTCCGCAGACCCAGAGGTTCCAAGCGATCCGTGAGAATGGGATTATCGACAATCCAAACGGCCCTCCTTTGTATGGAGTCAAATGGAAGAAGCTGGTATTTGGGTATAATATCTCGTTCATAATAGTGCCAATCTCTAGTGACGGTAACATACACTAACTTATTAATTACAAGACAAATCCACTTTCTAATTAGCCTCTCTATGTCAAATCCTTGCTATGTCCCAATCGATGCTAAAGTTTGTTTTTCCTGCGCGAATTAGTACCACCATCTTTACCATATTGGGCACAATTTATTCGCCATGCCATACTATGCTGTGCACATTGGTAGCTAGATGTAGAACGTCATTTTGGATGAAAAACATCGGACATTTAATACTTTAACTTTTTTTTTATTGCTTAGATAGGTGGATGAGCTCACAGCCCACCTGGTGTTAAGTGGTTACTGGAGCCCATAGACATCTATAACGTAAATGCGCCACCCACCTTGAGATATAAGCTCTAAGGTCTCAAGTATAGTTACAGCGGCTGCCCTACCCTTCAAACCGAAACGCATTACTGCTTCACGGCAGAAATAGGCAGGGCGGTGGTACCTACCCGGGCGGACTCACAAGAGGTCTTACCACAACTGATGATACGCACAGATTACCTTTTTTACAGTTAACCATATCCTCTATTCTTGATCATTTCTGTTGTTTCCTTGCCACGATTAAGAAGCCATGTCAAAAATAGAAACAAACCTTTTCGCTGTTACATTGCAATACAATCATGGATCATTTTTCTGTAATTTATTATATCATATTGCAAACGATTTCCACCTCAATTCTCATATTAATAAAGTTATTGTCTGTAAGGTCAAATCTAATCAGTTTTATGTACAATGGATGTATATAACATTGTGAGAACATCGATTATAGTTTTGTGACCGTATACATGACGTAAGTACCCGTTAATTATTACCGTGCACAATGTGTTTGTAACAGCGAAGACGCAGAATATTGTTGAGTTTATTGTTTCTTTATTTCTCTGCGTCTATCGGAGATGTGTGTGCGAGTGTGCATGTGTGTGAGCGGGTGTGTATTAAGTATATTTAAAAAACAGAATATAAAAAATAGCACTCACCTAACTCTTACTAACTAAAAACTGTTGATAAAGAAAATTTGAGAAGCGAGTGCAAATAGGATTTGTTGTATTATCTTTCAACTACCGGTGGTTTTAAGGAGTAATTTTGTCAAAACAGCAATAAGCTGATAGTATATAAAACTAATTAATAGGATGTGATGAATTTCATATTCAGATTTACAGGTATTTACTAGATGTACAATTATGTAACTAACTTTAAATCCCTTTGTGTGACATTGATAAAATTTTAAAATGTTCTCTTGTGGTAAATCTAGACTTTTTCATGGTTCGAAGACTGTTGCTTAAACAGCTAGTAGGTACGTTCACTATTCATTACGGCCTTAGCATCAATACAACTCGACCACATGTGTTTGTCATTTGTTATTGATGTATATACGTGAAGCAAAAACGTTGTAACCATTTTTACGAAAATTGCGCGGACGGAGGAGTATGAAATTTCCCACACTTATAGAGAATATAGAGAAGGAGCGCACAATGCTAATATTTTTTAAATAAAGCATAAAAAATTAATTAAATCAATAAAAAAAACATTACACACACTACTATGTATTTGACACACACACACGCATGCTACTGCATACTATTTGTATATTGTCAAACTTTTCTTATTGCTTATAGTCTGTGGTCAAATTGAGAATAGATTAAATATTGTTTTGTCTTTATTAATATTTGTCTAAAGTGTATACATAAATGGTTCCATACAGTGGAACGTTTGACACGGAAACATTTTATAAGCCATTATAAAATAACACGATGCATTCCAAAGAAAAACGTGCGAATTGACCGTATCATGAATAGGGCTTGCGAGAGCGGGTACGTAACATTTAGTTTTTTTAATGCATTTTGTACGTAATTCGGGATGTCGGAATGCCGGTAACTCGCGGTAATATTAGTATACGGTCACGACAACACTCAACTTGTAAGTGTTAGTGAATTGCTTGGTAGAAGGACTCATATTTTTTTTAGGTTTGTAAGACATATAATTTAATACAATAATTGTTACTCAATTAAATAATGTATTAATGATATATTTATTACCTTTAATTTTTTGTAAGAATTTGTAAGCTTGTACTATGTCAAACTTAATTATAGCCTTATTATAAACTAAGAGTTCTTTTTACTAATTCTGATGACACCATTCAACGTAATTAATGGAATTTGACAATAGCAGGGCATTATCAACTGGAAAACGAATTTGGAAATTAGTAATTTTCATTTATATAAAAGCGTTTATTAATTCATTATTTAAGAACCCTAAATTGTTGGTTATGGTTTATGCTCACGAGTACGCGGAACACCTGATGATAAGTGGCTACAGTGGCCCGTGGACTACGACTGTTCCATTTGCACAATCAGATCGTTTCCTACTCTAAAATAGCTAATAGCACAAATGTTATTTAAAACATTTCGACATTTCGCACGTGTTTTGTTTATTAATTTGATATTCACATGTATTTAATTATAGAACATGTTTCTTCAATTAGTGTAATACATTCATACCTAATAACGTTTCAAAATGAGGGTTATTTTGTGGTTGATAGTTCAGTAATGCTATCCGCATTTGTATGCGAGACGATTATACGAGACTCAGAGAAGATGTTAATGAAACAATTGAGACAGATAGGTACTTCTAAAACAAATTTTATTAACGGCTTTTCTACGGAACTTGTTTTTTTTATTAGCTAGCTTTTAATTACGTTAATAATAAAATACTTACATATCTCTCGGGAAGAGTACTGTTCTTCTAGATGTAAGGTTTTTTGTGTACCCCTGATAACGTGTATTCAAAATTTCATTACGATCTTTTCTTTTCCTACCTATGTTGATAGCCTTGAGAGGCTATTTCAGCTATTTCAGCAGCCCTAACATGTAGGTGAGCTCACAGGGCTCAAACCGGAGTGTTGCTAACATTGGCCCTAGGTCGAGCAGTGGCTTCGCAGAATCTACCACCGGATCAGAAACGCGACCCACTGTGAAGACCCGGCGAGAAACTCAGTGGACTGTTGGGTTAATTCGCTCGTCGAGCCCTTCGTCGCAAGCGACAGGTTCGACGAGAACGGTGACCAGTGCTTGAGGTACCTAAAAGCACCGTTAATGGATGGGGAGGATCGGTAATGACGTGTTAATTTCGATCAGTTTAGTAGTTAGGACGTGAAAACGTAACAAACAAACTGATTTTCATGTTACATGAATTTATTTCCTCGGTCTTGAGTAAAGCTAATAATAACATAAATGTAAATTATAATTAAAAAAACACGCTTAAATATCAAACTACTAATTTCGCTGTTTTATCCTATTGATCAGGATATTAGAGCGTCGTGTTGTATTTTTATTTTTTATTTCCTACCTAAGCTGATAGCCTTGAGAGGCTATGTCAGCGTAACCCTAACATGTAGGTGAACACTCAAAGAGGTAGGAGCTCACAGACCACCTGGTATTAAGTGGTTACTGCAGCCCATAGACATCTACAACGTAAATACGCCACCCACCTTGAGATATAAGTTCTAAGGTCTCAGTATAGTTACAACGGCTGCCCCACCCTTCAAACCGGAACGCATTACTGCTTCACGGCAGAAATAGGCAGGGTGGTGGTACCTACCCGTGCGGACTCACAAGAGGTCCTACCACCAGTAAATATAACTCGAATGTATTGGTTGACGAGTTATGTGGGACTGTCCAACTTCATACTAGCTCGATAAATTGCAACCTTACTACACATGTATGATAAGCTAACTTCAGCCGGTACACATTCCAAGCTAATAACGACTTGTTAAAAACATATTCAGATGCGTCTCGATCCCCCGAGTGCGCGCGTACAGAACTTTGATATTCCATTAATATAATTACGCGCTCCACGAAGGCGTGACCCGATCAGGAGCCCGATGTTAATCGTGCAGCTTTTCCTGTCACGCTCTCTCTAATCTATTCGCTGCCAATTAATTTCTGCTAATACTTAAATGACGAGTGACGTCCAATATTACCTCTGCTAAAACTGCGAACGTCTGCCTATTTTGCTCCACAAAAAATATCAAAACAAACGTATCGTTAGTTCTAAAATTAATAAAACAATAAATCAATATGTTTAATTACTCCTTTACTGCATTTTGTTTCGGTTTTAAGACGAGACGAAAATATATCTTTCAAAATTAATTTTAAAAACGGTTTTACTTAAGCGTGAGACAAAAAAATGTAGGTCTAAGACTTATTTGGAATTTTGAAAATTTTGCTTGTTTTAACATCGAGAATCGGTTTAATCGCGTCCTTTTTGTTGTCATTGTGCTATTTTCAACAATTGGAATACTTTGCAGTTTTGTTTGCAACTCGCAGATACCGACGGAAACGGTATCTGCTGAGATATTATTATATTATTATATATATTATACGAATAGCAAAGCAAATATTCGAAACTAACTTTAACCCGCGACTCCGTCCGCGTGGAATAGTTACTTTGGCATAACGCTAAATTTTACCCCCTACTTCATTTACGTATAGAAAGTGAAAATATTTTTGAATTATGGAATGTTAAGGAGCTATTTAAGCCCCCATTTTAAAACATTCTTTATTGGTGCTTCACTTGTATTGGTCTTACCGTGCTGTTATATAACCTATAGCCTTCCTCGATAAATGGGCTATCTAACATTGAAAGAATTTTTCAAATCGGACCAGTAATTCCTGAGATTAGCGCGTTCAAACAAACAAACTCTTCAGCTTAATAATATTAGTATAGATAAATAGCTATTCGAAACAGAAATAAAAATAATGAAATAATTCTAAGCACCTTAAAAATAATTTGGTTTCAGCTAATAGTAAATGAATAATCTTGTTGTGCAAAGTCTAATAGAATTCACTACAGAGATGTTATTTATTTACTATAACAAAAAACTGAGATTAAGATCACGTAATGCGCAATCAAAAATCAAGAAACTACTAAAATAATATATTACAACGTTTCAACGGGATGCATCTAAACAATCATTATTCGTCTTCAAGGCAACACACAAGACTACCGTCGCATCATAACCAGACAACAGAAACACGAAGTCAGTTTCACAATTTCGCACGATCATCGAAGTAGAATCTATCTATCTATATATTAATACGTGAAGCAAAAACTTTGTATCCCTTTTTACGAAAATTGTGCGGACGGAGGAGTATGAAATTTTCCACACGTATAGAGAATACAGAGAAGAAGTACACAATGCTAATATTTTTTTAAAATAATGCATAAAAGATACATTAAATCCATAAAGAAACCATTACACACACTACATACCATGTATTTGACGCACACACGCATGCATACTATTTAATGTCAAACTTTTGTTCTTGACGTCTGTTGTCAAATTGAGAATAGATTAAATATTGTTTGTCTTTATTATTATTTTTTATAGTGTAGCCTTGGCGAAATTAAATTCAATCATAATAGTGTACAAACTTACAATTCCAATTAATTATAGTCGAATTTCGACTACTGCGGGATCACTAGTATATATAAAAATGAATTGCTGTTCGTTAGTCTCGCTAAAACTCGAGAACGGCTGGACCGATTTGGCTAACTTTGGTCTTGAGTCATTTGTGGAAGTCCAGAGAAGGCTTAAAAGGTAGATAAATATGAAAATGCTCGGAATTAAATAAAAATAACAATTTTGTTTTCACTTTGATGTGTCCCCCGTCGGACAGATTCCTTTTGTTTGTTTTAAGTTTATTTTATACAAAAGTTTAGGTCTTTTATTTATCGATTGAGGCACTACGAAGTCTGCCGGGTCAGCTAGTCCAAAATAAATTACAAAAGTAAGTTCGAAACCAATTTACGTGGAACACCTTAGCCTAAACGAGAACTTAACTCGTAACGATATCCAGACGTTGAAAGTGTCAGGTAATAATGGTCTCGAAATATGCGGCACGCCAAAGAACTGACAAGGGTTGTTTTAATTAAACTGAAAAGGATAAACTGGTGATATAAATCGTTCGCCGATAATAACGACTGATAATTCGCGCCTCCATCAACTTAATAATCTTTTTATACCCGCTGTGCAAATGTCCGCCACTTTATTTTAATTAACATGTTTCTGTCGATTAATCACTGACCATCGTAACGAGTACTTATTTCTTAACAAACTAATTTATATTTTATAATATGTACACCTACTGTTTTATTATGACTCTTTGCGATTTTTCTTTTCAATAGCTATTCACAATTATTTCACACGAAACATCGGGGGTCGTGATCACGTGTCTTCGTTTGAAGACTCCAGTTAATAAACTTAATAAAACTTTTATTTCTTTGTATAGACAATGAAATTCCAAGAAAAAGAATTTATATCTAAAATAAATATCCAAAAAAAAATCAAACCTTTAGTTACGGAACAACTGTTCATGTATGATACTTACACATGAATATTAACAAAAATTATACGGAAGAAAATTATTAAATAAATATGCTTAATAAGGTATGCTCGTAACACAGTCGAGATCAATGAAACCTTCCTTTTTATATTGATAATATAACGATAAATTTAGCTATAGTACCCCTACAGAAGAATATAAAAAGCGACAGCTATTTTGCATAACAGTTAACGAAAATAATTTCTGATTAGGAACCGTCAATGGAGTCGAGCTTAAATTCGTCAACGAATAAAGACATGACTAAGGTCAATCAATGTAAAAAACATGCTGATGAGTTTGAAAGGGCTTTAATTTTAATTAATATCACAGTGGGTGAGATGATTAGACTGAATCAACTTTAGGGTTGCCGAATCAAGAAATACCGCAGTCACACATGAAAATAAAAACATACAAATTATAATTTGTTATAAAACCTGTTTATGGATCACATAATTCAAAGCTTATTAATTAACCAGAAGCTAAATGACAACTTAAAATATTAGAGTAGATAAATATTATTTTTAATTTGGAAAATTTGGAATTACACATAATTAATTAGGAATTAATGTGTGATGTGGGAAAAAAGGTGCAACTAAACTGATAACCCTACGCCGTGACCCGCGACAATGGGTAGGGATGCCGCTTATGATTAAGAAAAGAAAACCATACCTTCTTCTATTCTTAAATAAATCGAAATCGATGTTATATTACGAATTTTTTTTTCGTTTCTTATGTCAAAGCAAACGAACAACGTTACCTGTAATAGTTGTAATAGTTGGCCTATACGATTGACCATAAGACCATAAACGAATCAATGATAAATTATCAACATTAACTTCAACACCTTGCTTATTAATACCGTCAGTGGTAAGGTAATTCAAGCAACTCCTTCTTGCAATTCAAAGTTGTGTACTTTGATTATTTTTTTATTTGCTTAGTTGGGTGGAGGAGCTCACAGCCCACCTGGTGTTAAGTGGTTACTAGAGCACATAGACATCTATAACGTAAATGCGCCACCCACCTTGAGATAAGTTCTAAGGTCTCAGTAAAGTTACAACGGCTGCCCCACCCTTCAAACCGAAACGCATTACTGCTTCACGGCAGAAATAGGCAGGGTGGTGGTACCTGCCCCCGCGGACTCACAAGAGGTCCTACCACCAGTAATGTACATTTATAATGGAAATGTCGTTAACACGATTCAAGCATTTGTCAAATGTCTCCTGCTCTATGATAGCTACCGCTATATTACATTGCTGCGGCAGTTTCGTTAAAAATATTAGCCTTATCTGCTAGCTGCCATTCGCTAGGTAAACGTTGACTGACACAATATGTATAAACACGAATTCTAGTGGGCGGTTTGTTTCCTTTTATTTCGTCTGCACTATGAGTAATTACTCACACGCTCGACCATCTATTATGCTAATTACTAATATTAAACTGTTACATTAACTAAGCGTTGCAGTTACCCGAATGAGTAGATAATTTTGAGTAGAGCATTTTGTTTATTGGGAAAAATTACCAGATCTAAAGAGATTGTTGTTGGGAAACATCTGAGAAAGTACTGCAGTTGATGGCGTAAAACATATTACAGATGAAGCAAGGATGAATACATTGTAACTACTTAAAAGAAACAGTCACGAAATGCACAATTCTTTATTAACGAACACTGTTATAATTTAACGGCCTTTTTTTCTCGCGTTTTTTCTTTGTACAGTTTTCGTGGTCACGGATGACTAGACGATGACGAGTCGCGAACGGATATACCTAACGTGACCATAAGTCCCGCTTTGGGCGGGATTGTCCTGCTTTCAGGCTGTCTGTCCCGCTGTCCCCAAACAAAAACAAAAATGTCCCGCTTTCATTTATCTGTTGTGCATGTGTTTATTAGAAACTTATCCAATACTTACTTATCCCAAATCCTTATTGTATTACAAAATACATACCAAAGTAACTCTAATTTTGCTGTAGAAAAGTAATTTTTTGTTGCGAAATGATTTAATAATATAATATATTTTAAGGACAAGTTGGTATAAGAATTAAGAAGTCAGTGACAGAAAGATATCATAATAAATTATTTCAAGTCATTTTTTAAACCATCTTTTTTATTTTGCTTACATTTATTACTTACATCTTACCCTGACGTACCCTATATATGTTTATATACGAAATTCCGTAGGCGGCCCGCTATGACACGAAAAAAAAATTGTCACGTTAGATATACCACAATTCTCATTTAAATTTTTGCTTTAATTCGTATGAATAGTTTAAAAATAACCCGAGACCTAGTTACCGCCGACCACGATCCGCAGATTATAAAATACATTTTGAGTTACTGCATCAATACGCGGTTTCAGTGGCATCCTCTGTTAGGTTTAATGCAACCAAAACAGGGCCGCATTAGGGATAAGGGATTTTTTGTTAATATTTAAAAGTAAAAATATAATAGGAAATTTAAACCCTCAGCTTAATCTACGTAACAACCACTATCCAAATAGTCCTATACTAGAGACTTTTTTTGGCAAGGTGTATCGTAAGTCTGCATGAGTACCAACCACCATCATACCTATTTCAGCCGTGAAGCAATCATACGTTCCTCCTTGAAAGTTCTACAGCTCTTGTTTTTTTATTGCACTTGTAGGCAGACCAGCATATGGCCCATCTGATGGTGAATGGTTACCGTCGCCCATGAAATTCAGTATTGCCAAGGGTAGAGACAAGCCACTGCCCCCCGTTAAGTACTTTCCGCAAGCCTCGTTTGAAGAAGGGCATATTGTAATAGCGCTCGGAAAACACCGTGGAGGAGAGGTCAGTCCAAAGCCGGATGGTACGTGGCAAAAAAGATCTCTGGAAACGCACTGTGGATGACCGCAGTGGCTCCAAGTAGTATGAATGAACTCTACTCCGTTGATTTTAAAAACGTGATGATGGGATCATCTCAAGCAATTCCTCAGAGCATCACTCACCATGGAACATTCGGTAGAAAATACAGGGAGAAGCGAACAGTACAGTGCAATTGAAATTTAGACCTTGTGCCACAGGATGCATGGTGGCATTCACCTCGTGGTGTCTATGAGATCCGGTAACCAGTTAATACTGGTTGGGCCGTGAACTTATTTACTCAATCATGCAATAAAAAAGGCGTGTGATTAACCTACACGGTTTGATAAGTATAGGAACGCATTTCGGTATATAGTTAAGCTGTTAAGACTATAAGTCTTGTTATACAAGTAATGTTATTTATAAGCTCCGTTAGTCGTTGAAGACCGGAATGAAAGTGACATTATGCGTATTATATTTGATGTGATATTTAAATTCATTATTTATTTAATTAAATGTTTGTGTCATTTTTATGTAATATCAAACGAACAAAATGAAACAGTTCTTTTTTTTATTTTGCTAGTCAAAAACTAAAAATTCTCCATTCACACATCTCGTAAGAAGCATAGTTACAAAGAATATATGTAATTATCACTTTTATTAAGTATATGGAAGCGCACCTTAATACATTCGTGTGCGAGTCCGAATTATTCAAAGTAAATATACGCACGACATCAGGCGGACTAGATTTAATTTTATGACTGTCTTTTGGGGCAACAGAATAATTATTATATGTCTTATAATTTACGGTCAAAGTTTCTGTAATACGTGCGCAATAAAATACAACATTTCGGTTTTACGAAATGACAGAATAGTGTGGTAGGCAAACAAAATTAATCCTAATTTTCGAGAAAATTATGTGGTCGTAAACCTATGCTATTAACATTTCAGCTTCCGCTATCAGATGACAAATAAAGTAGATTTAAATTAATTAATTAACAAATCAAATTAACAAATAAATTAAATTATAAAAATCATAGATAATTCACCTGGATATTCGTCTCTTATTGACCACAGATATACATGCATACATTTAAAGCTCACTTATTCATTGAATGCACATAATAATTATGTATATTGAGTACGATATAGATTATCATTGTTCAAATCGAAGGAAACCAAAATTTTGTTTCCTCTTATATTTACTACTATTTTAACTTATTTTGTGTTGTAATTTTAAAATTTTAATTTAGCTACGAAACAATTGTTCGACTAATAGAGATTAACAATGAAAACACTTTTTGAGTCTTATAATGCTGCGTTAACTTATCAATACACTTAAAAAAAAAGTAGTATTGTCTGTCGACGCAAAAAAATATGTTAGTATAAATATAAAGGCATTATTTCGAAAATCACTGAACTTTTATATCTTTATAATACTGCCTCTAATTTAATTTTTAACATTTTAAAGGCATATCTTGAAAATATCGATTCAGCACGCTAATCAAAGCCGCAAACGATGACAAATTGAAAAGAAGTGACGAGAAAAGTTTATAATATTATGATGATATTTTTAGAGAGTTCGTTGAGATAAAACTTACTAGATTTATTATTATTACAACTATTATTATTTTTATCTGGGAATTGTTTTTTCTCTCAAGAACATTTTTACAGAAAAACAATGAACATTAAAAATGCGCATATGCTTTCAATGCTTGAATCACAACTGTTTCAATTTGAATTAATTACGCTTCCTGTAACAATGATAATGAGTGCTTCGCAAAATTGTCATTTTATCGTTATTTTAGATCTGGCAACAAAAATGTGATTCATCGCGCCACCCGCGTGAGTCATTCGCGAATATTTTTGAATCGACGGATCGTCCCGTAAGGTCAACGATCGCATAGCTCGCAAAACGTTTGAAAACGAAGAAATATTTGTACGCATGAAATCGTATATAAAAATATTAATATACTATGAACTGTGTAATTGTTACGTGGGAATGTTTATCACCATTCGTTTTTAGGGTTCCGTAAGTTCTATGAGAAAAACAATCACAACAAATAGTGGATCGGTCTTAGTCTGTCGGTCCAGTTAGTCTATTTTCACTCGCAGGTATTTAGTACATCCAATGATTATTATATACAAAGACGGTTGGATACTGTTGATTCTTACACTATAATACTAGAAAGATGGAAATTGAATAATAAGTGTCTTAAAAAAACTATATAATTTTTTATTTTAAATTTCGGTTTCACGATCAAACACGAAAAAATTGCATTCCTTCATAATCAATTGAGTTCATTACGAGATTTAAACATGTAGAATAAATAAATAATTGCGGCGAATGAAACCGAATTCATTCATTCAATAATTAAGACTTCTTCACGCGAGTTCAGCTTATACCTACTAGTTCTTAAACAGGATTCTTGTTGTTTTAAATAAAATACAAGTAGTGCTCAAAGTTAAAAAGAATAAAGTGACATATCTATTTAAAACAAATCAATCGGCAATTTAAGCTACATAATATTTTTTTGCATGGCAACATTGTTTAGGCAGTATGGCTGCTAACCTAAATCCTACCTAACTGCCGGTTTTACGGCTGTTCCGCGAACCCTGATCAGAAACAAAGTATTTGACGCTAAATCACGAACTTACATTGTTCGGTGGGCATGCAGCAATATCAATAATACATACATCATTACCATACACTATTATTTACAATTCTTGTTTTGCGTACTTCTACTGTAAAGCAGTCATTGCGATTTGAAGGGAGACACGACCAACGAAAGTAGAGAAATGTAAGTGAGAATTCAAACTATGCGTCAAATCAAATTGACTTGCTTGCCAAATTTCGTTGAGCTAAGTTCACAATGCCACTAGGCAAAATCATAGTAATATTATTATTATTTCACTGGTGGTAGGACCTCTTGTGGGTACCCGCGGGTAGGTACCACCTATTTCTGCCGTGAAGCAGTAATGCGTTTCGGTTTGAAGGGCAGGGCAGCCGTTGTAACTATACTGAGACCTAAGAATTTATATCTCAAGGTGGGTGGCGCATTTACGTTGTAAATGTCTATGAGCTCCAGTAACCACTTAACGCCAGGTGGGCTGTGAGCTCGTCCACCGATCTAAGCAATAAAAAATAATAATATTATTATTATTATTTCCTAGTAGACGTTCAAGATTTCGTCTATAATAAAACTCATCTTGCTTGTATACGATTTTACATCTAGATACATTTTGTGCGCTGACATTATCTAGGATATTTTTGGGTTCATATAACGCTTCCAACAATTCGGTCACGCATACTATAGTCAAATAACTCCTAGTACCGATTTCAAATGATAGTACTTTAGTTATTCGTATTGCATCATTAAAAGATTACAGATTAATTCGTAATAATATGTTCCGTAAGAGTTTTAAAACATTAATCAAACACCGGTAATTCTATTGTTAAAATACAACTTCAAAATGTAATTGATTGATGATCGCGTTTGTATTGTTTTGATTCGCACTCGTATCTATCTTATTCGAACAGCTTGGGATCTTCGCTGAACAATATTTTTACTTGGGTGTATTGTACCCGCATTTTTCTAACTGCGTTTTTCCAATGAAAAAGATACACATCATGCTCAGAAAAGACTTCCACAATGAAGGTATTGACAAAAATGAAACCCGGAAAAGTTTAAATTATAGTAATATTGGTTGGGTGTATTGTGGGCCCGTGCGGGTAGGTATTATTAACTTGGTTATTTCTTTCTAATTATAACTTTGAGGGTTTAATTTTTATTACTCGATGTTATTCCTTCACCGTGGAAGTCAATTGTGAACAATTGTGAATGCCCTAGCAGTCGCAACCCACTAAGAATTTCTACCCATCCAGGCGTAGCTGAAATAGCCGTAGGCTACGATTCACTACGATGCGTTTTAAAAACAGTTTTCTGCCACACACAGTAAATCTCTGGAATTCGTTGCCATCAGCGGTCTTCCCCAACAACTGCGACATTGGGTTATTCAAGAAAAGAACATATCTTATCTGAAGGGTAGGCAACGCACTGGCGTAAACGCTGGTGACCGTGGGCGGCGGTGAATCACTTACCATCAGGTGACCCGTCTTGCTCGTTTGCCCCTTAGATGTTATAAAAAAAAAAAAAAAGGCTACCAGCGAATAGGTAGGGGAAAAAAAAAGAATTAATAGCCAGAAACTCTGTGGGTTTCGTCTGTGGGTTAAGTTGAGCGCGTCAAACTCTTCCTCGCATTCGTTGAGTTCAGTATCTGTCCTAAATAACATTCACAATGATGTCTGTCTCAATTCTAATAATCATAATAAGTAGTCTAATCGAGACCAATTATTAAGTAGCGTGATCCGTCCATTAGGCACTATTCTGTTTTCAATCTTTGATAGTGTAACGAGTAACTAATAAGAAAGGCTCACAACAGATTGGGTTATTTGTTTCATCGGGGATTGCTCTAATGTGAATTATGTGTCAATATTATTATATATATTTTTTTCATTTGAATTAAACATTTTGACAATACTGTAAACACAATCAATTTGGGTTGTTCAGAAGACAGGAAACAGGATATCTTTTTTTCTTTATGATGTCGTGAAATCGATTTTTACGTTGTCGTCCCAAATCGATATTCAAACGAGTAGTCGAGTCCGAACAATAAGATCGTAAACGCGTACCAACAATGTTGGCGTACGTAAAAGCAATTCAATTGCATAAACTTAAACTTGGTTCGGACCATTGTTTCCGAATGTTGCGACAAGGTTCATAGAATAAACTTTATACGGTCACCGGAGCAATCATACGAGTTTTTTTTTTTTTTTTTTGAATCCGTCCGATGTCAGTCGGTTACCGGAACTCATAGGCATAGCATCGTAAACCCCGCCGTCAATAGTCCAAGTTTCGAACAATCTTAAATACGTGTTATATAAAAACACGGTTCCGTAGAATATTTTCAAAATTTTCTTCGTCTCGAGCATTTATAATAATAAAATCGAAACTCACTAAAAACCATTTTATTTTTCATGACATTTAACTTGTCTATTGTGAGAGGAACAAATAAATCAAACAAATGATTTCCTGTGTGACATCAAAGAATAAATTTGCACCTAGCGCGAGTCGGGGCGTTGGCTCGCTTCCACACTGGTGCGTTCTATTCTGGCACTCCTGCAAAGGTCGGATGTCAAAAGCCTTTGACTTGTATACAATGCAATATACACAGTAATTACTCCCTACACTCGTTGCCTTGTTGTCTAGAGAAATGTATGTTTGCCAGTTGATAATAGATCTTCTATTATTAGTCACAGATACAATATTTAATTGGAGAAAAAAACGTTTTTATACGTCTGTTCGTCTTCTCATTACGCAGACTGGTTGTGAATTATTCGCGCATTATTCGTTCAATTAAATTTAAATTTAAAGTTGTTCTTTTCACTTTAATGAAAATCTTTGAAATAGAATTATCAAGGGTTCCGTCAAGTTAGAACAGGGTAAATGTTCCAAAGCCCTCAATAGCCTTAACAGTTGCAAGTTTTCTATAGGAAATGATAGTATTTAAAAAAAAAATGTGACATTGCACGCTATCCACTATTTTTCCTACCTAAGCTGAGAGGCTTGAGAGGCTATTTCAGCGTAGCCTTAACTAGTAGGTGAGCTCACGGGGCTCAAACCTGACATCTATCCACAATTAACGCTTCTCTTGTACAACAACGTGTCATTATAAGTACACACTTTTTACTGAATCAAGAATGGTCCTTCCAGCAAGACTCGGCGCCAGGTCATAAAGCTCGGTATACGCGTCTTGGTTGGAAACAAACGTTTCGGACTTCATCAGAGCTGAAGACTGGCCGTCGTCTAGTCCCGATTTTAATCCGCTGGATTATGATTTATGGTCAGTTTTAGAGAGTACGGCTTGCTCTAAACGCCATGATAATTTGGAGTCCCTAAAACAATCCGTACGATTGGCAGTGAAAAAATTTCCCATGGAAAGAGTGCGTGTTTTTATTGATAACTGGCCTCAACGTTTAAAGGACTGTATTACAGCCAATGGAGACCACTTCGAATAAGCTTTTTATGCTTTAAATTGTTTTATATTTATGTATTAAACTAACATACTGTAAAAGTAATAAATGTTATTTGCCATAGAATTTTTTTTGTTTTCCTTTGTAACAGTATTTATGGCCAGACTAAGTATATGTGACTACTAATATTAATTAATTTGTATTTAAACCATTTTTATATTATGAAGATAGGAAATAGTATGAAAACAATGAAATGAGATTTAACATTACTACAGTCGATAAGGTATTTGACTGTAATATTATACGTGAATATAATCTGTACTTAATTACATAGACACATGCAGTGAACGATCTCACAGCCCACCTGGTGTTAATTGGGTACCAGAGCCCATAGGCATCATACTGTGAATAACGCTTCCCGCCCTCAGACATGAGATGAAGTCTCGATTTTATAGCATAACGGATGTTCCCCTCTTGAAAGATGGAACCTATCGGTGCGAGCTCACAACACCGGTAACAACTAAGGTTTGTATGAATTGTGATCCGTTTGAAGAATGTAGCCGTTTCACCTACCCATCAGAGCGTATCTGGAATAGCCTCCTAGGCTACTAGGAGAGAAAAAAAATAAAACTAAAACAGGTCCAAAAAGAAAGTCAAAATCAAAAATCCAAGTAAAACTCAATATATTCATATAATGTGACACCGTGAACACATTCAACAGTCCGTATTAAAAAAAAATACTGTCAAATCTCGCGCCATTTTCTTCGCGTCTAATTCTATTTCTATATAACAATAATAATAAATATTTCGATATAATAATAATACTAACACTTATGTAGCTGCGTCGCCAAAATCAGCTAAGAACAGCTAAACTATAGTCTTCGTTCATACAATAAGTACTATCCTAAAACTGGTAAACTTCTTTAATCATTTACGACTCGTGTAAACATCGGGGAACGCTAAATTAAATAAGCTACCAACTTCATTTTATCTCGGTACAGCTTTTCAAATTGAGTGAAGTGATTTATATGTATTTACAATAAACTTGAATGCAATAAATTACAAGAAACATTACGCTCAAACGTAAGAATGTTGACCCAAAATATGTATATTCAGCATTGCATTTTGACCTAAAGCTATAGGTTTGTATTTCGATTTTTCAACAATAAACTTCGACGAATCCACTGAAACACATAATTCCTAGTACCTTTTTTTTTTTACTGCTTAGATGGGTGGACGAGCTCACAGACCACCTGGTGTTAAGTGGTTACTGGAGCCCATAGACATCTACAACGTAAATGCGCCACCCACCTCGAGATATAAGTACTAAGGTCTCAGTATAGTTACAACGGCTGCCCCGCCCTTCGAACCGAAACGCATTACTGCTTCACGGCGGAAATAGGCGGGGAGGTGGTACCTACCCGTGCGGACTCCTAGTACTGTCCTATTTCTGCCGTGAAGCACTCATGCGTTTCTATTTAAAAAGTGGCACGTACAACACAAATTAAGCTTCGACCACATGTCTCAAGACTCACGTCGTGTTGTCGTGATCTCGAATATTGCATTTGTTTTGTTCAATTTAGAAAATCACTATGAGAGGGAGACTGTATTAAAAAAAATTACTTGGTTTTTTTCTTCCTACCTACTCGAAGGTAGCCGAATGGGCTATTCCAGCTTCTTACGGACGAGTAGGTGAGCTCACGGACTCGACCTAAGAGAATTTGCTAGCAAGAGCAGTGCTTCGCTTAATCTACCACCGGATCGGAGTTGCGACCCACTGAAAAGATCTGGCAAGAAACTCGCTCAGTGGGTTAATGGAAATTAGTTTAAAACCTGTCAAATTGGCGTCAAGCTGTTAGCGGAAGCTTTTTGAGTTGTAAAAAATCTTGAACTATAGATCTCGCGCTAAGTGATCTTGCCTTATAAGGTCCAGTGTGGGTGTGTCACGTGGGTGTCCGAAATTTTACTTAATCCATGCATCACGATAACTGACGTGTTACAGACATGGACAAAGAACAGTTTTTTGTGTATGTGCCGCGTGTGTCGTTTGTCTGTCGGATTATTTCACTTGATTTACGAGGTTAAGGTTTAAGTAATTGTAAGCGAATTTATGAAAAAAATGTACTAGCATTATTACGTAATTTGACCTGCTCTATGGTTCAGCAGGAAGTGCTCTTGACCGCTGGGCCGAGGGAAGTGGATTTAGTCCCACATCCGGCAAACATTCATGAGATGAACAGTCTTGTTTTCTCTCGATCTAGGTCTTTAGTAGCCATCTAGGTATATGTTTATATTTCAACGTATATAAGTATGTATATCAGTCTCTGCTTCTCATAGTACAATAATTCCAAGTTTGTAACCGCTTTTTTTATTGCGTAGAGGGATGGACGAGCTCACAGCCCACCTGGTGTTAAGTGGTTACCGGAGCCCATAGACATCTACAACGTAAATGCTTCCACCCACCTTGAAATATGAGTTCTAAGGTCTGTATCAGTCAGTATAGTTACAACAGGTGCCCCACCCTTCAAACCGAAACGCCTTACAGCTTCACCGCAGAAATAGGCAGGGCGGTGGAACCTATCCGCGCGGACTCACAAGAGTTCCTACCACAAGCTTATAATAATAACATTATTATGTGTAGACTAATAGACATGTTGTCGTCAATAACATTAAGTTTGGTCCTAGCTCATTTCCATTTCTTTTTTATTTATTTATTAGTAGTATTCATTTCCGTAAATTATTTCAGTAATTTTCAGATGTTTTTTTAAGCTACACAAAAGCAGCAAATCATTTTGAGACACTAAATCCACATTTTAATAGTATTGTAAAGTGCAACCCTTATATTCAAGCTAAGCCTAAAACAAACTTAAAGAACTTGATATCTTCGGTAAGATTTGTATTGTGGCATAGCATTGCATCACTCAACACGAAAACATTTTAATTATTGTCCATTAAGCCAAGAAGACTTCTATTGTAGGCAAACGAACATACGGCCCACCTGATAGTGAGCAGTTACCGTCGCCCATGGACTTCAGCAATGCCAGGAGCAGAGCGAAGCCGCTGCCTATCGAAATAAATAATAGGTCATATTTTATGCTTTTAAAAAAAAGACAGTGTCTTAAAAAAACAGTACTGCCAAAAACCGTACGAATGGTCACCATAGCTGACAATTACACGGTTACTGTCGCCCATGGACTTCAGCAACGCCTAGGGGCAGAGCCAAGCCGCTGCCTACCGTGTCTATGTCTAAACTATGTTTTATTGCCGAAATCGTGTACTATACACACTCACAGAGGTGTCGATCAGTTTTATCACAACACAAACGTAACATTGCTGCAACGAACAATCAATTTTTATTTACACACGTCACTTACGAACAGCGTAGGCGGATACAGGAGGCTAATAACACTTAACACTGATAAATAAAGCATGTACATTTAATCTTAATTATACACCTACCTACTTATTTAAGTTGTTATGCTAATTGGTTTTATGTTATTTATTAATTACGCGACTTGTAAGTTAAGTGATGGGTATTATAAGGAAATTGTTCGCTCGGTTTTTATTGTTTACAAAATCTATCTCTAAATATATAAATGAATTGCTGTTCGTTAGTCTCGCTAAAACTCGAGAACGGCTGGATCGATTTGGCTAATTTTGGTCTTGAATTACTTATGGAAGTCCAGAGAAGGTTTAAAAGGCCAATATATATGAAAATGCTCGGAACGAAATAAAAATAATTAAATTAAATAAAAACAATTTTATTTTTTCTTTGATGTGTCCCCCGTCGGACGAATTCCTTTTGTTTGTTTTAAGTTTATTTTATAAATACAAAAATTTAGGTCTTTTATTTATCTATTGAGGCACTACGAAGTCTGCCGTGTCAGCTAGTATAATAATATTTATCATGTAGACAGGAAAGTACGTCTTTTCGGAAAGAGTTAATTCTTGATGTGACGCTATACTTTGCTGGATTGGAAGACGGTTATAAAGACTAGAAATATCTGAAAGAGTCTCAGGGATCAGGAAAGATACAGTCCAGATGAACCAAAATCAGCAATCGACCTCAAAATAAAGATTGAAATTTAAGAACGTATTAAATCCCCGAACGAAAAATAATATAGATATATAAATTCCACATAACTTAGTAAAGTTCTTTACATGATCGTGGGTAAGGAGAGGAAACAGGAGTCTCTGTATAAGGAACAATTTAGTAGGTGGTATTGTAAAAGATGTCGTGGACGAAACCACATGCGCTGGACTGATCAAATGAAAATCCTTACCAAAATCCCACTTAACGTGTGCGTGCGCCAAGAGAACAGCTGTCAAGGCTTTAATAAACAAGGATTCCGCTTGACCACAACTGTTCTGCCAAGAGTAACCGACTGTGATGATGATGATCGTAAAAATCTTTGCTAAGCAAATCTTTTTAAATTATGTAAGTTGTCTTTAAGAAAACACCCTTTTCAATACTGTGTGAACCAAAGAAAATAGCTTACGTTAAATAAAAGAAGGTGTCACTTTTACGAGACTTCTGTTGAATGCTTTTTCCGGACGCACATTATATAAAACTAGCGATCCGCTCTCGCTTCGCTTGGGAAATTTTAATTTATTATTGATTTATCCACTATTTAATGAATGTTATTATACACATAAACCTTCCTCTTCAATCACTCTATCTATTAAAAAAAACGCATCAAAATCCGTTGCGTAGTTTTAAAGATTTAAGCATACATAGAGATATAGGAACAGAGAAAGCGACTTTGTTTTATACTATGTAGTGAAGAGGCAATGTAATACATAAAATGAATCTAAGTCTTGGGGTGTCTATGATTGTGGTCGAATTTCAATCACTGGACGAACATTAACTTTGATTAATTCAGGTGCTTTTAGGTATTCCGAGCACCGATCACGATTGGGTGGGTAAATGTTAGCAAACGCTCTCAGACTGAGCCCCGTGAGCTTGCCCACCGACAAAGGCGAAGCCAGTGTGCTTATTGCGAGTTTTAAACGTTCTCGATAGCGTAAAAGTTAACGCAAATTTGTACGGAGTTCGAACAGCGCCCCCTAGTGGCAAACGTAGGCAAACGATCCAACTCCATACAAAATTGAGTTAACTTTTACGCTATCGAAAACTTTTAAAACTCGCATCTTAATGCCTTATAATCACATGTAATGTTACTTAATGTTACTTATAACCAGAATATCTCCACGAAGCTGCTAATAGGTAGGCAAAAAAAATAGATTACTAGACGTATTTTTGACAACAGGTACGTTTTATGAAGTATTATAGTTTCACCTATTGCCACTACTATTTTAAGTCAGCAAATACTCACCTCAAGAGTAAGACCTCTGGAATCCAATCCTAAATAAATGCGCGTACATTCCGCGCTACACTTACATCATTTAAGTTTAAATAAATATTGATTTGAAAGTTGGAACGCGGTCTGGCGCCATGTTCTCTAATGTTTCCCACGTTAAATGATTAACAGCCTTCGACAGTATGATTGAATTCATTTTAAAAACTAGAAAAAAATTCAGATAATTTGAAACTACTTGTTTTAACAACATATTCTCGTTTGAACACTACATATGTTTAAGCGGTATACCATATGTTCATCACAATGATAATTTTTCTCCACCCTACGCCGAAAGTTCGGTTTTCCTCCCGCTGTACAGGGAAGAAAGTGTAACCTTTTCTCCCTGGGTACAAGTGCGCATGCGCGTTAGTGTCTACGTCTGCTCTCACGCACCTAAAATTCTCCGCCATTGTTGTGCTCGGGTAATTTGCAATATTGTGTTTAGTGTAAAAGTGAAATAAACAAAAGGCAATAAAATTTAATAGTGAAATATTAAACAAAGATGAGATCATCAGACATTTCTTATTCAATTAGTAGTAGTTTATTTAAAAATTAAAAAACAGTTAAATTGTTTATTTTTATGAGTAAGCCCTTCACCCGGCCAGGGCTTCGCCCCTGGACCCCGGCTCCGTACTCCACAAACTTTCGGCCTGGTAGGAGAAAAAATAGTACGTGCACCGCGGGAGCAATAGTGGCAATTTTACACGCGGGAGGAAATGTCCAACTTTTCTCCCTTGGTGCACAATGTACTATTGTAATTTTTTAACTTGCTCTAAAGCAGGTGTGAATGAGACAGGTAAAGGAGCTCATAGCCTCCTGGCATAAGGTGGTTAGCGACAGCCACTGACCGTGAGCACCATCAATCACCTTAGGACTTCATCTTGAAGTCTCAATGTACAAAAACCTACATAAAAACAGGAATTGTACAGGAAAAATGAGTATCGCAAATTATTTGTATCGCCGCCATTTGTATCGCAAATCAATCATATGTTCCGGTATGAATGCTGGGACAGCGAATCCCATAGACACAGCCCACTGAGTTTCTCGCCGGATCTTCTCAGTGGGTCGTGTTTCCGTTCTGGTGGTAGATTCTGCGAAGCACTGCTCTTGCTAAGGGTCAGTGTTAGCATCACTCCGGCTTGAGACCCGCGAGCTTCTAGCTAAGGTTACGCTGAAATAGCCTCTCAAGGCTAGTCAGCTTAGGTAGGGAAAAAAAGGGGACAGCGGCTATTTAATACTATTGAGAGTTCGACCTCATGTCTCAAGGTGAGTGTCCACATTGTGATGTCTATAGGCACCGGTAATTAGTTTACACCGTATAAGCTAATTCATCCTCTTGTGCAATAAATAAATTAACTAAAAAATAAAACACGGAGGTTAGCAGCTAATTACGACACCTTCATCATCCCCCTCGCCCATTATTTCCAACTAAACGAATAGGACCAGCCGCAGTTCGTCCATCCAAAAAATAATATACATCCGCGACCTCAAAAACTATAAAGCATCCGAAATTTATGAAAATGTTATCTCTAAATATAAAAATGAATTGCTGTTCGTTAGTCTCGCTAAAGCTCGAGAACGGCTGGACCGATTTGGCTAATTTTGGTCTTGAATTATTTGTGGAAGTACAGAGAAGGTTTAAAAGGTAGATAAATGTGAAAATGCTCGGAAGTAAGTAAAAATAACAATTTTGTTTTTCCTATTTGATGTGTCCCCCGTCGGACGGATTCCTTTTGTTTGTTTTAAGTTTATTTTATACAAAAGCTTAGGTCTTTTATTTATCGATTGAGGCACTACGAATTCTGCCAGGTCAGCTAGTATGAAATTAATAATATTTAGCAAAAATAACTTTAATTTAGAAGCGACTTGAGAAAATCGTAGAAAAACTTATGCACATGTTATCAAAGGCTTATAAGTATTTAAAATTATTGTGTCAAATAGAAATATAATTAATTCTAGTTTTAAAATTCTCAATAAAAGTAATTCGATTCTTACAGTAACGCAATTATACGTTTGACATTAAACAACCTTTCGTTCGCGAGATCTTAAAACAATGAGCTATGTTTAAAAAATATTAGTCCAGCAATCGTTTTGATATGTCTCTTCTTCTTTATAATAAGGTTGATAATAAACTCTTTGGTTATATAATAATATATACTGTATGTTATTATTACATATTCATTACATATAGGATTTGTGTTCAGTTTTGTTCTAACAATTTCACTACATCTTTTGGGTTAAACGACAAAAGGAAGATTATCCAAACTTATCTTGTAAATATCATTATCGAGATTCGGTCATCTGTCATATATTTTGTATTTTATGGTAGCTACCCCCTACATATCTATAAACACTATTAGTTGTCGGGTTCATAACACAATTTTCACATTGTATGAATTGCCGATATTTCCACCATGATCATGGGTAGACTGAGACTGCGGATAGGATCATAGATAATACACATAAATTAGTTATAGATAAGCAACTCAATCACTCAACAAAAATATTTACGGGTGTCGGCCACTAGATGGCTTCGCTTCGATTAGTTTCTCATTGCTCCTGTAGATGGCAGTAACATATTACCTATCCTATATTTTATTTGTAATGAAGGATTTTGTAAATTTTTAAAAACCACAAATCGATAAAATTTAATCAATTTGTCTATAACAAATGAAGACTTGTATGTTTTATTATTTTTTTATTTTCTGTGCTTAGTTAGTTATACAATAATTAAATGCCTCAAATTTAACAACATATATGTTTAGGGGCATCCGTTAAAAGATGTCGCTAGTTTCCATACAGAAAAATATTTGTCTTAAAGTATTACAGTTTCATGGCCCTGGATAGGATGTTAGGAGCTAAACAGATACGTCTACCCTCTTTCTAAGAATTTGAAATTATTGGTAATCTTCTTACAAAGTTTGAAGCCTCAATATCTAGTAAAAATTAGAATCACATTTTTTTACATTTCAAACTTACATCTTTCACTTAAATTCTAAGCGTAAATATTCAATTTGATACGATGGGAAGTATTTTACTGGATTTCGATTGAACGACCACACATTGAGAAGAAATAATTATAATATTGAAAATAGCGGTAGCGTCCCGTTTGGTAATCAATTATTTTTCATATTAAAAAAAAACTACTACGCTTGCCGGTCACGCGGTAACAATCTTATCATGAAAGCTACTCAGGAATGTAGCAAGCCTCCAGTCCGCCCACGTCTTATACGAGACATCGAGACTTTTTTTAAATAATAAAATAAATAATATCGATTAACGAATATGATAATCGATTAACACAATTCGTTGGCTTAAAAATCGAACACCACACCACGAATATCCACGAACTCTGAACTCGAAAAGCAATTAAACAATAAAAATTCAAATGCTACATAGCACACGTTACATATCTGTTCTAACCCTCTCTCTGCTTTAAAGTAGAAAATATGCAAATGAATTTTAATTTAAGTATCTTTATATTTTTACATTGAATCAGGTAATGACTACAAATGTTGAATTGTTGAATAC
The DNA here is from genome assembly GCF_003987935.1 of Bombyx mandarina. The sequence continues at coordinate 3,947,539 of NW_021011480.1, forward strand.
TAATCTATCTTTAAGTATATTGATGGTATTTTATTAGATTGATATAAACAAAGTAACTGTCTATATAAATAATTATGAGTCAGTAAAATACCAGACTGTACACAGAGTAAGTTCAACATTAAACAATAGTCACAAGTGTGATATCAAAGTTGAAACATTATCAACGGAACCTCTCAGGCATTTCTTCGAGACTATTCATCAATTATAAGACGCTACACAATCGCACATATCATTCGAGGCAGTGATTACACATCTCACATCGCAGCTACACGTAGCTCAAACCTCAAACAACGTGCTCCAATTCAGTTGAAGCTGACACAATGTCGAAGATAAATGTGCAGCGTCCGAGGTTTCATGTGAGCGGCCGCGATCGGACCGAATACGTCAGATATCAACACGTGTCAATGTTATAAATGAGTCGCGGCCCAGCCTTTGATGGCACCGCGGCCGTGGGACACAGTACCCTCGCCTGCGGCTGACCGCAAGCTGTCGCCTGTCGCACTCCGAACGATCCAATATGCGGTTTTATAGCTTAGTTTACGTTCATTTAGTTGCCGTAACGTAAGCTGCAGCACTTCTCCTTATTTTAATGCTATTATTTCTACTCATTTTAATCTCGACTTTATCAGTTAGTCCTAAGGTGTATTTGCCAGAGTTATAATAGAAATAAATATCGGTGCGTAGTATAGTGGCTTTACTACTCTCAAGTTGAATTTGTAATCTATCATATTATTATATTTTGTTTCACATATATAATTAAATGATTACATTGTTTTATATTATGCTCTTTGATACGTTGTAAGATTACTTTACATAGATAGATACGGGTCAAACTGTTAAAAGCGTGTCAATATTTGACATTCGCCGTTCGCTAATTTCATTAATTATGACTTAAAGGTGTGTTTTTTTACATATACAGGTGAAACAGCTCACGGCTGACTGACATTGATAAATACTCACAGAGGAAACGACTGCCACCTCTGACCGATCATCGCCGCAAAAGATTGATGGGGTGACGAATGACGATGCTTTACTTGGGCTTTTATCACAAACACTATGTAGATTTTCAGATTTACCAACAAAATTGAAGAAACAGCATCGTAGAATCAAATAAAACCCGCAACAATCTAAGTCTCCGAATTGACTTGTGGTATTTTGTGTTCGCACAGATATTTTTAGGGTAAATTTAACCAAAATGAACACGCTAAAACAGCGAATCGAACTAGAAATATAAGGTCAAAATAATTTAATTGTTATATTGCTATCAGATTTCTTTTATTGTCTAAATGGATGGACGAACTCACAGCCCACCTGTTGTTAAGTGGTTACCAGGTCCCATAGAGATCAGCAACGCAAATGCAGTCACCCATTTTGAGACATCATTTTTTTCGGTACAACGGCTGCACCCACCCTTCAAACCGAAACGCATTTCTGCTTTACGGCAGAAATAGGTAAAGCGATGATACATATCCGTGCGAATTCACAAGACGTTCTACCAATAATAATTAAGCAAAATATACTTTTTGCGACTTTAATTTTTATTACACAACGAATTTATTTCATTGTGGAAGGCGTTCGTACACATTATTTAAGTACGTATTTAATTAGAAAAAATTTACTTGTCTGCTGGATTCGAACACTGGCACAGTCGCATCGCTTTATACGAATGCACCGGACGACTTATTCTCTAGGCCACGATGACTTCAAAACGTGTGCAAATTTTCAAGTTAATCGGAAATCTTGAGGTTGATGTAAATCACTTTGAAAGATTCCGTTACGAGTATAAATACAAGACAAGCTGATAAAATTGTGCTAAAAGGCGTGACGTTGAGATGGAAAAAAAGGGCCTTTATCTATTGGTCCAAACGCGTTTGGTAAATATTTTTTCTGAGTATACCTGAGTCCGCGCGGGTGGGTACCACCATCCTGCCTATTTCTGTCGTGAAGCAGTAATGCGTTTCGGTTAGAAGGGTGGGGCAGCCGTTGTAACTATACTTGAGACCTTAGAACTTATTCTCAATCTTATCTTATTTTATCTATCTTATATCTTATCTTATTACGTGGGTGGCGCATTTACGTTGTGGATGTCTATGGGCCCCAGTAACCACCTAACACCAGGTGGGCTGGGAGCTCGGCCACCCATCCAAGAAAAAAAAAAACCTAAGTATAGTTATGATTCACAGATTACTTAACTCGAACATCGCACCGTGTTAATTCAGTTAAGTATTTTCGACTTCTACTAAATATTTCAAAGTTATCGATCGGCATACATTTTGTGACATTAATTATTCTAAGATCCATTATGTTTGCTATGTTTACTAGTTATTTTCGACGGGGTCGATCGAAAGCGGAATCTTTTGTCGCGTAACAAGACCCTTTAGCAAAACTGTTCAAGGCTGAAATTTGAACACTGTATAAACATGCTTTGGGATCTTAAAATTCGTTGATCATTTTTTTACCCTTGAAATATCCATTAAAATGTTCTATTTTACTATTGCACTAAAAAGTAGCTAACGGTCTATCTATTGTTAACTGATTATCGGACCTCATAAGCATCATAATGTAAATATTGCCAAGGAACTTGAGACAGCTTTCTTACCTTTCAACCATGAATGCATGACTGCTTCACGGCAGAACTTGACAGAATGGGGTACCCACCCAGACACGTGGTTGTTTTTTTAATGACCTTTTTGGTAATTCACCGAAAGGTTTTATTGGATACTTGGCTAGGTTCGATCAGACTCCACTGCAATCTAGTGCTTTTATAAACTCGAGAATCAAACACGTACCACTAACCACTCTATCAAAGAGACACCGATCAAAGTATTTAAAATAAAACTAACTATCACATGAAATCCCTTGAAGAATGGTTACCAATTAATCCACATTAACATTTGAGTTAATTTGACGATTATTATACAGATTCACATGCGTGCTCCAAAAAAAAATCTTAATATTTTGTAAAGTAAATCGAATTAAAGTAATTGTCCAAAAATTATCATTTTTATTGAAAACTAATAAAAGTTTTTTAGGTATTTCTTTTACAGATATTTGGGCTAAACTAAAAAAAATAGAAGCAGAAAGAAAATCAATGTCAAAAGTATTTCTTTATTGGATCGATCTCATGTATAACACTAGTAGATAAAATAGCTCGATTTTAGTTGAGGTAGTGGTATAGAGGAATGAAAAAAACAAGACTGTATACTGCGATCTCGAGGCTTTTAATTTTATACTCGTAAATGCTTCAGGAAAATTCAAGGAAAATCTGTTCGACTTTTTTTTATTGCTTAGATGGGTGACGATCTCACAGCCCACCTGGTGTAATATGCTATTAATTTAAGGCTGAAAAAATTTAGACAAATCTTCTTCAGTAGATTGAGGGATATATTTATTTAAAATCGAAACGAAATATCCAACCGGGATTAATGTTCCACGTTCTTCGTGTACTGACTCGCCTAGTTTAAATGGCTTGCGGTCTGTAACCAAAGTATTTTATTCGTAAATAAATTGGTAATTTCTATTCCGTGAATTTCAACTTCAGTTGATAATCATTAACTACTATTAAAAATGAACACGAACACAAATGTCTACTTTCCACCATTGTTTATACTCAAAATTCTGGAACTACCCCCAGTGCCACAAAGGACTAACCGTGAGTTTCAACTTTCCTTATTTATTTATTTATTTATTTATTTGTTCATATTATTACTTTATTGTTAAACAGCAAAATGAAATTCCTATTAATTTTATGCCATGTCCAAACCGCTGAAGCGATTTTGGTATGAAAGTATTATAGTTTGAAACCTGTAAAACGATCTATGCTACGTTTTACTTCACTGCCAAGAACGAGACCCACGCGGTATTAAATTTAGTCCAAGCGAGCGAAACTACGAAAAGTTAAATAAAAAGAATTACTACAGTATAACATTTTGATTGAACGGATTCTAAATATCGAATGTGATCATAGCAGACCGTGACGAACTATTCCACTTATTTACTTCAATATCGAGTGACAAAAAGATATCTGACACGCACTGATTCACAGGGAATGCGACCTTCGTGAACATTACGCGCGCATCGTACTAGAACGCTGCATTCTGTAAAAATCACTGTTATACCTAAAACAGTACAATACGATTACATACGTGCGAGCTTTTTAACGTTTTCGATAGCGCAAAAGTTAAGTCAAATTTGTATTCCTGCCTATTTCGGCCGTGAAGCAGTAATGCGTTTCGGTTTGAAGGGTGGGGCAGCCGTTGTAACTATACTGAGTCTTTAAAACTTACATCTCAAGGTGGATGGCGCATTTACGTGTAGATGTCTATGGGCTCCAGTAACCACTTAACACCAGGTGGGCTGTGGGCTCGTCCACCCATCTAAGCAATAAAAAAAAAAGTATGTAGTTAAAACGTTTTCCTAAGTTTGCGGCTAGGGGCGCTGTTCCCAACTGTATGCAATCATATTAGGCCGCAATCGCAAGAAAACGTTTCAACTCGATACAAATTTGAGTTAACTTTTACGCTATCGAGAACGTTAAAAACTCGCGCTAAGCACACTGAACGAATTTTTCTGGTACTACCATTCTACCTATTACATTTATTGCATTAGTAGGCAGTCGAGCATACGGCTGATGGTCAATGGCTATCATTGGTTACGGAGATCAGTTATACCAAGGGTCAGTTGCTGACTGCCATGAGGGAGTGGGGTTTGAAGGATAAGACAGCCATTGATAATAGCTTTGACTGTTGATAGCGTTAATAATTGCGCATGAAAAAAACGACACAAATCCTATTTCGGAATTATAGATGTGACCCTTATATACATAATCAGATAGAACTCTCAGACACAGCCCACTGAGTTTCTCGCCGGATCTTCTCAGTGGGTCGCGTTTCCGATCCGGTGGTAGATTCTGCGAAGCACGGCTCTTGCTAGGGTTCGTGTTAGCAACGTCATCAGGTTTGAGCCCCGTGAGCTCACCTACAAACGTTAGGGTTACGCTGAAATAGCCTCTCAAGGCTCTTAGCTTAGGTAGGGAAAAAAAAAAAAAAATCAGATAGTATACCACAAGTCCAAGTTGTTCTATTGTCTCAAATTATGATGAAGGGCGTGACTCAACATAGTTACTAACGATGATTGTTTTTTAAATCACACTAAAATTAAGAATAAGTAGCTAATGTAAGATTATCCGTATTTGAATTGTAATATAGACTTCTCCATGCGACAAAGTCAAACATATCGTGTTACTGATGACTGTATACGTAGCTATTATTCAAAATTACCGTGTATTATTTGCAGAGTTGATATTATGTATGTAAAATATTTGTTAGCACATAATATTCCAGCAATCCATCGACAGTCTCATTTGGTCTTTTGCATTATATTTACCATTCAAAATTGAAATGTTATTGAAGAAATAACAATGGACACGAGGACCATTGTGATGTTCTGTGTAAGTGCTTATTATTTACTTTAACGAAAAAATTGAACACACAAATACCTACGTGTATTTTTTAATATTTATAATACCCATCATTAAGTCTTTGAATCGTAATGCGAGAAAAGAATGTCCTCAGGTATATTATGTTTAGTTATTTCGAAGAATCACAGACAATACGAAACTTTGGAATCATTTTGAGCCGACGCGCACACAAGCAATTGTTTAACGAAATAGATTCGAATTATCAAAACCGCTCTAAATTTGTTTTTATGTTTATCTTTTGTTTCACATTCAAGTTGTATATATGATATACCACTAGATATTTTGAAAATTGAAAATCTTTTTTTTTTATTGCTTAGATGGGTAGACAGCTTCACGACCCACCTGATGTTAAGTGATTACCGGAGCCCATAGACATCCACAACGTAAATGCCGCCACCCACCTTGAGATATGAGTTCTAAGGCCCCAGTATAATTATAACGGCAGCCCCATACTTCAAACCGAAACGCATTACTGCTTCACGGCAGAAATAGGCAGGGTGGTGGTACCTACCCACGCGGACTCACAGGAGGTCCTACCACCACTAAAGTAATTTATCAGCCTATATTTAACGTAGCGATGGACACCACCCAACATGAAGTCGAAATTGGAATTGTACTATACCAAGACCACACCTTTCAGACCATGACTTTGCGGCAGATATAGGCTGATTGCGTCCCCATGCATGATCACTGTGCGCCAGTAATTAATTACATAAACACGCAAAACTTGAAATTCCTTGGACCGCGAATGTACAGCGAATAAGTTGAACGTAGTTTATACAAAACATACGCGTTCAGTAAGTACCTACTGTCTGAAAACAAGTCATCCTCATTAAACTTAGCTCACTCGGTGTTCTTCGACAGGCTTCAAACGAACAATTCGGATGGACGAAGTTTTAATTGATAACGTCAGTTCAAAGTTGTGTAGCTATCCACTTAGACGGGAGATTCTCGAAGATCGCAAAACAAAGTTCTCCCCCACGTGTACGATTACGAAGAAGAAGCTTTTTGGTCATAGCCCGATTTTCAATCAAAATCAAAACAAAATAAAATCACTAGCTTAAAAAAACTATGGTCAAGTTTTTTTCATTGTTTACAACAACAACAACAAGCTTACGGCCTACCTGGTGCTAAGTACTAACCAGAGCCCATAGACATCAACAACGTAAATGTTGTTTATATCTCAGGGTGGGTGGCAACAACGCCACCCACCCTGAGATATGAGTTCTGAGTCTTAGTTTTACAATGCAACGGGTGGCACATCCTTCACACTGAAACGCATTACTGCTTCACGGAAGAAATAGATCAGAAAAAGATGGGTATCTCAGTAATAAATTATAATAGTACTTGACGCCTCATCTCAAGAGTCCCTACCTAACATTGTTGAAGTCCATAGACGACGGTTACAATTCACAGGTCACACACACAATTCAATACGCTTATCTGTCTACAACGGCCATAAAAAATACGATCATCACGAAATATCTTTAGTAAAAACTTCGCATAGTATTCTGCAAAAACTTCACCTCGTAATCCTTTGGGCATCGGCGCGTCACAAAGTACACAAGTCCAAAAGAAAGGTTTTTATAAAAGGAGCACAAAGAAAGAAAAGGAACATTATTTTACAAGTTTTATACAGCTTGAATTCCGTTGGGTTCCTTACAAATGAAACATTTCACAACTTTATTACGTAGCTCGTTTTTTTTTTTTTTTTTTATTGCTGAGATGGGTGGACGAGCTCACAGCCCACCTGAAGTTAAGTGGTTACTGGAGCCCATAGACATCTACAACGTAAATGCGCCACCCACCTTGAGATATAAGTTCTAAGATCTCAGTATAGTTACAACGGCTGCCCTGCCCTACAAACCGAAACGCATTACTGCTTCACGGCAGAAATAGGCAGGGTGGTGGTACCTACCCGTGCGGACTCACAAGAGGTCCTACCACCAGTACAAACTACAGTATACTACAGTATTCGTGTATACTGTCTTTCATTTTTCGACACGTTTTTTGTTATATCAATCTAGATATTTCTATGACAACTCACAGGCAACGTAAATAGGAACTAGTCAATTTCGTTGTTTTTACAATCTGTCACTGTTTTTTTTTTTTTTTTTACTAACAATGACACCACGTTAACTGATCCCGTGATAAGTTCGTAAAGAACTTGTGTTACAGGTACCAGATAACGGAAATAAATGTAAGAGTTTTATTACACACATACATAATATATTTAAGACACATCCATAACCCTGGAAAAGACATTTATATTTATCATACAAATACCTTCCTTTGGGGGGATTCGAACCCGCGACCCCCTTGTGTAGTGACCATGTCACTTACCACTACACCAGACGGCCGTTAAACTGTGTCTTTAACATAAATTTATCTATGAAATCATTGAACGTGAATTCACCATCTTCTCACTTTCGTCCCACCACCCACCCCTATTAGTATTAACTAGAACCGCTTCGTTCGAATCCACATTCAAGAGATCGTTCCTGTCATGAACCTATAGTGAGTGATACGAATGACGAATACGAGATTGGAATGAACTCATTTCCTGGCCGTTCCCAGACCACTATGAAAACTTCAAATTTGATGTATAAAAGCTAACTTTAGTACAGTCTAGGTCAGTGATTCTCAACCTTTTTTTTTTGTTGCGGCACATATTTAACGATTTCAAAATTTGGCGGCACACAAAAAAAAAGATAAAAATTATTTACTTACTACAACACACTGCATAAATAGTTTATCAAAAAATTTTAATATACGAAATAAACTACAATATACTATAAAAAAATTTTTGTGGAAATAAATATATTATTATATTCATGTTTAAAATATTTTTCTTTTAAAATGATATAATTTAATAATATTAACATTATTATATATTCGCAAAATTTGGCGGCACACTTTTGAAATTTGGCGGCCCACAAAAGTGCCGCGGAACAGTTGTTGAGAATCACTGGTCTAGGTTGTGACTATTTACGATTAAGTAATCCACCGTGATCTTCTCTTATGGAATTAAAACTGTTATTTACTTCAAAATTCAATACAGTATTCATATCGAGGGGAAAAAGGATATTTTTTATTGCTTAGATGGGTGTACGAGCTCACAGCCCACCCGGTGTAAAGTGGTTACTGCAGCCCATAGACTTAAACAACGTAAATGCCGCCACCCACCTTGAGATATTAGTTCTAAGGTCTCAGTATAGTTAGAACGGCTGCCCCACCCTTCAAGCCGTAACGCATTACTGCTTCACGGCAGAAATAGGCAGGGTGGTGGTACCTACACGCGCGGGCTCTCAAGAGATCCTACCACCAGGTATTAACGAATGCCAAACGAATGCCATTAAAAAAACGCGAGATTAAACCATAAATTACCCCCACAACCCACAACGAAAGCCGAAGAAAATAATACTTACTGCAATGTAATCATAACGTCACAATAAAAGAAAACAAATCTGCAGTATAATAACCGGCAAACTTCTTGAGCATTTGTTGACGTAGTGGGGGTAAGTTTGCGCATGGTACACTCACGTGCAAAAACATTATTTACTCTGCGTCATAATGCTATTAAATTATTAAAATCAACATATGTATTTATTTATATATTTATTAGAACATCAACAAAACATATAGGTTAATAATTGTAATAATTTAATCTTGGGGTAAAATAGATATTCCTTCTATTAAGTCAAAACTAGAGCTGTTGCCAGGTCTTGGTTCAGTTGAAGCGAAGCTGGTATTTGTAATTTTTTTTTCGTTATCATAATCTTGACCATCATCATCATCACTGTTTTCATCACCCGAGTCGCTATCATCGTGATGAGTCGACATAGGGCTCATCGGCGTAGTTTACAACTCGGTCGATTCGGTCTTCTTTTTTGTCTATAATTAATTATTTTTTGAAGATATTCGATTCGTAGTAATCGAATGTTACTTTTTTCATTTACCAGCTTCCGATTATTTTCTGTTCTTTTTTTCCATCTGAAGCCTAGCTCTTTCATAATTCGTCGTAAGCTTCATTCCGAGCCATTAAAATTTATATCTTCTTTAAATTTTTCGAAGCCTTTCTACGGTACGGAGTTTCGCTGCTTGTTATGTAGTTATTATGATTACATCTTTTTATTACAGATTGAACGAAACTATCCATTCCGGTAACTTTCTTCTTCCCTGATCTTTTCTTACCCGGAGTCCGAAACACGGCGAGCAAGCCAGAGCCTTTAGCTTCGTTAATAATGCACCTAACAGTACTCACTGATGTTTTTGTTGCTTCCGAAGTCTGTTTTAATTTTTCCATATCATTCTTCCCCTGTTTTATAATGAAGCAATATACGTCGTACACAAATTTTCTACCCTTTCTTTTAAGTACTACACCAGTTTGTCACGGCATAGTGTATGTTTTATAAAAAATCAACAAACACTCAACAAATAGCAATGGCAACAAAGTCCACAAGCAATTATAACAAATAACTTAACGATTAATAACGATAGACTTTCCACTGTACGCAAGCGTACTTTTGGGAGCAAGCGGAATGAAGGCGCGGTGCGGGACGAAAGGTTCGACTGATCTACCAATAACGCGCTCGATACGATTTCCCCTGCCGTCGCGCCTCACCCTCACCACCAAAGTGATCTAAAATTCGGTTCTGCGCAGTCAAGGTCATTTGCTCAAGAAGTTTGCCGATTACTATAACAAAGGTAACTTATTATTGCGTCTATTTCTTAGAGGTATCTTGAGGTGGCCAAGAAAATGAATAAATGCGTTTACTTCTTCAAATACTCATTATATTATTTTTTATTTATTTTACAAAATAGAATTGATATGCGCATCCATATTTTTTCTTCGTGTTTTTTAATTTTTTTAATTTGACAATTGGTGCCACTATTGCGTTTCCTGTTTTGTGATTGGTTCGTGCGATATGACGTCATCGTTGGCTAATCACAGCCATCAATGTATGACGCGACGTTGATTCGTTAACACTTATAATCGACGCACTAGATATCATATGTCGACTACCGTATCATTCGATTAATCCAATTTAAGCGTCACAATGGAATTACCCTCTTCCTGTGGCATCGGAACTTCCCATCACAGCTCGTTAACTCTAAGAATCTGAATGAAACTGCCGGATTCAGTCTTCAGCGGAGAATTGAATCGCTCCAGGACGAATCACCGTGATATATTATTGCAAACCATTTAATTTTGTTCAAATCGATATAAGAGAGCACAACAGCTAAATTAGATTTAAATACAAATAACGTATTTTCGCATTAAAAGTGTACAATTTCAAAAACTATTCGAAATTGAGTTAATATGCGAAATCATTTGGTATCACCAGTAATTTTCTCATAAATACTGTCAAAAGAGCGTAGTTTAGTTTTAGTTTTTTTTTAAGCTATTGCATAGCTTTTATCGCGTGCTTTGAGCGCGGCGACCGAATCATGAAATTCCGTAACGAAAAAACCTAACACCCCTCACTCCGCCTACCATGTAGCTCGCGTTCAACACATTCACACGTTGCGCTTGTGTAGTGTTTGTGAATAAGCGCGTGGCGTGACGTCACACTGCATGCGCATCGTGAAAAGTCTGCCCATCTCTCTCTCGCGCGGTCTAGCTTATGAGTGTGAAGGGGACAGTTAAGGTTTTGCTTTTATTAATGTTTAATATAGCGTGGTCTTGTTTTATTATTGTTTTAATATTATATTAACTTATCATTGTCTAATTATAATTGCATAAGTTGATAAAAAATGCTATGCAATAGCTTTACCGCGGCAGTACCCGAGTGCCACACGTTTTTTTTTAGTTTACCTATATTTTGACTACTATTAAAAAAAAAATACATAATTTTATCTTACTTTAAAAGACAGATAATGTAATTGATAAAAACTAAAAAACAAATGTTGCAAAGATGATTAATATTAAAAATATCATATTATGTTAAACCTTTAAAACGCTCTCCTGTAAAATTTAGTAAGTTTTGAGATTATACAGTTTTAATGCGAGAAGACGATATGTTGTTATTTATTAATCGGTGCAAAATTTAGGGTATAGGGTAATACGTTTCGTTTGTGTAATAAATTCAGACTAGAGGTCCCGTAGTAATCGAAATTCGACTATAATTAATTGGAATTGTAAGTTTGTACACTATTATGATTGTATTTTATACTTCTATAATCACAAATTTCGCCAAGACTACACTATAAAAAATATTAACAAAGACAAACAATATTTAATCTATTCTCAATTTGACAACAGATGTCAAGAACAAAAGTTTGACAATAAATAATATGCATGCGTGTGTGCGTCAAATACACAGTATGTAGTGTGTGTAATGTTTTCTTTATTGATTTAATGTATCTTTTATGCATTATTTAAAAAAAATATTAGCATTGTGCATTTTTTCTCTATATACTCTATAAGTGTGGAAAATTTCATACTCCTCCGTCCGCACAATTTTCGTAAAAAGGAATACAAAGTTTTTCCTTCACGTATTAATAAATTCAGATATGTCGCGAAATGTCTTTAAACCCACAATATGAACGATACGATCATATCTGGTGTGAACGAACGGATGAATCATTGAAGTTGTTGCCAGTTAATTTATATCGATACAAAATAATGACAAGTTCGACCCGAAGCAGAAGAATTTATTGGTTTCCGTAATAACTGGTGGTAGGGCGTGTTGGGCACGAGTGGGTACCAGTCCGGCTATTACTGCCGTGAAGCAGTCATGTGTTCGAATACAGAAAGTAGGGCAATCCCTAATAAAATATAATCGAGATGTCGACCTCATGTGTATTATTCGTCCGTGTATTCATTTGCTTTTCTTACCATATCACCAGTATAAAACTAAACAAAACTAGAGGTCCCGCAGTAGTCGAAATTCGACTATAATTAATTGGAATTGTAAATTTGTACACTATTATGATTGTATTTTAAACTTCTATAATCACAAATTTCGCCAAGACTACACTATAAAAAATATTAACAAAGACAAACAATGCTTAATCTATTCTCAATTTGACAACGACGTCAAGAACAAAAGTTTGACAATAAATACCTATAGTATGCATGCGTGTGTGCGCCAAATACATGGTATGTAGTGTGTGTAATGTTTTCTTTTTTGATTTAATGTATCTTTTATGCATTATTTTAAAAAAATATTAGCATTGTGCACTTCTTCTCTATATTCTCTATAAGTGTGAGAAATTTCATACTCCTCCGTCCGCGCAATTTTCGTAAAAAGGGATACAAAGTTTTTGCTTCACGTATTAATATATAGATATACTTAATCAATACTTTTATTTATTTCATACAACACGCTTAAATTTCAAAGTATATCTACTTATTATTGTTAATAAACAATATTTCTTGCTGAAATACCTATACATTCAGCGTTTCACTCTTAAGCCATTGTCTTAAAATTGCAGAATTATAAAATCCCATTTTTGTTACATTTTAAAAGTAAGTATTGTAAAGTATGTCCTGTACAACATAAAACTCATAAACCAGGTATAAACAAATGTATGATTTAGATTGCCTCCAGACATATAATTCAATATATAATTTCAAGCTTAAAGCTAGGAACAATTATTATCCCTCTATTGTTTAATTTTCATATTTTAAATTTGTTTAATGTGGGTTGTTTATTTCACTTTTGCTTATTTTTTTCTGCGTTATCTTTTTGCGTTACGTGTGCAAATCTTACATGGGTTTCAATGCTCTTTTGAACAGACTTGAAATATTTTAACGAATTTAACAAACAGACAACGATGTAGACTTTCAATACTGGTGGTAGGACCTCTTGTGAGTCTGCGTGGGTATGTACCACCGCCCTGCCTATTTCTCCCGTGAAGCAGTAATGCGTTTTGGTCTGAACGTTAGGGCAGCCGTTGTAACTATACTGAGATCTTTAGAACTTATATCTCAAGGTTGGTGGCGCATTTACGTTGTAGATGTCTATGGGCTCCAGTAGCCACTTAACACCAGGTGGGCTGTAAGCCCAAACAAAACAAAATATGTCGTACAAAACAGGTGGTTAAATGAGCGGTGACCCAGGGTTCTATCGGTTTCATATCCGACCCTCAACGGGGCTTCCCGTCTCGCGTTACAGAAGTGACTCACGTGTCAAACACCTCCTGTTCACAATCAATAATAGTACTACTTTAATTAATCCTCTTATCATACAAGATCCTAAGTAAAAAAAGCTTAAAACTAAAAAAAACACGTTTTAGTAGTAAACCATTAAGTAGAATTAAAAAGTTGTAGCAGCAGGGTTAATACCCTGACCAGGTCCAATGACCAAACGAATAAAATTACTGTTTTCGCATCAGTTCTTGATACGTTTGCGAATTTACAAGTTAATGGGACATCTTGAAGTTGGTGGAAAATACATATATAGATAGAGATACATTTATATGAAGTTTTAGTACATTCTTGAGGTTTTTTTGACCGGATAAATAAGACATGATAGACGCCACACAAAGCAACCACACGTGGCCAATTAGCTTCAGGTTTTTTGTTTGAAAAAAACGTTAAACATCTCGTTTTATTCATACACAACAATCTTAAATTCATAAATAGTTCACTGAGCAACAAGTCATTCGGATATAAAATTTATAACCTTAATAGACGACGATCTTATTAACTTAAAAAAAAAACATGAAAAATTCGATTCAAGCCCACTCGGAAACTACACGACGTTACGTAATTGGATACCTTAATTGCGATCACAACAAATCCATTGAAGCGTGTTCACTCGAAAAACAATTTTATAGTCGCGTGTTCATAATATAAATGACATTCCCAGACTCGCGGCAATTTAATTTATACCAACACAATGGTTGGTTACACTTAAATCGTGTTATAGCAACAATTTCGGGTCGTACCAACGTCGGGGACTTATTAAGTGTTGTATAGAAATGGGGTTAGATACGATTTCGATTGAATTAATTAAGCGACGATAAGACGACCGTGCTAATTATTCTCTGGACCCCTTTATTTATGCGAGTATCTTTACTGTTCTCAGCGTAGCGGGGACTAAGGTTATCGCAGCTGCCAACATACGGAATGTACTAGGTAATCGTCAGATGAAGGTTAATTTGTTCTTGTTTTATTCCAACTGCGAGTATCGATGAGCTAAGTGTTGTGTTATTTTTTTGTTTTTGGTTCTTGATTTCAATATATTTGTAGAAAGAGTGGGATAGAGTTGATCGGTTTACATTTTGGTTCGTTCTTGAATTTCTTGACTATTTCGTAAATTCGTGAACAAATACATAATTGTAAGATAAATTCGCTATTAAGATTTCCTTTAATGTACTCAATATTCATCGTACGTAAATATTTTGCCAATTTCGATTGGATTTTAAAAATCCTAACATGAATTCTGCATATTGCGACATCGTACACGAAGAGGCAAATCTAAAACTACAATTTTCTAAAAAATACCTATTATTATCTACAATAAATTCAACACGTAATTACGAGTCAAGTTGTAAGGCCGATAAATATACCAGGCATTGGTTTTACTAACAATAAATTTAAGCGTTCTGCAGCATTTATTAAATAATCCCTACGAAAATATTTGAACTGCGCCGTTTTCGGTCCAAATTACGGGCCGATCTTGCCGCTCCGTTTACCAGACAGAGTCTTAACTCTATAATAAACGTTAAAGAGTGCTAAAGCAATAACAAACGTGAAAATATTCGTCCTGGGAATAGCAATTATGCTCCCCTATACAGGAAGCGTTGATGGCCAACGAATTAAGTCCCCTTTGCTATCGTCAAACACTTAATTTCGTTAAATAACTCTTATAGTTTTCGTTCAGAAGCATTATCTACGAAACAAGCATTGCAATTATAATGGAAACAACAGCTGGGTGCCTCCCTTGTTGATAATAACGCTTCTCAACTCACTAAAAGTTTGTCAAAACGTATAAACAGATGAGAGCTTGAGGATGACGGGCCCGATACCTGCAGCTCGCGAGCAGGTAGCGTCGGCGGCCACAATGGCATTCCGAGCATCCGAAATGAATCAGAATTTTGTTCAGCGCCCGACTCCGATGACTAACGCCTCAGTCCCCACTGATAAATTACAACAATAATGGCCACCTCTGTTGTTGCTATTGGGGGATGATTTCATTAAGCCGCGCGTCCGGACAGGTGCGCGATCTCCGATCCTTAACCGTAACCGTTATCTGTCAAATCCACGATTAGGTCCTAACTAGCCGATCACAAAAACAAAGAGCCGTTCCATTGTTTAAATTAGACGAACGGTCGCTAGCGCCGAGGTCGAGCAAGGGTCGGTCAAAGTAAAATTAACAAGTGTATCCCTCGATGTCGTTTATGGACGAGTCAGACGTGTTTATTGGAGTGAGCGAACGAGTCACCGGTGAAACGAGTGGTTCCATTATTTGTAGGTGGTGCGGCGACCTCCCGCGCCGACGGGAACAATGAAAGTGAGAGAGGACAGGAATGCGGGCGGGGCGCGGGGGCAGGTGCGCGGAGGGCTCGTTCCCGGTTCCCAGGCGAGGAATGCCAGCACGAGCAACAAAGCCTATCCGCCGCCGCCATTCACCCCGCGGCCCCGCCCGCCCCGCTAGCGGTTCCGATCCAGACACGTTATTTTTCGTGACTTTCCCCTAAGTAGCTTTTACGACGGCACTCTGTACATTCGATATTCAAAAGTCGTAGCGTGCTCTTATCGTTTGGTCGTAAATTGGAAATTCGCTGATACTGGGCGATGCTATTAGTTAAGATATTCAGTTCGAGCCCTCGGCGGTTCGCGAACTGAATTCGTTGAGGTATGCGCGGTGGCACAAGGTCATCCGATTGTGATACGCTGCCTCGCGCGCCGTACTCGCCGCCGTTGTTAAAATAATGGTTACTGTTACATTCATTGAGCGGGCTCATGGTTCAGGGTCGGGTGTCAGGTCGCGACTAAACAGCTGACTTCACATGTCGCTTTGGTGACTTGCACACAATTTTGCATATAGCGGAGTTAGTAAAACGTTTTTGTGACTAAAACACTAACTTTTAATCATTTTTTATCTTCAAATTAAATATAAATCTACTATAAAATTGATTATGAGTATCTCAAATTAAATTGTATAGTTCATAACAAACCATCTCAATGATCTATTATAGAGCGCTAAAATGTCAGAAATACCGATTGAACTAGTTCACAAAATAACTACATACTAAAATAAAATCGAGAGCTATAAGTTCGTGAACTTATGAGTCCTATATATGAACTAGTTAGTTCACGAACTAACTACACGATTAAATATTGAAAACGTGAAATAAAAATCTAACGCCGCTTATTGGTGGCGGTTGGTTCACGGCTCACAATATACCGCAATTATGCAAATTGTATAACTTTGGTGAGTTTGTTATTAATTATGGATACATGTACCCTCCCTCTGCGAACCACAATTTGCTTCTTTGCAAAAATTACAGTCTATTCTTGCCTCCACTTCTGCGCTAAAGAACGAATACCAACAAAAACAATTTAACGTAATATATGAGATTATTTTAATATATGTAATAATAACATTTTGGAAATTATTTGATTAATTGATTTTAGCTATCAAATAACTTATAATTTGACCAGGCTGAAGAACGATAAATGACGCATGATTAGAAATACAAAAGGGGGTTTTAGGCCACAATCGCTCTTACGACAAAAAACTGAATTAAAAAGAGATATTCTGGAAAATTGAAAAAAATGTTATCCTCAATATTAATTAAAAAATTCTCAACCGCTGAGAATTTTCAATTATCTTTAAATAAACATTTGAAAGCTTTTTTTTATTTCACTAAACTGACAGAAGGGTGCATCTAGTGCTAAGTAACGACTTACCGGTAGCCACCGGAGCCAAAGCCAATGCTGCCGTAATGACACATGAGGTATTATGAAGAGAATATCAGTCCATCCTTTGAACATACGATTGCGTCATATCAGATAGACACATCAGATAGATGCGATGATAAACCTAGTATAAAGTACTATTACGTGAACTAATGCTATCGTAAACTAATCTAACGATAATTATCTGAATATGTAATTTAAAACAATTGTTTAATTGTTATTAATCAATGTTTTTTTTTATTGCTTAGATGGATGGACGAGCTCACAGCGCACCTGGTATTAAGTGGTTACTGGAGCCCATAGACATCTAAAACGTAAATGCGTCACCCACCTTGAGATATAAGTTCTAAGGTCTCAGTACAGTTACAAGGTCAAACCGAAACACGTTACTGCTTCACGGCAGAAATAGGCGGGGTGGTGGTACTTATCCGCGCGGACTCACAAGAGGTCTTACCACCAGTAATTACGCAAATTATAATTTTGCAGGTTTGATTTTTATTACACGATGTTATTCCTTCACCGAGGAAATCAATCGTGAACATTTGTTGAGTACGTATTTCATTAGAAAAAGTGATACCCGCCTAAGATTCGAACACCGGTGCATCGCTCAATACGAATGCGCCGGACGTCTTATCCTTTAGGCTACGACGACTTCAAACTAACATGAGAACTCTGTTTTATAGCTTTAGTAGGCAAAGCATACAGCCTACAAGGTGGTGATTAGGTACCGTCGCTTGTGGACACCAGGGGCTCAACTAAGCTGCTATTTAGCCACTGATTACTCTCCACAAATCTCGGTTGAAGAAGGAAATGGCATAGCTCTTAGGAAACAACGTGGAAGGAGTTCATTCCGAAGTGGGATCGTACGTAGCAAAAAGGATCTCTGGAAACGCATTGAGGACCGCATTGATTACAGGTACTATGGTTGAATTCTTAGTTGTCTTGTCTTTTGCATTAACAGTTAACTCCAAACATAATTCAAAGATATGACGGACGATTTAACTTAGGAATTTTATATTGTAATTTAATAATAATAAAATAAAAAATGTAGTAGCATGCAACAGTGCGTTTATAACTTGACTAAGAAAAAATATATGGATAAAAAAAAACATGAAGATTTTGCTTTTTGTTTCGACTTACTTATTATATAACAAATGCCTTCGAGTGAGTAAATATTAAATGAAATTACGGTTTAATCTTGTGTTTTTACTCCCGACGTTTTAAATAGATTAGTTTTCGTTGTCACGGACGACTTACAATGGAGCACGGAAATCTATATATTAATACGTGAAGCAAAAACTTTGTATCCCTTTTTACGAAAATTGCGCGGACGGAGGAGTATGAAATTTTCCACACTTATACAAAATATAGAGAAGAAGTGCATAATGCTATTTTTTTTTTAAAATAATGCATATAAGATACATTAAATCAATAAACAAAACATTACACACACTACATACCATGTATTTGACGCACACACGCATGCATACTATTTATTGTCAAACTTTTGTTCTTGACGTCTGATGTCAAATTGAGAATAGATTGTTTGTCTTTATTAATATATTTTTATAGTGTAGCCTTGGCGAAATTTGTGATTATAGAAGTATAAAATACAATCATAATAGTGTACAAACATACAATTCCAATTAATTATAGTCGAATTTCGACTACTGCGGGACCTCTAGTGACTAGAAATCAATAAAAGGATTTGTCACATGAGAAGTACAATTTATTCAACACAAACACAATCACGAGATTTCATGAAACCAGACGGACTCAATTGAGATTGAAACGGCGTTATTCAATAACAAGGCAATGTCAAAGCAATTTTCTCAATTTTTGACTTTGACTAGCAAGTCTTCTTTGAACGAAAATATTGCCGCACCTGTGCGAGACACTTTAAATTTTTTTTTTTAAACGAGTGAAAATCACACACGACTTATTTTAAAAAAAAATTTATTTTTATTTATTGCCTTTTTAGGCAGACGAGCATACGGCCCACCTGATGGTAAGTGGTTACCGTTGCTCATGGACGTCAGCAATGCCAGGGGCAGAGCCAAGCCGCTGCCTACCATAAAGTACTCTCCGCAAGCCTCGTTTGAAGAAGGACATGTCATAGCGCTCGGAAAACACCGTGGAGGGGAGTTCATTCCAAAGCCAAAAAATTACATATAAAACGCAAGATTAAGTTACAGAGCAACACGAAATATTGAGGTTTAAACTAGCATCGTATTAACGTAATAGTGATAAAGTAATCCTTAACAAAATACGATTAACGCATACATTAGCTTATCATCAAATTTTCCATAAAACGTTCTTTCTCCAAACAAATGACTATTCGAAAAATATATTTTCGTTACAAAAGACACGAGACGCTTAATTAAAAAATTAATTGAATTATATTCGTATTTTAATTTTATTCCTTAGACCCAGCTGGTGTTGAGTAGGGTGGTGGTAACATTATCCAGCGAGGAAACGGGACAATACGTTCGTATGAGCTAAACGGAAGCAGAGTTTCCTCCGGTCACCGTCCTCGCCGAACCCGTCGCTTGCGACGAAGGGCTCGACGAGCAAATTAACCCATAGACACAGCCTGACTGAGTTTCTCGCCGGATCTTCTCAGTGGGTGGCGTTTCCGATCCGATGGTAGATTCTGCAAAGCACTGCTCTTGCTAGGGCCAGTGTTAGCAACACTCCCGGTTTGCGCCCCGTGAGCTCACCTACACGTCACGGAGAAGCTGAAATAGCCTCTCACGACTATCAGCATAAGGAAAAAAGAAGAGTTTCTTCTTAAATTCTCTTAATAGCATTTATTACTTAAGTCAATGAATAGAATGTGTCACCGGATATGTTAGACGCGTGCGCGCTCCCGATACCATCCGATACGATTAAGATACTAGTCTTATAGCAGCGGTCCAATACGTGGTGCACGTTCATAGTAAAAAAAAATTAATCACTTCTCTATCTACAAATAGATAAGGTCCGCAATTCTTGCCTCTGCAAGCTACTGCAATTATTTTCCAGCTCACTCATCTGTAATTACGGAATCCTCTGTGATCTTATTTTACTTGTCGTAGGGCGTATTGTAATCCCACGGAAGGGTATTCACAAAAATATGATTTGGCTAAAAGATTGTGTTATAGGGCAGCAGAGAAACACTTTGGCAAGAAGAAACACTGAGTATTTATGAAACGGAGTTTTATTGCGTGTTCCTTAAAATGTTATAAGTATCATAATTCTAACCATTTAGTCATTCATGGACTACGATCTAAAGGTAATGTTAATACTATTGCTACCTCCACTTAATGTCAAGAAGTGAAAGTATTCAGTTTGTGATATTTATGGACTCCGGTAGATAATCATTTAGCACCAGATGAACCCTGAGCACGTCTATCCGTCTATAATAATCTATATCTATACTAATATATAAATCTACAGTGGTTTTTACGGATGTTCCGTTATAACTACTGAACCATGCATCCGATTGACTTGAGACTTGCTATCCATGTAGAAAATACATGTACTTAATGGATAGGCTAATATTAGTATAAATGTTGGAGTCCCTATACCAGTTGCGGGGGCGTTAATGATGAGAATCTTTGGGGGGTGAGAAATAATAATGTTAATTTTAAATGCCCAGCGAAGCGGACGGGTACAGCTAGTAAATACATATAACAATGGTCGTCAGATTAAGCAGCTAATAATTTACGTAGAAATTTATATTTTGACCAATTATATTTTAATACACCTTTGCCATAAGAATTATCGAGCTATGAAAAAAAAACGTTATTCCGATATTTTCGATTCCCGACGTTATTACGTTAAACTTTGACATAATCTGTCTTGATAATGTAAATGATAATTTATATAACCGAGTGCATAAGCCACAGAGTATAAAGAACTTAAAATATAACAATACACAACATGTCATCGCTGCATGTGTGATGGTTTTAAAGTGAGTGGCCAGTATGACTCGTTTTGTTTTTTATGACTATGAATTTGTATAGTTCTCTTTAAACATGTTAAAAAGGTTATCGTCTGACAGATTTAGATTAATTTAGTATCATTGCGAATAATTATGTCGCCTTTCTGTACTCTAAAGATTTGGGTGAAATCATTTTATTATTTTCAATAGTTTTAATAGCTAAGTACAGCGTCCAACGTTAAATAAAAATTTGAGGTTTCATAAAATTTTAATAATGTAACAAGTGACAATGTAACTTACTTTGTAGTATAAGTACTTCATAGTAAGGCAAAACAAATTACGACTGCAAGAAGAAATAAAAACTGTCCCTTTGTAACTAATTTTCATAGTTTCATTTTAATGTATAAATGTACTTACGAGATTTCTTTCTCAAATTAAAATATTTTAAAGGAACGAAAAAAAAAAAGATACCTATTTCAGAACCACAATTGCAACCAAAAGTAAAACAGGTAAAAAGTTTAAATCAACAAGAAACAAACATGTAAATATTTAAGGATAAATTACATTGATAATGATTTTTCAACGTATCTGGAGCCCTTCAACGCACCGTAATTAATCCATTAACTCAACCCATTAGTAATTAAAATACACAACTTATTTCCGCGCCGAAACGTCCTAAAGCGGTGTGTTTCACGTGTCATTGATCCTCGTTGCAATTAAGTTTCAGCTTTGATCGAGATACAAATCATAAATCCCCACCTGGTTCTTGGTCGTCACCAGCTGATATATTGTGTCTGGAGAAGTAAGCCTCAGACTGGGCGCAGGAAGTGGCGGCTCCGGCTGCGGCCCTGACCACCGCGACCACGCTCAAAAACACAATAAAACACCTCATGTTCACACCTTCACTAATACGAAAAAAAAAGTTTTTGTTTTTTTTTTTTAAATTTCGTTCTCGTTAGTTTTTGAATTCACTCGCGTACGCGCGTTCGTCGTGTCCAGCGATCGAGACGCGTGCACCCTCATCGGAGCGAATTCCCGGACTGGCCACAGAGTAGCGCCGGTCGCCGAGAACCGAACCGGCCGGCACCTCGAATTATTAACGATAAATAAATTTGACCCGCCGCGCCGAGCTTTTCGAAACTTGCATGCCGATTTAGCGAATCGAATCCGATTTTTATAGGAAATGACGTCAGTCCGTGAAAAATCGGTAAAAACGTGCTAATCCAAAGACAGATGAATCGTGAAGAGTATTATTGAGTATTTTAACATAAAAATTTTTTTTATCGTACAGTAAGAGGAATGTAAAGGCTGTTTTGATTGAATTGGATGATTTGTCGCTTAGTGCGGAGTAGTTGGTGGTTGTAATGGAGTTGTGTCGGCATCGCAATGTCTGTGTCTGATGGCTCGCCTGCATCAGCCAGGCGGCGTTGATGCGCGCGCATCTATCGAGCGCCCCCCGACGCCGCCCGCCAAATGCGCCACCTCACTAAATGCTAAACACGATGTATGGACACCCATTAATCATATTCAAATTATTTATTGTTGAAAGCCGTTTCATATGCGTACGAAAGTTAGCTCGGTCCGTTTCTGTAATCAAAGTTCTGATGTTACATCTTTTAAATGACAATCAAGATTGACCTTCATTATTAATGGATTCAAATAAAAATAAATTAACAATTCTCACACGTGCCACAACTGATCGACTATTTATGTGATGCTGCTTTTTTACTGTTTTATAATTAAGCTATATGGAGAATAAAGAAGCTTAAGGAAAGCTTTTAATTGAATATCTTGTTGGAGCTAATAAAACCGGACTAATTATGTTTTCGTATTGGGATAATCTGTTGATGAATTCAGTATTGCCAGAAGGAAATTCTTCGTAAGGCGTACAGTGGAGGTTGACTAGAAATCGTCACGTAACGAAATCGCGAAAAAACAAATGCTATTAATGATAACTTGATTACTGGTGGTAGGTCCGCTTGTGAGTCCGCGCGGGTAGGTACCACCGCCCCGCCTATTTCTGCCGTGAAGCAGTAATGCGTTTCGGTTTGAAGGGTGGGGCAGCCGTTGTAACTATACTGAGATCTTAGAACTTATATCTCAAGGTGGGTGGCGCATTTACATTGTAGATGTCCATGGGCTCCAGTAACCACTTAACATCAGGTGGGCTGTGAGATCGTCCACCCATCTAAGCAATAAATAAAAAAAAACACTTAACTTGGATTCATAAATTAACTATAAACCTATACCGTTAAATCTTAATCGTATAAAGGAAATATTAGGACAAAATGTAAAAAATTCATCTTCGATAAATCAAAAAAGACTAGTTCAAAGCTTCTGGTAAGAGTATACTAAAAAAAAAGCCTAAGAATTTAAGCAGACATGAAACAATTCCTAAACAAATTATCATCGATCGACCTTTTTTAC
Organism: Bombyx mandarina; assembly: GCF_003987935.1. The sequence goes on from NW_021011480.1 coordinate 3,971,248, forward strand.
ACAAGTCAAAGAGCGATCAGGTGAGATACCGAAATTAAGGAACTTCATTTCTAACAGGGATCTCTGATAACACAAGTTCTTTTATTGATATACAATAATCTAATTAAAACTACATTTACGTTTTTTTTAATAATAATAATAGAAAAACGATTTAGCTATAATCGTAACAACTAATTACTAAGAACAAATGACGCACAGTTATCCAGCTCCATATTAGTATTATGTGTTATGGGTACCAGAGACGGACATGTGTACTTATAGATTAATTATATATGTGCATATATAGGAAATAAACAACCAGACGAATAGCAAACAAACCTGTTCATCACACGATGTGGTAGATTCTGCGAAGCACTGCTCTTATTAGGGCCAGTGTTAGCAACACTTGCGGTTTGAGCCCCGTGAGCTCACCTACACGTTAGGGTGAAGCTGAAATAGCCTCTCAAAGCTATCAACATAGGAAGGGAAAAAAAATCACACGAACGTTTGCCCGATGTGGGAATCGAACCCACGATCCTCGGCGTAACAGTTAGAGCCGCTAACTACTGTGCCATCGAGTCAGACAAGCTTTAATCTCGCATTTTTATTATTCTCCTTTAATCCTCATGTTTGGAATATTTTGCAGTTTTCGTGAATACGATAAACACGAAATGTGAAAGGGCGCGATTAAACGTAAAATTAATTTTTCGAAGACAATTAATCTAATTTATCAATAAACCACCTTATTTTAGGTTTATGATAAAGTTTAATTAAGATTAACAGTAGATACTAGTTGCAGGATATTAAGTCCTCTACTGATTGTGCGAGCCGTTATAAATAAAACACACTCAGATGCAAATTATCGCAATTACTATTCAACGAATCGCAATTGTTCGTCACAGAGTCACAACATTAACATGCTGATTGAACGAGTACAACGAAGGCATCAATAAACATTAAAGTGTTCCAGTCTTATAGTTTCTGCATTAACATTTTTAGACACGATCAAAACAAGATTATGAAGTTGCATTGACCGTGAAGTTGAATTGAAGTTATTCGAATCCCGCCAATACACAACTCTTTAATATATTTTATTTTGTGTGAAAATTTACTGCTGGCTCGGAGGCCTTTCCAGTTTTACTTGGGCAGGTGGGCGAGCAAAGGCTCAGCCAGGAGGGCACCTCTTTAATATATAAAGAAATACCTGAAATATGCCCACAAATATGAAATTAACGATGCCACGTATAATGAAAATCAAATCCGCGAAATGTATGCAACGACTGGTAGTAGGGTATAAACTGGGGTCGTACGGGTGATACTACCATCGTTCCTATTTCTGCCACGATGTAGTCTTACGCTCGAAGGGTGAGATGGCTATTATTAAAAAGCCCATTATCGATATTGTAAAAATGTTCACGGGCTCGGAAAAGCACTTAAACCGATTGGGCCATTTTTTTCCCTACCTATGCTGATAGCCTCTCAAGGCTATATCAGCTTCTCCTTGACGTGTAGGTAAGCTCACGGGGCTCAAACCGAGTGTGTTGCTAACACTCGCCCTAGCAAGAGCAGTGCTTCGCAGAATCTATCACCAGATCGGAAACGCGACTCACTGAGTAGATCCGGCGAGAAACTCAGTGGGCTGTGTCTATGGGTTAATTCGCTCGTCAAGCCCTTCATCGCAAGCGACGGGTTCGACGAAGACGGTGACCGGAAATTGGGCTGTGTTACATATGCCTATCTATAAAAAGATGTATGTATTTTACTCCTTCATCGTATTTTATTTTTTGCTTAGTGTTAGGTGAACAATATCCATCTGGTGTTATGTGGTCACCGAAGCCCATAGACATTGACAACGTAAATGCCGCCACCTTGAGACGTTAGTTCTGAGTCTCAGTTTTATAGTACGACTGCCCCAGTATTCAACGAGGATGACAATCCACTCCGGTAGCGGTTATTTTGCTTACATATCTGCCAGTAGCCTTTAGCATCGCCTTTAACTAGTTTACGTCTATTATATATATTCGCTTTGTTCATGCACGAGCTTACGGGGCCCTAAGCCTAAAATAATTTGCTAACGTATTTTTTTTATTGATTAGGTGGGTGGACGAGCATACGGCCCACCTGATGTTGAGTGGTTACCGTCGCCCATGGACTTCAGCAATGCCAAGGGCAGAGCCAAGCCGCTGCCTACCGAGCCAAGCCGCTGCCTACCGAGCCAAGCCGCTGCCTACCGAGCCAAGCCGCTGCCTGCCCATAGATATATACAACATAAATGCCGCTACCCACCTCGAGACATGAATTCTAAGATCTCCAGTATAGTTACAACGGCTGCCCCACCCTTTAAGCCGAAACGGATTATTGTTTCACGGCAGAAATAGGCGGGGTGGTGATATCTACCCGTACTAGCTCACAAGACTTTCTACACACGAGTACATAATTACTCGAATTATAATTATTTGGAGGCATTTGTACCCTCTCCAGGCTCCAGGACCTAGCTCTTGGCGTCTTACCTCTCAGAGAACGAACGTTTAAGTGTACTCAGAAATGAGGCATTCCGATGATGAATGTCGTTTAAATGCCATATTTTTAATTTATCACCGTACATATAATCCAGGTAGGTGCTTCATTGAGGATCCTTCGGGCCGCGCCCCGCCGCCTGTGGCGTATCGCATTGTTACTCCTCTCCGGCGGTAACATTGTTAAACACACTAACTAGACATAAGCGAATAGCGTTTTAGCATTATATTCCCTGCCAAGCAACTTTGTGCTTTAAATTTAAAATCAATAACACCAATTATTCGTTGTGTCGTTTATTTTCTTTAGTTTTCCCGATACTATGTCTATGTGAGATTTTGACTATAATTAAAAACTACTATTACGGTTTAATCTCACGTTTTTTTATTGCCATTACATAATTTATTAAATTCCTTTATGTTATTATTCGTAAGGTAAGAAATAGTGTAATGACCATTAAAAAAAATGAGACCAGACTGTAAAAGTAGTTGTAATGATATTATATAATTATTTATAATTATTTATATATTAATACGTGAAGCAAAAACTTTGTACCCCTTTTTTACGGAAATTGTGCACACGGAGGAGTATGAAATTTCCCACACATATAGAGAAGGTGTGCAGAATGCTAATATTTTTTTAATTGTGCATTAATAATGCATTATATCAATAAAAAAATATTACACACACTACCATGTATTTGACACACACACCATATATATATAATCTTTATTTACTGTCAAACTTTTGTCACTGCTTAAAGTCGGTGGTCAATTTGAGAATAGGTTAATAATGTTTATCTTTAATATTATTTGTCTATAGTGTAGTTTTGGCAAAATATGTGATTATATAATAGAAGTATAATAGTCTTTAACAATAGAATCATAATAATCTGCAAACTTTAATTTTAATTAATTATTTAACTAATTTTTTTTTTATTTATTGCTTAGATGGATGGACGAGCTCACAGCCCACCTGATGTTAAGTGATTACTGGAGCCCATAGACATCTACAACGTAAATTCAAATTCAAATTCAAATTCAAAATCATTTATTTCAACTTGGATGTCATCAAAAACACACTTGTTGAATGTCAAAATGTAAAAGAAAATGTTAACTCTACCACCGGTTCCAAAAAAGCCACAGTCCTGAGAAGAACCGGCGAAACAAATGCGCCACCCACCTCGAGATATAAGTTCTAAGGTCTTAGTATAGTTACGACGGCTACCCCACCCTTCGAACCGAAACGCATTACTGCTTCACGGCGGAAATAGGCGGGGTGGTGGTACCTACCCGTGCGGACTCCCAAGAGGTCCTACCACCAATATTATATAATTCACATACGAACACTAAAATATTTTCTTGACAGCACGAAATGTAACACAATTAGAATCAGATGACGGTCGACGGTCTCGAGAGAACGCGAGGTCGACTTTGAACTTGAACTTGCCAACAAAACAAGTATTAATGTTATTATAATAGTAAACTAGCTGATCCGGCAGACTTCGTAGTGCCTCAATCAATAAATAAAAGACCTAAAATTTTGTATAAAATAAACTTAAAACAAACAAAGGAATCCGTCCGAAAGGGGACACATCAAAGGAAAAACAAAATTGTAATTTTTATTTAATTCCAAGCATTTTCATATTTATCTACGTTTTAAACCTTCTCTGGACTTTCACAAATAATTCAAGACCAAATTTAGCCAAATCGGTCCAGCCGTTCTCGAGCGAGACTAACGAACAGCAATTCATTTATATATATAGAGATGGAAATCGTTTTTCATTTATATTAATATTATCGTGAATTTTCTTCACAACTAGCATTTACTTTACACCTTATTACCACTATATTAGAGCAGCAGCCATCGTCTTTGATGCTCCATTCATTCTTAAAGCTAGTAGGTAATTCACTTGCAGAGCCCCCCGGGGTTTTGGTAAATAAATAGTATCGACGGAAGCATCGTAAAAAAAACATTTATAGGAGATCAGTATAAATACCCGGGTACTGCAATCCCATTGAATTCCGACACGTAGTGAAAATTAATACATTCAAAGCCACTAAGTAAGAAAATTATTGTTGGTAATTGTTTTAATGCCTACTTTAATGTTTACTGGTGGTAGGACCTCTTGTGATTACTGGTGGTAGGACCTCTTGTGAGTCCGCACGGGTAGGTACCACCGCCCCACCTATTTCTGCCGTGAAGCAGTAATGCGTTTCGGTTTGAAGGGCGGGGCAGCCGTTGTAGCTATACTGAGACCTTAGAACTTATATCTCAAGATGTGTGGCGCATTTATGTTGTAGATGTCTATGGGTTCCAGTAACCACTTAACACCAGGTGGGCTATGAGCTCGTCCAAACATCTAAGCAATAAAAAAAAAAAGCTCTCACTTGCATAAGAAAAACGAATCCGAACCAAACTGTTATGCTTTAAACCAAACACTAATTTATTTATGTGGTCCCAAACTACACTATACACCTCCATGAATGTTGCTTATAATAAAAGGGACGTCTCATTTATTATTGACAAATATTTCGCACCCCAAAAAAACCTCAAAAGGACCTAACGGAAGGCGCCAGGTTACATTTTATTGTATTTATCGTTTACAATAAATATACACTTTGAGAGCCGCTAAGCTAGTTTTTTTGTATATATATGCAATAAACGACAGGAAATACGTATTAATTCTTCAACTATGGTGCAGTTCTACTGAGAAATACCACGAGTTACAACGAGCGCGTTCATGTCTTTTATACGGGCATGCGTCAGCGCATCCCTGCTCTTCATATTAATTCTAGAATGTTTTTTCATTCCATTACTAGTTAAACTCCGGCCAACTTTGCTTTGGGTGTCGCTAAGTTATATTTTGTATTAAAAAAAGTGCTTTAGCTTATTACACGTTGATGTAATGTTTCGGAAAGGATCACATTCGTTTTTTTTTTGTCGTTGTGAAAATTTGTACTGTAATTCGTATTCGGGTAGGTCACTAAGGCAGTAAGATTTTCAAGAAAGGATCTAAATCTAAATCACATCGATTTGATCCAAAATTAGCGTCGTTTCTACGAATAGACTGAACGTTATTCTTAAATAACCTTTGAAAATACTTCCAAAAAAATGGGAGATGTCAAATTTTAAGTAATTGGAAATTATAAAACGTATTTTTGGCGTGACCTTTAATGCAGCCTTAAAGGTTTTTCGGGCTGTTTATTCGGAAATGAACCTTATTTCTAATATACTGAAATATTAAAAGGCTTCGAAATCTCTGTTTGCCTATTTAGCACATAAAACAAATACAAGCGATCCAAACGTTCTACACTTAAAAGGAATAAACAATGGTAACAGTAAACAATTCAGATTCTGCGTTATCGTTTTGTTCGTGTCGTATCTTGTCGACACAAGTCATCGCGATTAACACAAGCGGCGCGACAACAAAAAACCTACACAAAAACATTTTGCGTCCGCATAATCCGGACGCACTGGAAAATCTCCGCAAAAAATGCATTCTACAAATATCCTCCGCTTAATTTTTTACAAACTTCTGCACGTAAAAATATTTGTATGTATATTCATACCTACAATTGTTTGACTAATCCTAGTTTAGTAAAAAGGCATTGAAAGGTGCATGAAGCAACCGGACACGGATGTTAATTAAATTATTAAAAAAACATTAACAACTATTTTGTAAGATTTTAGTATTTAGGCTATTAAATTATTAAGTTTATTGGATTTATTTTGTATAATGATGTCTATTAGGCTAAAATTTCTATAGAATTAATAATATATTCTGACAATTTATGTTATGTACGTAGAAAACAATTCTAGTATATTCAAAATACAATCCGACTTGCATTATCGAGTACAGACCAACGATGCGTTCGCTGTGTTGAGTATAATATGATGTAATGAAGAAAAACATCGGTCTATATTATCCCGTTTATAACAAGACAAGTGCTTGAGAGATGAGTCGATCGGAACTGGATCTTCACTTTTCCTTTCCTTTGTAAAAAGTAATTTCGTAGTGTTAGTAGTATTAAGGTATAAACTACTTTCATTTTCCTCAACTATTGAAATGGACTGAGGGTCAGGGGTTGGAATCCCATATCGAGAAAACATCTCATTTCTTTGTCTGTCTGTTAAATATCGATATCCGTATATATTTAAACGTGCATAGCTCTGTATATATTAGTCTCTCGTTCTTGTAATATGTACAGGGAATCTTAGTTTGGAACTAGACGACCGCGTGTGACTGGGTTTTTATTTTATTTTATTGCCCGTGTAGGCAGACGAGCATACGGCCCACCTTATGACGAGTAGTTGCCGGGTATGCCAGGGGCAAGGCCAAGCCGCTGCCTACCGTTAAGTACTCTCCACAAGCTTCGTTTGAAGAAGGATATATCATAGCGCTCGGGAAACATCGTGGAGGGGAACTCATTCCAAAACCGGATGGTACGTGGCAAAAAAGATCTCTGGAAACGCACTGTGGATGAACGCAGTGGCTTCTGGTAGTATGAACTCTACTTCGGTGGTGCGGTGTGATGATAAAAACGAGATGATGCTATCATCTCAATTTTTTTTTTTTTCGAATTGTTTTTATTCCAAAATTTATTACTGTTAATGAAGATCAACTTAAACTTTTTATCGCTTTACGCCGCGACGAGTTGATTAGAAAACCATATTTAAGCATACGAAACAAGCATTACGAAAACGCAAGAAACACAAATTATCAAAAATTGAAAGGGGGTTAATGTGATAATGTCTAAAATCGAGCATGTAAATACTGTGTCTATAATCCTAATAAATACGCTACGTCATCATTATACCTACAGCGGGGTGAATTTAGTAAGCTCACCCAATCAGTCGAACAGTACTAAAAAGAAAGACGGGTAAGGGTTATAACGTGCACGCCGGTTTTTTAAATATAATTTATTAACACGCTTTTATAAGACTGTGGCGATAACCATCACAGAACACAAGATATAATTTGAGTAATGCCTGAATCTCGCTTACGACATTTTCAAGATAGGCCTGCTTATATACAAGTTCCGAACACCAACATTGGGACCGTCAGTATACCGAGCAATATCACCCGCTAGGTGGAAGCTAGCCTTGAGACGCTATGTCAGTTTCTTCTTGACGTGTAAGTGAGCTCACGGGGCTCAAACCGGGTGTGTTGCTAACACTGGCCCTAGCAAGAACAGAGAGCAGTGCTTCGCAGAATTTACCACCGGATCGGAAACGCGACCCACTGAAAAGATACGGCGAGAAACTCAGTGGGCTGTGTCTATGGGTTAATTCACTTGTCGGGCCCTTCGTCACAAGCGACGAGTTTGACGAAGACGGTGACCGGTGCTTATGGTACCTAAAAGCACCGTTAATAGATCGGGAGGATCCGTAATGACGTGTTTAGGGCGACGTCGACATTCGGACATTCGGTCTACAGGATCGGATATGTAACATTCCACAAGACTGCTATGTCGGTACGTTAGTAACTTAACTGTAGCTTTGGACGACATTATCACCGTCTTCCAGACGCCTGATTTACTTGAAAATTTGCGCAGGCATCAAGGACCGATGAGAGTACAATAATTTTATAACTTTGCTTTAATATACCTGTCACCAGGAAAAAACAGATGAAATTAATTGTTATTTCTAGTCGTATTCTTCAAACGGAACAACATTGCTTTGCAGAAATAGACAGAATGCTGTAAGTACTAGTGGTAGTCACAACATCAACTACCAGTAAGTACTTAATATTGAAACTGAGGGGTTTTGGACTTAAGGAATTATACAGAAAAATAGCATACAAAAATAGCATGTACTGGTGGTAGGACCTCTTGTGAGTCCGCACGGGTAGGTACCACCGCCCCGCCTATTTCTGCCGTGAAGCAGTAATGCGTTTCGGTTTGAAGGTTGGGGCAGCCGTTGTAACTAGACTGAGACCTTAGAACTATATCTCAAGGTGTGTGGCGCATTTACGTTGTAGATGTCTATGGGCTCCAGTAACCACTTAACACCAGGTGGGCTGTGAGCTCGTCCACACAACTAAGCAAAAAAAAAAAAAAAAATACGCAACTCCTTTCCTAAAATGTCTTAATGTGTAACATACATAATCGACAAGCGACAGCATCGTGTGTATTATTCAATAAATATTATGAAGTGAAAATGGCTGATTCACATATGTATTGCCAATATCCCGCACCCTCATTACAAATAAATAAATATATAAATATTTACTAACAATCACGCCACGTTAACTGGTCCCGTGGTAAGTTCGTAAAGAACTTGTGTTACAGGTACCAGATAATGGAAATAAATGTAATATTTTTATTATACACATACATATATTTAATATACATCCATAACCCTGGAAAAGACATTTATATTTATCATACAAATATCTTCCCTTGGCGGGATTCGAACCCGCGACCCCCTTGTGTAGTGACCATGTCACTTACCACTACACCAGACGGCCGTATTTAACTTCGAAATAGATATTTTAGTTCTTAGGTCTCAGTGCTCACTGCCATCTTTAACTCAACATTTAAAGCATTTAAAGCATTATAACGCTAAAATAGCACTAAGATAATAAAAAAAAACAAATTATTTTACATATAATATTTATGCCTGGCAACCCTACTCGACGGTGTTAATTTTGTGTGATCTCACGATTTCTCACAGTCATCGGTTCTGGTACAATTAATCATTTTATATTGGCATTCCATTGAGGGGATATAATACGCCCATTTTTTTACCAATTCAAAGGGTGGGCATTTTGAAATGTTTTAAATGTTTTTTTGGTAACAATTGTATTAAAAACGAAATACCCTAAAATTTTAATGAAACTACTTGATACTTCCTGTATATTTTAATACTTATTCAATGTCCTTATTCTTGTCGATATTAAGTATTGCCAGCATAACGATCTTACCGCAAATGTTCATTTCAATTGTAAATCGTCTAAAAAAATTCAAAATTCCACATTCCAATCTGTAGTTTGTGTGTGTATACATCTTCGTTGTTTTGTATGTAGGCATATACGAATTTTAGATATTAACCTCCAATATTATTATCAATCAGAAAGATACACTGGAAATATATTGATACGTGACTCCAGCCTCTAGGAACTATTACTTCCTTATCCACCGTCACCGTAACCACAGTTATAGTATCCTTCACTTTCCGCCAAAGTCAACCCCAAGAGAAGTGACATAGGTAAGTGATCACAAACCAAAGTAATTTGCAACATGAATACTGACGAATTTCGACGCCACCTAGAAACCTCCAGAATTGACCCAGTATGCTTAGTACGAGAACATTAAAAATCTCACACTAAGCATACTGGGCCAATTCTGGACTCACCACCATAACCCGCACTCAAATCATTCCTAATAGGTAATGAACCAAAAAGTTCAGTCTGCAACTTTAAAAAGCCGCCCTATTATTTCAGTTTATTCACGACAAAAATAACGAGAACTTTATGAATGGATTAGTGCCGCGAGACCAGAACGAGGCCTTAATAATTCGACGCGACAGAACCGACTCGCTTTGTGGAGTTCAGTTAAGAAAAATAAATGCTTTTCCTATTGTCAGGTGGCTCGAGCCATTAATTTTGCGAGAAAGAATCAAATAAATAAAAAGAAATTCGGGAATTTCAGTCGACATGTTTTATTTGGGTTCGGAGAATAAAAGACATCGTGTTTGAGAGATTGTGATTTTATTCAAATATCAAGTATGTATTGACGTTTGTACTGACACATAATATTATGACAGTCGCTCGTATTACCGAACGTTCTAGTTTATTTACCGCGTTTCACTGTTTTCAGATTTAAAAAAAAACGAATATTATTACGAGCTAGGGCTCGGAATAAATAAAAATTCTACCGAAGTAAAGCAAATTAGAACTGTTTTAACACTTAGAACACTTAAAACACTCAACAAACACTTTAAAAATCTCAATTCACTTCTTTCGCTTCGCTTCAGGTGATCCGTTTCACTGTTTCGCTTGGAGTAGTTCCGATTACTAACTAATTCGTGCCATCTCTGCAACGCTTTTATATTCGATATGACATCCCTAGATTTATCGAGTACATTCTGGGCAAGTCGAGTAGCTTCGATGTGTGTTTATGCTATCTGGCAATAGATGGCGTTGTACTTCTCGATTTTACTAGTACTTTCGATATTCGTTCGGCTATTCGGCGATAGATAGCGTTACTCTTACCGACGTAACAATACTTAGTGAATCTCGGCTTTATTGAGTTCCGATTATGCTCGCAGCGATTTAAGGATTTCGTTATAAGTACAATATTTATTAATTATAACAATATTATTATATTAATTCTTTAGTAAATGATCCGTCACTGTTATAAATATATAAATAGTTCTGCAAAGAATGTATGTTTGAAATGGCCTTAAAGAACAAGAACCCCGGTATACTCGTATTGAGCGATGCGACCGTTTTCAAATCCTACAGGCAGATAACATTATTTTCAAATAAAAAAACATAGGTACCTTTAACTCATACTCACGAATGACTTCTAATATAAAGGAAGGACATCATAATAATATAGTAACAGTCAAACTCGCAAAAATTATTAATTTGCATAATTACTATTCAATTAAGACAGATCTGAAGTTTCAAGGTGTCTATGGTCCCCAGCAACCACTCAACAACAGATCGGCAGCGAAACTCATATATTGGTGTCTGCAATAAATTAATAAAATTAAAACCAATTTCAATGCTTATTCATAATCTATATAAATTCCATCAGCTCCGAACTTAAGTCCCTGGGACGTTTTTATAGAGATTATTAATGATTAAATTTCTAAAATTACCACATAATTATGTAATTTTACTTTCAAATACATATTAAATAATTACACTACAAAAACAGTAAAATCTTCTTTTTTTTATTGCTTAGTTGGGTGGACAAACTCACCACCCACCTGGTGTTAACTGGTTACTGGTGGCCACAGACATCTACGACGTAAATGCGCCACCCACCTTGAGATATAAGTTCTAAGATCTCAAGTATAGTAACAACAATTTAAAAAAAACCATTAAAATCTGTAAATTCGTGTTGCTCTAGATTAAAAAAAAAAGTCCTCCAAGGATTTACGTTCCAACCACATCGAAAAATGTTTCCAGGTGACGTTAATCTTCACCCCCTAATCGATGAATGCCAACAAACTTGGAAAGACGGTTATCAAGAAATCATAAATCATATAAGAGACCTCTGATATCATGGAGAACGCATAAAGTAAACGTATGGAGCAAATGTTGTCACATTACATAATTCTCATCCCTAGTGTTATCGTGGCATCATTGATACGATTTATGAGCTGTTTATCGGCGCCTTTCTGATCCTATTATATGTACATTTTAATATAGGATGTAAGAATTCTTAATCTGATATGTTATAACGAAAGAATGTTTAGTAAAATTTTGATCTTTTTATCATTACTCCGTAATTTTATCAGAGGACATATTCTAATTACATTTATAGACTCTGAAAACTTATCTATCATCATTTCGCACTGGTAATAATCTCACTTAATTTTCCTAATCAAATCTCCACTAATTTCCATCATTATTTGTGAATGCGAGACCTATCAATTTTATAATAGACAAAGTTATCGTCGGGTAATCGACTGCTTCTAAAACTGTTACCGAATCAAACAACAACAGAGTTCATACCTATCTAGTCAGATAAGAAATAAATTTAACAAAAAGGATATAATAGTATATAACAGACAGATGATTTTGACGGACACAGATTTTACCCTTCGAATTCGGAACTGACCCACTCAACTGCGCTTGTGCTTTTAACATTTTTTTCTTTCGCATTAATAATATTTCATAATTGTACAGTAGAAATTAACCATTATATCAAATCAACAAAAATTTTATTCAACATAAATGAAAGTAAAGAACTACCGCCAATTCACAAAAACTAACAAGAAACTAACAACTAACAACTTCCTGAGAAAAACTGGCAAGAAACTCAGCGGGCATGTTTTTTTTTTTTAATATTAAATAAAAATAAAAATAAATCATAAAAAGGTCACTCCTTCTAGAAAACAACTTATCTCTGAGCAATTTCGATAATCAGGTCTAAGTCGCCACGGATTGAGTTGAAACATTATTTAAGGACACCGTAACGAAAAGAAAGATAAGCTAATTAGACACCTTTAAACACATCTCACACAGGGCGCAGGTGACGGTATATCCTTAAATGAAAACAAGACTATTGTTTTGAAATCTTTGAATATAACATTAGTGGAATAGAATTTTTGTTTGAAACATTTTTTTTCCATTCTATCTTGTTTGTATTTTTTTTTGGCAAAGTTATGTATTTGGTGTTTTGTTAGACACAGATCACTGGCCTGGCCGGAACTTACAGTACCTGTGCGTTAAGCCGTGAAATCTTAAATCGAGTTGAGAGATGCACCGGTGTTCAATCTCAGGCGGGTACCAATTTTTCTAATGAAATACGCACTTAGCGAATGTTCACGATTGAATTCCACAGTGAAGGAATAATATCGTGTAATAAAAATCAAACGCGCAAAATTATAATTTGCGTGATGACTAGTGATAGGATCTCTTATGAGTCCGCACGAGTAGGTATCACCACCCTGCCTATTTCTGCCGTGAAGCAGTAATGCATTTCGGTTTGAAGGGTGGGGCAGCCGTTGTAACTATACTGAGATCTTAGAACTCATATCTCAAGGTGGGTGGCGCATTTACGTTGTAGATGTCCATGGGCTCCAGTAACCACTTAACACCAGGTGGGCTGTGAGTTCGTCCACCCATCTAAGCAATAAAAAAAAACTTGTCAAACGAACGTGGAATCGTATTCAAGATACTTTGTATTACTGTGACTTCATCTTGATATTTGATTCTCTTTTGTTTCTCTCGATTCGACCGAACTGATTTATATGCCATTTGTTTTGCTTTCACACAGTTTCCACAACTCAAGCGATATATCAATGACTTCTTTATTACTTTGTTGAGAGCCTTCAATGTTCCGATTTGAGAATCATTTTTTTCTTTTAGCGAGAGACATTTTTGTTGCTACTATATCTGCAACAAAAGGGTGGCGCTAAAAGGCTAACGGTCCTCTGTGGTGGTATTCACGGTTTAACTGAAGTAGTTATCAATTCAAATGAAAACTGTAAGCTAATCAAATTACATATTATTATTAGAGTAGAGTTCATCCATACTACCTGGAGCCACTGCTGTCATCCAAAGTGCGTTTCCAGAGGTATTTTTTGCCACGTACCATCCGGCTATGGAATGAGCTCCCCTCCACGGTGTTTCCCGAGCGCTATGACATGTCCTTCTTCAAACGAGGCTTGTGGAGAGTATTAAGCGGTAGGCAGCGGCTTGGCTCTGCCCCTGGCATTACTGAAGTCCATGGGCGACGGTAACCACTCACCATCAGGTGGGCCGTATGCTCGTCTGCCTAGGAGTGGGTGATATAAATCGTATATAGATTCAATATCTATATATCGTAGCAATATCGTTGAATCCGATATCGCCCCGCACGAAATCTATATATCGATATCAGCCGATACACGATATTGCTCGATGTGATGCATCGCCATATCGTACCGATTCGTGAATCGAAATCTATATTTCGATATCAGCCGATACACGATATTGCTCGATGTGATGCGCATCGGCATATCGTACCGATTCGTTAATATCAGCAATATTCGTTTGGTTCGTATCGAATCGGCCAGAGTGAGTGAGCGCACGATAGGGATATCATGTGATGAATGAAACAGAAACAGGCATTATCCATACAATTGTAAACCTTATATTTAAGTCCATATGTCTGTAGATTATTCTTAGCGTATCAGCAGGATACAATTAAGGAAAGAAGTTTCAACTTTCGACCCTAACTTGAATGCAGTATAGCCTATTTGCATCGTTGAATTTAATTTCACGCGCTTTGACCTTGAACTAGAATTTTTGGACAAGTGTTTATAAATACTTAAAAGTTTTTTGTGTTTGATTTTTAAAGTACACATTTTTCTATTTTTAGTTGAATCCAAATAATTGAGTTTATTTCTTGTGTTTGTATTAAACTTTTGAAATCTACACTCTTTTGGTATATTTTGTAATTTTAAATTAAGACACAAAATACTAAAAACTGAAAATAATGTAGCCAGTCCTAAGCCTGGTAAAAGCATGAAGGAAAGTTTTTTTGATATTTTTATTTTCATGTTCTTTTTATTACTTTAAGATCATATTATAAATTGATATCAGAAAACCAACCGTATAACGTTGACTTAAATCTATATCTACTACGATATTATATCAGCGTATCGTTTCAAATCTCAAATATCATGAATCGAGAAAATCTACTAGCATCCATCAATATATAGATTCAGAAAATATATAGATTCAATATCCGATATTGATCCTCGATATATAGATACGATTCGATACGCGGCAAAACCGATATTACCCACTCCTACGTCTGCCTACAAGGGCAATAATAAAAAAAAATGTACTATTACTTACGTAATCACACAGTTTACGCGTAATCACACAGTTTACGTAAAATTCAAATAATAAACCGAAGATAAAGCTTCATGTGAGTTTCTTTTTAATTATACATAACTATAAGAAACGTCCAGCATATACCTATAGAATGGTAGTTTGTCGCGTCGCTTCCAATGAATATTTTCGCAGAAGGTTCACACAAATCACACCAATGTCGTTAGTATATAATCGTCCTGACGGCCATTCTGTTGTGATATAAATTAAATCTTTTAATCCAACGTGAGTCAGACCCTTGGAATGCCAGACCCCGAATACCTGTTCGATATTTACATAGAATATAACAGAATGAACAAGTCTTATTGTTAAGTAACAATTACAAAAAAGACATGAATAAGTATGGTAAGTACTTATTAATGTACATAGTACATAGTATAAATTCGGAAGTTGTATTTTTTTTATTGCCCTTGTAGGCAGTCGAACATACAGTCCGTCTGGTGGTGAGTGGTTACCATCGTTCATAGACGTCAGCAATACGCTGCCTACCGTTAAGTACTCTCCACAAGCCTTGTTTGGAGAAAGACATGTCATAGCGCTCGGGAAACACCGCAGAGGCGAGCTCATTCCAAAAGAGAATGGGACACGCCTACAAAGAATTTAAAAAAAAATGAAGTATAGAAAACTTATCTCAAAAATGTCATTAGTGCGACTCAAGCGTTTGTCAAATCATCTCTTCCGTGTAATAGCTGCAACTGCTACCCCTTTTCAACATAAGATTACGGGAGGATGTTAGGAATGCTCATATTACGTTTTTAATTTAAGCTTACGCGAGATAGTGTGTGATAGAAATGTTTTTCGTTGATATAGACAATTTTTACGGTAAAAAAATCCATAAAGAGCCAAACAAAGTCACCCATAATAATTAATGATCTGATTTTGTTGAACGATAATAATTGCACTGCCCGTGAATGATAACGAAAACTTTTTAAAGCATTTGTTTTAATGATTATTAAGGTTTTTTTTTTGTAATTAACAAAACGCAAAGCGTGACGCGTTATCGTAAAACATTTGCTTTTTTTAATGACCATTTAGTTTCGTTAATATCATTTACCACTAGTTTCATTTAGATAATTTGAACATGAAATCCACCATTACAACACGGGCAAGTACAAGCCTACCCTTTTTTTGTTTCTTTGGGCCGTGGCCGAGCCTCCTACCCCCCCCCCGCGCCTAGGGGACGCGCGGGGTATGTGGGACTTGACGATCTGCAAGGTGTTGGGAGCAGACCACGAGCCCAAGAAATTTTGGGCCCACCCACTAAACGACTTCTCGACACGCTTTGACCAAGCGTCCGATCCCCTCCGAGGTCACAGGGTAGGGTGGGACTGTAGGTCAGAACCCGGATGAGGTAAGGGGGTTACCGCGGTCAACACTGCAACCAGACAGCGCAGCTCACCCCAAGGACGCCCAGCCGACGGAGCCTTCGAGACGAATCGAAGGCTCTGAAACGTCAGCCATCTCGGTACGGCAGCCCGTCAGGTCGCCCAGACGGTGCCGCTGGTGTCCCGGAATACCCCGCTGAAGTACAACCCTACTCTGCCTATTTCTACCGTGAGGCAGTTAAACGTTTAGGCCTAAAAAGTAGGATAGCCGTTATATAATTGAGACTTCGACCTCATGTCTCAAGGTAGGTGTCGAAATTCACGTCGTCATTTCGATGAGCTCTGAAAATTAGATGGGCCGCTAATAAGACCGCTTATAAAATAAAATTTGTTTGAAAACCATACTAGCTATTATTACTAGTCTTTAAAGATACAGTTCGATGTGATTTACATACATGAAATACAGCATGAAGAACTTAGTTATATTCCCAGAGCCTTATTCGCCGCACAGTGCGGCCGTGGCGACAACAACTCCTCAATATAACAAAGCTTGTACACTCGTGAACAACTGTCATCGAAACATTACAAAATAATGAGATAATCTATCAGCGCACAGACGACCACTACTGGACTTAGGGCTCTCCCAAGGCTCGTCACAATGACCAGTCCTGCGCTGCTTACATTGTGTTTTTTTTTTGTTTTTTTTTCTACTTGTGCTCATAGCCTTGAGAGGCTATTTCAGCTTTGCCCTAACGTGTGTAGGTGAGCTCACGGGGCTCAAACCGGAGTGTTGCTAACACTGACCCTAGCAAGTGCTTCGCAGAATCTAGCACCGGATCGGAAACGCGACCCACTGAGAAGATCCGGCGAGAAACTCAGTGGGCTGTGTCTATGGGTTAATTCGCTCGTCGCAAGCGAAGGGGTTCGACAAGGACGGTGACCGGACACATCGTGGGAAACCAAATGTCATGTCCCAAAACGTATATGAAATTGGGTTGATTATTTTAATCAACTAAATCGATATTGCAATCCGATATTTCATGATTAGCTATATATATTTTATTTACTGACAAGCCTATAGCTTTATATTTTAGACGTACTTTCTTGCTATTCAAACTCACGAGCAACCTCGTAATAAGCAGTTTCCAGAGCTCAGATACATCACTAAATATCTGTCTCCATAATGTCGACGGCATATTTTGACTATTCAAAATTCAAATACCGCTTAAAAATATTGTCGGACGTATATTTTCAACCAAGAATACAGATGGTAATATAAAAAAAAACAATAGTATAATACGGATTAATGAGGTATAATATTTATATTTATATACTTACATTACTTTTTCTACAATAAATGGTCTTGTGTACTTAGAGATATAAAAAAGTAAAGTTTAATAAATGATTAATACAATTTCTCTCGAAGTTCACAAATAAATTGTTATATTATTTTATTGTCTCTGTCATTTTTCTAGCGAACAGTACAGAAACCACATACCCATGTAAAATGTTCAGTAATATATTAGCGCGAGAACTGTGAACAATAGGCCTATAACTTGGATGCGAGTCGTGGTCAAATAAACACAGTACAGTCTCGAGAAATCGATACAACAAGCTCAGAATTCGAATATATTTTATGGAGAATTCAGGATGTTGGTCACAGAATGACAATGAGAATGCCTTCATGCGTCCTTTGAATGTCGCCGTGATAACAACGACTTGCTAAAGACTTAGCCTGAACTAGAAAATATCTAAATAATTTTGTAATCAAAATGGACATGCCATTCCGAATTTTATTCCATTTCTGAAAATATAAATTGTTGTAACTATACTGAGATCTTAGAACTTATAGCTCAGGATGGGTGGCGCATTTATGTTGTAGATGTCTACGGGCTCCAGTAACCACTTAACACCAGATGGGCTGTGAGTGAATATATTAAAAGTACATACTTTTAATTTAAACAAAAAATTCGAACGCAACCTAACCGCAAAACTGCCGTGGCCTAATGGGTAAGACGCCCGGTCTATCCTATACAGCACTTTTTTATCGCTTAAATGAGTAGACGAGCTCTCGGCCCACCTGATGTTAAGTGGTCACCAAAGCCCATAGGAATAAACAACGTAAATGTCATCACCTACCTTGAGACTTTAATTCAAGTCTCAGTTTTATAGTACAACGGCTGCTTAACCCTTCAAACCGAAGCGCATTACTGGTTTATGACAAAAATAGCAGAGTAGTGGAGCCTACCCATGCGAGCTTACCAATATTCTAAATATATACCGAACAACTAACGTATTGATGAATAGATATAGCGTAATAAAAGTGAAGCCCATAGAATGTAACAATACTCAATTCAATTCAATTCAAATTATTTATTTGCCAGAGACAAGGTGTATAAATGATGATATTATAAAATTTTAACATTCCAGCATGTTCTTACTTGAATAAAAAGTGTGCAAATATAAAATAAATATAGAATTAATTGAAGATTACTATACATGTAAATTTATAATATAATATTCATAAATTATAGTCATAAAGAATTTAATTACCTTATTTAATAATACCTTAATTAATAATTCATAATCTATTAAAATCATAAAATAATAGATCTAATCAATTAAATATTATTATCATTTAAAAATACACCATTATCATAATAACATCGGTAGGCAGCGGCTTGGCTCTGCCCCTGGCATTGCTGAAGTCCATGGGCGACGGTAACCACTCACCATCAGGTGGGCCGTATGCCCGTCTGCCTACAAGGGCAATAAAAAAAAACACCCTAAGACGAGTATTTTTTTAAGGATATGTTTTTTTATTTTTTTTATTGCCTTTGTAGGCAGACGACATGCCAGGGACAGAGCCAAGCCGCTGCCTACAAAGCTGTATTTAGTGCCCACATAGAAAGTACCGTTATCCTACATATACCATAAATTGCATATGTTATTACAATTAGATTAAGAGCTGGATCTCTATCCTCATAAAATCACCTATATAAGAGAAGAAGAAAAACAATTTCACGAAAATGGTTTCAAAACAACTTTGGTTACGCTAAAGAGTAAATAATGGGTATGAAACATTTTCAGCTTTCTCCGGCGTTTTCGATTCGCTGTAATGTCGGCAACGTGGTACCTACCTGTAACACGTGCAACTCGAAGCAAAAGTTTTTTCCTTCCGCCATTAATCATTGCCAAACTCGAGCCCGGAAAAAGAAAATGTTTGTTCTAGAGCCTCGGAGCAAACAGAACCTCTTTTATGAAAGATCTCCTTACAGAATAAATAGCTTCACCACATGAATCCTGTTTAGAAACTGTTTAACATTTATTTCATTCGAGGTTCTAGATATTTTCGTTTACAGGAAAAAAAATATGTTTAGGAATATTCCTTCTAAATGAAAAATTCACATCGTTCATAAGTCATGTAATGTTGTAAGTTATAATTTTGTAAGTTTTCAAAAGCTTGGCTTTGTGGTGGCCTAGAATTTACAACCCCATATTTTCCGGTGGGTGTCTTAAAAGGGGAAAATTATTATACCAACGTACCTCAATCAGCAACCGGCATTTAATGGTGGTTGGGTATATTGTAAGCCCACCCATAATGTGCCGAGAAGCAGTCGTGAAGGTCCTGTCTGTAGGATGGGACTGCCGTTCTAATTACACTTGAGCCCATATCCCAACGTAGATAGACGTAGACGGCGTTGTGATGTCTATGAGCTCCGGTAACCACAGAACATGGGGTGTGCCGTGAACTCTTTCATCCACCTTCGCAATAAATATAAATTATGCCCAATCCAACAACAATAATAAAAAAGATAGAACGGCTAGAATTTTTAACCAAAATATATTTCCGCGTGATTGGTAATTTTTAACTTATTGAGTGTTAAATATTTGAATATAATAGAAACTTTGAACGTTATTTTCATCAATTTATCTAAAAAACATTACGACAAATTAACATTAACGCATCAAGGACCGTTCACAATGCAATACTTTAAAAGCTTCGCTCTAATATCCTGACCTGTCAACGGGACAAAAAAAGGTGAAATTAACTGTCATTTCGGTTCGATGTTTAAAGGTATTTTGTTTTTAATTTTTTAAACTAGGTACATACAAATACTATGTAAGTGAAGCAAAAACTTTATAAACATTTTTACGAAAATGACGCGGACGGAGGAGTATGAAATTCCCCCACTTATAGAATATAATAATATAGAGAAGGAGTGCACAACATTTTTTTTTTACAATTATGTATAAAAAATACATTAAATCAATAAAAAAAACATTACACACACTACCATGTATTTGACACACACACGCATATATACTGTTTTGTTTATTATTTAATTTCGGTGGTTAAATTGAGAATAGATTAGTATTGTTTGTCTTTAATATTATTTGTCTACTAGCTGACCCAGCAGACTTCGTAGTGCCTCAATCGATAAATAAAAGACCTAAGCTTTTGTATAAAACAAACTTAAAACAAACAAAAGGAATCCGTCCGACGGAGGACACATCAAAGGAAAAACAAAATTGTTATTTTTATTTAATTCCGAGCATTTTCACATTTATCTACCTTTTAAACCTTCTCTGGAGTTCTAGAAATAATTCAAGACCAAAATTAGCCAAATCGGTCCAGCCGTTCTCGAGTTTTAGCGAGACTAACGAACAGCAAATCATTTTTATCGACATTTATGATTAAAGAAGTATATTAGTCTTTGACAATAGAACCATAATAATGTTCAAACTTATAGTTTAAATTAGTATTTATAGTTAAATTTCGACTACTGGGGGACCACTAGTTATATTTATTTTGACAAATACCAGCAGGCAAATAATTTTGTGCAGATTTCCCGTTGGGCCACTTGACCTCGCGAACTTGAAACACAAAAGCCTGTGAATCCCAAAATCCGTCTCTACGTGACGGGCCTGTCGAAACTGTTTCCACAACTATTTTGTTCAATGTTTACGGGATACGGTCAGTGACAGTGAACCGAGAAACTTGCGGTGGAATGACGAAGGAAAAACCGATACGTAATTCACTGCGGGACGTGGTTAATTAGTTAAGTTCCAGCAAGACTTAGTGTCTAAGGAAGACTGAATTTTAATAATTCCAAATATTAAAAGCAAAAAATTAAAATCATTTAAAATATTTTTGTGCTAAAAACGCTCTTACTTAATTTTACCACAGAGTTCTCTGGCTTTACTATTTTTATTGTATACTTTATTTCATTCTTTGCTCTATAATTTCTTAAATCAATTCCTACTCAAAAAAAATCATATTCTATGTGATGTGGGGCCAAACATTTAATGACCTATTAGCATCATTTCAATTTTCACACAATTACCATCGTTACGACCGATATTGACAGTCGTAGGTTGCGATTCACCTGCATGCTGTCTGCTGAGATCACTGAGCGAATCTTTCACCACCAAGTCCTTCTTCGTTCTCCAAAATTCTACTTTAATTTCTATCTATTTATTCTATATATCTTCTATCTATGCTTAAAGATATATCCGATTATTACCGAGTGACATGCTAACGTTAAGTACCAAATGAAGACTATCCCAAATCAAGCAACCGCCGCCGCGCCGTGGAAATAATTTTTTTCACTAAACAAGAAGCAACGAAAAAACGACCTTTACGAAATTCGACCCTGGTACTCCGAATTCAGATAGCGTGGCTGGCGCTCTTCACCTTTGAACTTTTACAAGCCACCCCACCACCACTTCAGAGCTTTTCTTTGCTATCTTTACACGCCGACTAGACAAGTGTATAATGCCTACAGCTCGTGACCCGATTTCGCGACGTCCTATAATGCAAATCCGGCCAAAGTAAAATAATAAAGAATCCAGACATCTTTCTTTACAAATTTTCGTCTACCTCTGCAAAGGTTTGTTGAAAACTCATTAAAAGAAAAATGAAAAATGACAACTGTAAAACATCACTTTTAGCGTTGCATTTCATTAAAGTTTGTAGAAAACTACTAATTTAAACATTTAATAAAAAAATATAATATGTTGTTATGAATTTTTCCCTTGTTAGTTTAAGTTCCAACTGCAAAATGTTGAATAATCCGTACGTTTGAGTTTCTAAATTCAAAAGTAAATAGGGCTACCATTTGCACGTGTGTCAAATTATTTTGTAACCATCATGAACGTATGGTTTATTTTATCTGGATTCTATCGATTCGCTTTCTCGTGACGTCTGCTCGGGTGGAATTTGTAATTGGTTTTCGAACTTTTTTAATGAGCGAAAACCCTGAAATATTGTACAGTCCAGAGTCGTACAATAAAATGAGAAGGAATACTTAGTTAAAATATTGTTACGCTGGTAAGAGTATCGCCATCCATCGCAGAATAGTCGAATGAATATCGAAGGATCTAGTAGCATCTAGAACGCTTGAGAAGTACAACGCCATCTATTGTCAAATAGCGAAAACACAATACTCGAAATTTGTGGAATACTCTCGATAATTCTAGGGATGTGGTATCGGCTATAAAAGCGTTGCAGGGATGACACGCAGTCAGTTAGTAGTCGGAACTACTCGAAGCGAAACAGCGAACGGATCAGCGGCAGCGAAGCGGAAGAAGCTAATTGAAAGTTTTAAAGTATTTGTGAAGTGTTTTAAGTACTAATAAATACAGAGTTAGCTTGTAATTCGGTAGCATTTTTAATTCATCCCGAACCCCAGCGTGTAACAATATTATTTAGCGTATTCGAATTAGATTTATCTCGAGATGAAGGGCAGAAATCGCTATAATATAATGTTTATAAATCCACCTGATGTCAAAAGCTTATTGGAATGCGTAGACACCACAACATGAACACAATTATAAATTATGTGTGCGATTGTTATCGCACGATATTATTACGTCATCGCATAAGTTGTTTATGTATGATAGATAAGTTGTTCCTGCGAAAATCTAAATCTAAACTTACAAGGCTATATAATAATTATAAATTCTGGCTGACAGCCCTACAGACTCCGTCTGGAGGGCATGCAATGTCGGCTCACAGACGCTTAACGATAAGCAACCTTTCACTGCGAAGTCAGATAGATCAAAATATGCATTTTATACGGAGAATTATTTTATAAAAATACCTACCATACTGTAGCACTCTCTAGTGTTTGAATTGTATTTTGGTATATAAAATACTGTACATGCTGTACATATTTGTCTAGGATGTTTTAGAATCGAAT
Organism: Bombyx mandarina; assembly: GCF_003987935.1. Next base: position 3,994,836 of record NW_021011480.1, read on the forward strand.
CCAAAATAGACATAAAGAACCAGACTATTTTTTTTAAACTCAGACGGGCGAACGAGCTCACAATCCATCTGGCGATGAGCGGTTACCCGAACCTATAGTCCTCACAATAGTAAATGTCGCCTTGAAACATACGTCCACATCTTAATCATAAAGTATACCATAATGGTACTCCCACGCTTTAAAGCAGAACAGGTGGAATTGTGAGGCCAACCCGTACGACACAATAAGCTCTACCACCAGTTATTGTGTATCAACGAATAAACTTTCCTTATTACTTTTACTAGTGGTCGCCCTGTGGTCGCTTGTGGTCGAAATTCGACCATAAATAATTGAAATTGTAATTTTGAACATATTATGGTTCTATTGTCACATTTCTATACATTTCACATTTGTAGTCGTCGTGGCCTAAAGGATAAGACGTCCGGTGCATTCGTATCGAGCGATGCACCGGTGTTCGAATCTCGCTGGCGGGTACCAATTTTTCTAATGAAATACGTACTCAACAAATGTTCACGATTGACTTCCACGGTGAAGGAATTACATCGTGCAGTAATAATCAAACCCGCAAAAATTATAATTTGCGTTTTACTGGTGGTAGGACCTCTTGTGAGTCCGCACGGGTAGGTACCACCGCCCCGCCTATTTCTGCCGTGAAGCAGTAATGCGTTTCGGTTTGAAGGGTGGGGCAGCCGTTGTGACTATACTGAGACCTTAGAACTATATATCTCAAGGTGTGTGGCGCATTTACGTTGTAGATGTCTATGGGCTCCAGTAACCACTTAACACCAGGTGGGCTGTGAGCTCGTCCACAAATCCAAGCAATAAAAAAAAAAAAAAAAAAAAAAAAAAAAATTTCTATATTAATCAAAAAATCAACTATAGAGAAATAATATTAAAGGCAAACAATATTAATCTATTGTCTATTAATTTGACCAGACTTTAACAATAAACAAGAGACTATAAATGTGTGTGTGCATCAAATACATGGTAGTGTGAATAATGTTTTTTATTTATTTATTTAATGTAATTTTATGCATTATTTTAAAGATATATTAGCATTCTGCACTCCTTCTCTATATTCTCTATAAGTGTATGAAATTTCATACTCCTCCGCCCACCCAATTTTCGCAAATAGTGGTACAGAATTTTTGCTTCTCGTCTTTAATCTAAAGATTACACGATGCAGTTTCCAATAATGTAGAAACCGTTCGCAAACACGTACTAAGTACATATTGACTTGGAAAAAATATTACCCGTCTGCGAGATATAAACGGTGGCATAACCGCATCGCTTGACAAGAATGCACAGGGCGTACGTACAATGACCAGAAAATATTGTTCATTTACTATAAGTGAGCCCGCAATACAACAAAAACTCATCCATCCCCGCGTTCCCTTGAGGTCGTTGACCCTGCGCTCCAGTAGATTTTTTAATTGTATTACATTACGTGCAATGTAAAAAACGAGATTGTTGAATTTTATCTTATTATGAATCACCAACAACTTTATTAGCTACAATCTTCGTCTCCAGCCAAGATTTCTATTCCGTCTATGTTCTAATAACACAAAACAGTAAAAATAAGCCAACTGTAAAAATAATCTTTAACTACCTCCGTAGAATAGCCATTTCAAATTATAGCAGGCATTATTTTTACTGCCTCTTTTAATTACTTGGTGATTATACCATATCTAAATTCAAATCTTAAATTTATTGCGTTAATGACGTTAGAAATCACAGTAAGATCTCATATGATCCTTAATAACTCCAATAACGATACACATTTTAATTCAAATAACCAATATACGTCTGCGTAAAACTAATATCTGAGATAAAGGCAAGCGGAATAAGTTTCCCTGAGACACAGGATATTGAGAGTCTGCTCGCGTCCGATCCGCTTGCCCGAGACGTTTACTTATAGTTTTTCATAAGCGTAACTTCGGAATCGAATTTATTGTTTTTGCTTTTACCTTTTTACCGGAATGGGATTCTTTGTCCCGTCTTTAGGGCTCCAAGTTTATTGGTCGTATTATTTGTACGAAAGGTATTTCCAGTACGAAACTTTTATTATATTTTGGTGATTCGATGATATTTTCGACCTTTTTCGTTCGTATGGTGTAGTACATTTTTTTGACGTGACATCGTCTTATAAGTCGATGGAGCCGGCTGCACGCACGAAAAAACATGACTCATGCGGCGTTACCTCGCTCTGAGGCGCAAAGAGGCACAATCGGCCTCCGCGTTCGGCAGCGTTCGACATCTGTCTCTCTCCTACTTGAGCGAGCGATGCATCCGCGTGGACAGCTGCTATACAATAATACATTTACATGTTTTCGTCAAGTATGAAGTTCAGTGAAAAGTGAATGTGGTATCAATTGTTTATAGCAACGATAATTGCGATAATTGAAAAATTAAACCATTCCATCAGTATTTTCTTATGACGTTGTCACGTTCAACTATCGTCAGTAAACCGACTTTACAGACAACCGATTTTTTCTATACACGCTTTCACGACTATCTTTGTGTTAAGTGGTAACCAAAGACCAGGGACATAGCTTAAATGCAACTTACGGTTAACGCTACCTTGGAACCATCGAAGTTTCAATTAGTGGTTGTCGTATTTTACAGAATGTCGTACCATTCGAAAACGGTTCCGATGTGTGCTTCGCGGTAGAAACAGGCAAGTGGTCGTAGCCCGTGCAGGCTTAAAGTAACTAGTCTGGCCATAAATACTGTTACATAAAAACTTTTCTTTTTTTTCAACTTTTTAATTATTTTGAATTTGGAACACGTTTTAAAAACTTATTTCGATTTTGCGCCATTTCACTTATTTTTTCGTATTCATTATCAAATTACAATATAGAATGGGGTGCTAAAGAAAATAGTATTGTAGTGGTCGCCTTGCACAAAGTAGGTATGGAGCCGTCGATCATATTCCAGACACTTCGAAAGCTTGGTATAAAAGCCAAAGGCGGCCATTTCGAATAGAATATTTTTTATGTATATCTTTTTTGCTGAGACGTTAATTTATATGTAGGTATAAATTTTAATAATATTACATTACTTCATTTAAAAAAAATGCATTTCCATTTATAACAGAACTTATAGTTGGACTAGGTATAGTGTATTGTCTACTATCACATCATCTAAAGCGGATCGCACTTACTCCTTTGAAGATTTAAAAAGACCTATCTTAAGATTTATCATACTTTACCTGCATCACGGAATATTTTCAACGTCATTTTCATCAACTTTCGATTCACTTGAAAATTAGCACACGTATCAAGGGCCCACAACAACAAAATATATTTCTTAATTAGCCTCGTTATCTTAACATTAATAAACAAATACCGGGAACAAATCACTCATGGTCAAGCCAGCCTTTTTTTTTTATTGCCCTTTTAGGTAGACTAGCATACGGCCCACCTGATGATGAATGGTTACCGTAGCCCATGGACTTCAGCAATGCCAAGCCGCTGCCTACCGCTTAATACTCTCCACAAGCCTCGTGGCTCGTAAAGAAGGACATGTCATAGCGCTCGGGAAACACCGTGGAGGGGAGCTCATTCCATAGCCGGATGGTACGTGGCAAAAAAAACCTCTGGAAACGCACTGTGGATGATCGCAATGGCTTCAGCTAGTATGGATGAACTCTACTCTGGTGGCATATTAGTATCAAATAAACTAATATATTTTAAAAAAATCATCATTTATTCAAGATTCCAAATTCATACACGCTCATACATTAAATGAACTTACAACTAGTACCGAGGCGGCGGACACTCCGAGAAGCAGACAGGCATCACATGAACGTTATCTTGGTCCGCACCTGGTTCACTTGCCACACGTTCAAGTTCTCGTATTCTTCGATGCAAGCGTCCACCTGTGCGGGAATATTGCAGGTTATGAGTCCGCAATAGAAAGCAATCTTATATCTATACATATAAATAAAATTGGAGTGTCTGTTTGTAACATTGAAATAACCGCTTTTTACTACATGGGTATGAATATATATGCGATACATACACCAAAATATTTTTTTTACAATTTTTGTCTGTCTGTATGTTTGTTCTGGCTAATCTCTGGAACGGCTGGGCCGATTTTGATAAGACTTTCACTGATAGGTTAGATGATAGATGATATAAGGAGTAACTTAGGCTACTTTTTTTAGACTAGCTTCGCCCCGCGGCGTCACCTGCGGTACGACAATAACCGCGGGTAACATCGCGGGACTCAGCTATCAATAATAAAATTTAATGTTTCCGAAGCGAAGCAAGGAGGGGTCGCTAGTTAAAACATTAAATTCATAAGACGATTCAAAAAGCTAACTACTACATGTAAGATAATTTTAGGTGAATATACATATATTATACGTAAATAGATTTCCTTTTCGACTTATGGTTTGAAAAATAAGAATCACTGGCGGCAGCGCCACCTATCCCACATTAACATAACTATGTTTGTCAGAGTGGTCAATGTCGCCAAACGGCTCTCGAGTTTACTGGATATGTAATAATATATAGATACCAAATGCACCGGAAAAAATCATACTTATTATTTTACTAAGCACGTTTTAAAATTTTGCTAAATAAACATTATTTTTATTTCTCATGTCTCTTTAACAACCTTTGTGTAAAAAATAAATTCTAACGCATCTAAATCTTAACGATATTTTATGTTTGTTAAATAAATGATATGGCGTAAAGTATGATGATGATTAACTCATATCCATATAGGCAAATGGATCTACGCATCTAAACTGCTAGCCTTGTAAAGACGGCCTTGTCAGCTAACATACGAGGTTAACTCCCTCGAGTGACGAACAAAAACTATGACTGAATAAGAACCGATTAAGGGATTTTATGACCTGGTAACTAAGACCTTTAGGTCAAGTCTTATTTTAATTTCAATGAAAACTTTTTTATATCCAAAATTATATTATGAAACGAAATGAAGTTGATTAATATGAAACATGGCATGAAAAGAAATGAAATGAAATGAGATGAGATGATATGAGATGAAATATAATCTCAGTAAAATGATGGTCATTTACTGAGACTTTTTCAGTGGACTTTTTGGAGGATCCGAGAAGTTACGTTCACCGGCTTTGCTTCATTTTCCCACATTTGTGCACTTTCACAGATACTAAACAGTTAATAAACCAATGTTATTACACATTTAAACCTGAAGAAAAATTAAATAGACAAAATAAAATTAATCTCACAACTTCACTCCTCGCGTTCCCGCCAAAAAGTCCCCTACTCATCAATTGTTCATGAAATCTACAGATTTAATTTTGTCACCTGATCTGGTTTGAATCCTTTGTCGACGCACCTCTCGATGACATCGGCCACTTTGACGGTCTTGTTGGAGCCGGCCAGGTCGCGCACTATGGCGAATATACGGTCCGTTGACGTTATACCCCTGAGTCAAATACATTCATTAATTAGAAAACATATTTATTATTGTTTATATATTAAATATGGAAAACATGATTTAAAATATATATACATAAAGTAGAATTAGGACCATGACACATAAATTAAAACTATTCCGCTTTTGCACTTATATAGTCCTTTTCTCAATCTTTTAATTATAATAATATAATAATATATAATAATAGTTAAAAACCTTTTTTACGCTTTGCTCATTCAATCGTCTTCGCCATCTTGCTCTTCTCTATCATTCTCTTTTCCCTTTCACAAAGATTTTAATGTATCTAACAATTCAAGCGTCAGCGACTAGATTAGACAAACAAATGTGCAAATGTTCATTTTTAAATATTAAATCCATAGTTCATTACCATGTAGTCGGTGTTCGTGAGGTCGTTAGCTGTATTTTGGTGTCGATTTAGGTACAGGTAATCTATACTAAGATTAGAAGTGTGCAAGTTCGTAGGCCAGGATGTTTCTTAATTAATCACGCAAAGTAACTAAACTGATTTGAACGAGAATTCGCACTATGATATGTAACTAGATCTGCACAGCTGTTTAAATATGACAGCCTGTTCGATAGTTATAATTTTACGTACCAACATATGTATTATGTATTACTATATGTATTATGTATTACTATATGTAATATGTATTACTACAAATCGACCTGTAGTTTACGGATGAGAGAGACCGACACAATCAACTCTTTGTCTCGAGAGCATGCAGCGCGTTCCATTCATTCTCATTAACAAAATTGAAAGCGGATGAGACCGCAGTACGTGTCTATTAGTTCACACCCGCCTCGATGGATGTCGCTTGAGAAGGGGCCGATTACCTCTGAACGTTTTCTTCCACGTGTTGTAGGGATTGCTTTGACATCTCCACGAGACGAATTGCCTCAGATACGTCCTCCTTTTCAACGACGTCTGATAATCTGCAATAAATATTTAGTTATTCTCCATAAACAAAATATAAACTACATCGTTGTCAATACCGAAATTAACAGGCACAAAGTCGGATATCCGGTTATTAAAATAATAGATTTATTGAAACTACTCGCGCGTCACCTAGCGTAACTTTTTGTCCATATGTGATTATACAACCCACCTGGTGTTAAGTGGTTACCGTAGCCCAAGGACATCAACCGTAAATAGCGTACGTTAAGTGGAAAGCACAAGTGTTAGACATAAGTAAATATTTCGATGTCAGTGATTATGATCGAATTCCGATGATTAAGCGAGCACTAATACTAATATAGCCGTATTCACATTGTAGTATAATATACCTGTGTTGGAATGGAGTTTAATAATTTTTTTTAGTTTACCTGAGCCTTGCGAGTGCGGTCGAGAGGCGCAGTATGGCGAGCAAGTTCCTGGCTGACGTGAATGTGACGTCACGTGCGTTCCTAGCTTCACGCCGTAGCTCGACGTATGAGGCTGTCGGGAAAATACACGGCTCATTCAAATTTCCCAATGAATCGACTTTCGTTTAACTTCACTCTGCATATAATGTGCTTTGAACGTTTTTAACAAAGTATTTATCTAAGATAATAACTAAAACAGATAATAACTAAAATATTTGACTTGAAATATTTGAAATCAGTTTATGACATAAATTTGTAGCTATCTTATAACTAAAGATATTTGACACACGCCTGAATCTCGCTAACGACATTTTCAAAACAAGTTTGGATATATACAAGTTCTAAAAAACAATATTGGGACCGTTGGTCCGAGCAAAATCACCGAAGATCTTCCCTTTGTCGAATATGTACCTCCAAAATGCCAATTTTAATAAATCTATAACGTCTTTCGTATTTGTAATATGTAGTTTTTTGTATACTTTGTCATTGTATGTCTATTGTACTAAATAAAATCTTATTTGTTCATGTCGATACTAGTATCAATCACGTCTAATACATGAATAGTCTATGGTATAATAATTTTAATCATATACTTATTTATGTCTAGGGTATGCCAGCGTATCCGGGAGAATAGGTGAGCTCATGGGACTCTAGCCTGAGGACGTTGCTGACAGCTTGCCCTTGCAAGTGCAGTCTTTCACAGAATCTACCACCGGATCGGAAACGCGCGAAGATCCGGTGAACTGAGTGGACTATGGCACGATATCAAGGAGTAGTATTGAGATGCGGCGGCCTCACAGACGATGTAGTCGGCGAGCGCGCGCGGCACGGCGGGCTCCTTGCGCTTGGTGAGCGCCACGTAGCGCCGGACCAGCTTCATGGACAGCGCGCGGACGCTGCTGGGCGGCTGGGTCGAGTGCTGGTGCACATACGCTATGTGCTTCGCCAGCTCTAAATCTTTCTCGCTGTCAATTCCAAATGTTGTTTAATTTCAACATATTATATAATAGTCAAAGAGCTAGGATTTTCTTTTACAGATACTGGAAACATTTATCGGATAAGAACAAGCAGATCAAATTCGCGAATTCTAAATCTTACAATGCTTTAACTTACACTCTCCAAAAGGAATTAAGCTAGGATCCATTGTACACTACACACGTACATTTCTGATCATTTAATCAATGAGACGATCTAATAAATTGCAACATGGTCATACTACGTCATACTAGATATTAAGAATTTTTCCTTAAAACGAATCACGATAATCTGGAGGATTATTTAAAGTGTTGAAATATTTTACTTTTTAAATATTTTGATTTTGATTTTTCCCAGACTCAAACGTAAATTCGTTTGTGTTGTATAAAACGCATAAGTAGCTACGTATACTAACCGATTGGGTTTATCCTGTATGAGCCAGAGCAGATCAAAGCGCGAGAGCAGCGCGGCCGGCAGCTGTATGTTCTGTTCGATGGTCCGCTTCGGGTTATAGCGGCCGTACGCCGGGTTGGCGGCCGCCAGGATCGACACGCGCGCGTTCAGGCACGTCATTATACCCGCCTGCAGCACACACGATTGAAGCAATATTTACAAACCGAATTTATAATCAAAATAATAAGCATAAATGATACCGTCAGCGCAAAAGTGCTCTGTATAAGCTTACCATAGTTAGTACGGAGCAATGAGGCTTAAGTTCTTTTTTTATTGCTTATTGTTACTGGAGCATCTACAACGTACATGCGCCCTCCACCTTGAGATATAAGCTCTAAGTTCTCAGTATAGTTACAACGGCTCCCCGCCCTTCAAACCGAAACGCATCACTGCTTCACAGCAGAAATAGGCAGGGCGGTGGTACCTACCCGCGCGGACTCATAAGAGGTCCTACCACCAGTAATTACGCAAATTATAATTTTGTGGGTTTCATTTTTATTACACGATGTTATTCCTTCACCGTGGAAGTCAATCATGAACATTTGTTAAGTACGTATTTCATTAGAAGAATAGGTACCCGCCTGCGGGATTCGAACACCCTTGTAGATACGACGAATTTGTAATAATTACCATAAATTTAAATCTTACATAAAATTATCAGATTACCTTCGCAATACTTATGGTCTGTTGTTCCATAACTTCGTGTATGGCTGTGCGGTCGTTCTCCGCCATCTTGTCGAACTCGTCGATACAGCAGACACCCTGGTCGGCCAGCACCAGCGCGCCGCCCTCTAGCATCATCTCCCCGGTGAATGGGTCCTGGGCACACGCCGACCACGTTACAATTTAATTCAACAAAACATGACAGAGCATAACGGAACATAACGACGCTTGAAAGGCAAACGTGACTAAGCGACAATAACTGCTTTATAGATAAATTATAGGCAATAATCATATTCGATGCACAAAAAATATATATTTCTCGTTAAAAAAAAATTTTTCTTCGGGTATTTCAAATTTAAATTTGTCTACTGTAAAGTTTACGCATTGTCGCTTGGTCACGTTTGCCTTCCAAGCGTCGATAAGAAGCAAACGGAGATTACAAAAAAGGAAATGCAACAGAAAAATTCTGAATTTCCTTAACACACTGACTCAGAACTCTTGCTATTTTTTTATATTTTTTTATTGCATAGATGGGTGGACGAGCTCACAGCGCACCTGGTGTTACGTGGTTACTGAAGCCCATAGACATCTACAAAGTAAATGCGCCACCCACCTTGAGATATAAGTTCCAAGTATAGTTACAAATAGCTGCTACATGTGTATGTATTAAGGATGAAAATACAACTTGAGAACATTTTAGTATTTGATCTATTCAAACTTGCCATAATTGAAACACAACATTTATAGGAAACCACTGGCAACCCCAACTACTAGGATAAAAACTTTTGTACCGATTTTTAACCAAACTGTAATATTCACTTACCTTCAAAACAGCAGCAGTAAGGCCGACGCCCGAGGAGCCCCGGCCCGTGGTGTACTGGCTCCTGGGGGCGAGTCTGTCGATGTAGTTGAGCAGCTGAGACTTCGCAACACCAGGATCGCCCATCAAGCAGATGTTGATGTTGCCACGAATCTTCATTCCGTTTGGACGTCTGAACAAATTATAATTCAAAAAAAGCAATTTAAACAATGTTGCAAAACTAAACCGTAAAAGGGATTTGAATTACTACGATTTGAAAAATATGAGAACATATAATTACTAACAGATCTAATTGTAATAGAAATTTGATTAAAAAGTCATATACGATTAAAATTATATTTTCCAGAATCTTTCTGTACATTGTGTATGTGTGTTAGCGGTGTTTATAGTCGGATTTTTAATTAGACGAAGCCAGCTGACAGTAGCTAATGTCACTTTGTGAAATAATGGTACTATATTTAAAGTAATAGTGATGCGTTCAGTTCTCGTTCAATCACATGAATGAACAATGAGTGTGAAGAGTTAATCATTAATTTCAAACTATAAAAGAATATTATTTATATTTTACAATAAAATTGTATTAAAGTGCTCCAATATATGTTACTAGTAGTATCAGTTTTTTTATTTTCATTACCTACCCATAATTCTTATATTTTATACATCTATAATTTCAACTATATGATGTATTGGAAATAGGACAGTCTTACAAGCTTCCTCGCAATGTTTTTCTTAATGTTTAAAACACTCGGTATTCAGTACAGGTAGATACTATAGGAACATAATATTTCGTCGAAAACTCGTTGGTATGTACAAAGCACGCCTAAAATACGAACCCCGTACCCGATATCGGCAATTCGGCACACCAACTATTCACTAGACAATCGAGGCAATTTCATTAATTCAGGAGTTTTTTCATACGTTCACTTTGTCACAACACTATTTTTATTTCATCAAAAACTGACAACACAGTAAACGTCAGTTGACTTCGTCTAATAAAAAATCCGACTATACCTGTATTTTTAATAGGATTTTTATAGAAGTAATAGAAGCGTTATAGCTGTCAATTTATAGTTTATAATAAAAAAGATACATAATTTATAAAAATGTATCTTATTTACATGGCGTAGAAACAATTTCCTTACCTTTCCACAAGGTTTTATAACATTACGCAATTTTTTTATGTTTTTTAAAAAATTATAAATTCTGCAACATTTAGGGTTCACATTAATTTTGTCTTTTTCTAACGAAGTCATGACCCACATAACAAAATTACTACAAATTTCATTAGTATTAAAAAACCACTAACTTATCAACTCCACCGACGAGTAGCAATAGCAAGGCTTTCTTCACGTCTTCGTGTCCATATATTTCGGGGGCAAGACTACGTGCCATGCGTGAATATAAGTCCTCTTCGGCCAGTTCTGCCAATTCTTCTTCCGTTAGAGCCTCCGCCAACTCACTCTCGTCACTTTGGTTGAGGCACGATACAGACTAAAATTACATCGAGTTAGATGATTTAACATTTTTGAGTATTTTAAAATATTTAAAGTTTTAATGTCTGTTGTCTCTGATAGTTGAGACCTCATCAGGTTTTTTTTTATTTTGTTTTGAACGATGATGATAGGTTTTGTAAATTAAAACATTTCCAGATTCTTTCCGTACCTGCATGTGATAGAGATTGAATATATAAAAGATGTGTAGTGTCGTGGGACACCGGATAGGAACGAAGTTTCTTTATTATAAAAATATTAATTTTAAGTTTGAGGTATAAAGAAAATAAAACGGGGCGTTTCGCAACAACCCACGGTCATTCGGTAACGTGCGAACTTATTGTGGTACACTTCATTCACGGTTGTTTGCATAACAGTTACTGTATTGCGCAAACGAACACCTTGAAATCGTGGTCAATGAATGATAAAAAATATGTAATTTTTTGTACGTTATTACAAAGTTAAGTCGTACACTGAGTGCATTACTAATAAAAATCTTACGTTACGGACGTTTTTTCCCGGTTAGGGTACCCCTCCGCATCGTCCCATAAGGAACATCGTTCCAAAAAAATATACATATCAAAAAGCTAGACATAAACAAGTGTAATTACGTGGGCTTCAAGATATGTGTCCGAGAGTAATCCCTGCATGATCTGCCGGAAGCCAACGTTGTGTAACGGCAGGAAGAGTCCGGTGATGGCGACGTGGTCTCCGGGCTGCGCTCGCCGCGTCGTCTCCCCGCGGCAGTACACGGACAGCTGGCGCGGGATGTGCCCCACCGGGACTTGGTCGGACTGTAGGATGCACCAAACACAAAGCAGTCTAAGTAATTTTTATATAATTGATGTTATACTTAGAAGAATCACTAAATCACTAATTTGTAAAAAAAAACCAAATAATTTTAAAATTACATCCACAAGTTCTTCGTATCAAACTGAATATTCATTCTTGTGAGTCCGCGCGGAAACATTAACTATTCGTTCAAGTCGTCGTGGCCTAAAGGATAAGACATCCGGTGGAGCGGTAGGCAGCGGCTTGGCTCTGCCCCTGGCATTGCTGAAGTCCATGGGCGACGGTAACCACTCACCATCAGGTGGGCCCTATGTTCGTCTGCCTACAAGGACAATAAAAAAAAGTTTCGAGCGATGCACCGGTGTTCGAATCCCAGGCGGGTACCAATTTTTCTAATGAAATAAGTGCTCAATAAATATTCATAATTGACATCCACGGTGAAGAAATAGCATCGTGTAATAAAAATCAAACCCGCAAAATTATAATTTGCGTAATTACTGGTGGTAGGACCTCTTGTGAGTCCACGCGGATAGGTACCACTGTCCTGTCTATTTCTGCCGTGAAGCGTTTCGGTCTGAAGGGTAGGGCAGCCATTGTAACTATACTGAGATCTTAGAACTTATATCTCAAGGTGGGTGGCGCATTTACGTTGTAGATGTCTATAGACTACAGTAACCGCTAAACTCCAGTAACTAAGCAGTAAGTGTAAGGCACACTCCACAGGTGTATGAGTGAAGGTGAAGCACTACTTATATTTTTTATATTTTTTTATATTGCTTAGATGGGTGGACGAGCTCACAGCGCACCTGGTGTTAAGTGGTTACTGGAGCCCATGGACATCTACAACGTAAATGCGCCACCCACCTTGAGATATAAGTTCTAAGGTCTCACTATAGTTACAACGACTGCCCCACCTTTCAAACCGAAACGCATTACTGCTTCATGGCAGAAATAGGCAGGGCGGTGGTACCTACCCGTCCGGACTCCCAAGAGGTCCTACCACCAGTGATGACACGACTTCACTGGAATAATAGGCACGGCACACTTCACAGGTTTATGAGTGAAGGTGAAGCACTACTTATATGTACATACGTGCTCCTGTATCTTAAGCTCCTGGAACTTCTGGAACCTAGAGCCCCTGGTCTGCAGATGCAGCTGTCCGGCGGTCTTGTTGAGGCGGCAGTCGTCGGCGGTGCAGGCGGGCGGCGGCGTGAACTGCAGCGCGCGCACCGGCTGGTACGTCTCGGCGCCGCACGCGCTGCACGAGTACGTCGCCACCACCAGTAGCGGCTTCACGTCCGTGCACCGAGTCACTATACCTGAACACAAACTTAAATTAACTAGTAGTCCCGCAGTAGTCGAAATTCGACTATAATTAATTGAAATTATAAGTTTGAATATTATTATGGTTCTATTGTCAAAGACTATTATACTTCTATAATCACAGATTTCGCAAAGACTACACTATAGACAAATAATATTAAAGATAAACAATATTAATATTAGTGTGTGGGTGTCAGATACATGGTAGTATGTGTAATGTTTTTTTATTGATTTAATGTACTATTAACGCATATTTTTTTTAAAATATTAGCATTGTGCACTCCTTCTCTATATTCTCTATAAGTGTGGGAAATTTCATACTCCTCCGTCGACGCGATTTTCGTAAAAAGGGGTACAAAGTTTTTTCTTCAGGTATTAATATATAGATATTTAACAAATCTCTTATCTATTGAGACTATCGTAGGGTATATATGTATTTTATTGTTACATATCTTTTTCTGTTTATACATCTCTATATATTTCGATTCTTGCAGCATACAGTGACTTTACCCCTGACTCTGCTGAAATCTAGAAACGGCAAAGAATGTTCATCATCATTATCAGTAGAACCCACACCGGTGTCTCTTCAGAAACTATACTTATTCAATTGTTATTTGTAATTATTGGTATTTGTTGTTAAGTTTGAATTACTCTTATTTTTATTTTTATTTTATAACATTTTGTAATCTTGTAACTGTATGTGTGTACTGTAACTGTTGTGTATTATGGAAGTGTTATCTTTTGGCACAGAATTTATCAATAAAAAAAAGAAGATCTCAAACACTATTATTTGAAGTGTATTATGGAGATAACTATTTATAATTTTGCTTTTTTTGAAATTTTTATTAATAAATAAATAGATTAGGTGTATCTTAATCTATAATCAAATAGAAATAAATCAGTACAATATCCTGAATTACACCCTAATGACAATTCCAATTAATTAATGTTACCTGTTCAATAGAAGATTAAGTTTGTAGTAGATCCCTAGAAACATGTAATGTGATTGCATGGTTAATGAAGCATCTCCTAGAGGTCGTTATTGGGTTGCAGTGATTAACTACATTAAGAAATCGATTTTTTAATTGAAATATAGATAAATATCTATATTCGTATATACAACATGACTATACTATAATATGTACCTCGCACAGTAACTAGTTTCCCAATATGTTCAGCCTTAACTTCTCTGATAGGTACACTTTTCGATGTTGACAAGTCTTTGAAGTACACTTCACTAAAATAAAGAAATACTTATTTTACAAATTGTTATTTCATAATATGGCAATTTAATTTGACTTTAAATTAAAATCTATTCTTCTATTTAATATGAGTGAGTGGGATGACAAATCAAATTAGGTAAATAAAAGATTTAAATGTATTTTTTATACAATCAAAACCTCAATCTAACTCATATAAAGGATCAATTCTTAAGAAAAAATCTCTCATAAGTTAGACAAACCTAAATGTATTACCAGTATACTTGTTTATTTACAGTTAAAAAATCTCAGAACTTAATATAAAAACAACTTACAATCTCCTGATGAGCTCTGGTGGGTATCTGTTCCTAGGATCCCTCATTTCTCCAGGAATCCTGTGGTTTCTGGCTTCCAACATAATTCTGTGCTCAATGTATACATCCAAGGAATCCTTTGCTACTACCTGATATTGTTATATAATTTGTTTTTTTAATTTTGAGTTATATTATACTGTGATATAACATTCAAACACTAATAGCTCAGGAAAGACTACAATAGCAGAACCGTTTTTTTGTGTTGCAATGTCCAGTGGTTAGAATAATTAAGCATTAGCTTTAACGAAACAAACATTGTATGTGAAAACAATTTTATATAAAATTTTATTAGATAATTCATTTTATTTATATTTGTGTAACACAACTGTAATGTGCAACACACGTAATTAAAAATATTCTATTCATTTTATACAATGAATGAAATTATAAGGTCACATACATTATGTACATTTACGCTGATTTGCACATAAATGCTTTCTGTTGTTGTTAGTATAATTGCTTTTTCCCATTTTTGCTACAATCTTTAAGCTTTGCATAATTATATCAATGTTTACCTCTTTGAATTTGTAATCAGGCAGCATTTCATAAACCACGTCTGACACCATATTAGTGTATCTTCTGGTATTTTGTTTGACTGCCTCAGTCAAATCTTCATTCATCTCATGTAAATCATCCAAGTCAACTTCAAATGCTATCTGTAATAAAAAATTAGTTTTTGTTATTATCGTCTTCTTGCTTCCTGTGTGCCCTAGGCAGGCAGTCATGATGTGTATTGACGTTTGGTTTAGTTTGATTTCAGTTACATAAAAATTTCGGTAATTTAAAGTATAATTCATACAACAAGCTATAATTTTTTTTAATCCTAAATTTTTGTTATTATAATAACTGTATGCACATAAATAAACTAATCTTCATTATCTGCTAATAATCATTATCTTGATCCTGCGATAGTTTACAATAAGATTACAATTATACCTTATAGTAAAACTGGAAAAATTGTCCCAGCAATAAAGTAAGCGAAATTGTATTAATATATCATTCAAAGAACTAGAAACTACAACTACCCTAACCTCAACATAGCATTGTATTTTTTTTATTATTATGAACCGAATAATCTTACCTGTTCTCTGTGTGCAACTTTAGTAAGTTGTTCAGCATATTTAAAATACTTTTTTCCTTCATCATCAGTTTGACAAAAATCCACGAAAAAGTTCTTGAAAGATTCTGTAAAGGTTTATTGAAATTATTTAATCGTTCATAATTTTGGTAATATGCTCGATCTTCTTCAATTACCTTTATCTGCAGTGTAATCACGCATTGCCATTATGTTAGAAATATGTTATTCGAATAATTGCTGTCTTCAAATGCTAATCACAAATGTATCACCAGCACCGATCACAAGCATCACAACAAATGTTTTTTGACAGTTACAAATTGGCGCGAAATTTGTGAAACTAAGAAGATTTTTATTTCTAAATGGATAGGTAAAGGGAACAACTCGCATATTGAAAGTCTTCTAAAAAAAGGGCAAAAACGAAATCTACCAAATGCAAATTTCACACCATATACCTTATCCTTTAGTAGAACATGAAGACTTTAACTAATTAATTTAGAAAAGAGATTCGACTGTATAGTATGATATCTTCGCCCTTTCTGTTGCAAAACGGAATACAAATATCAAATGTCAATATTGTCAATCACAGCTGAAGGCTTTCAAAGTGGATACGCGCCAAAATATCTAAAAAGAATTTAACCTAATCAAAATATTAGTGTTTCTTGTAAATGTAAATTGTTTTAAACTTATATATGTGTACAAAAGAAAAGCTATTAAAAGAGAATGGCCGATTCAATAGGTACTGCAATACTTAAGTCTGTATCTAGGATGCATTTAGTTTCGAAACTCCTTGAACATTTAACAAAATGTATTTATTGTTTGTAGCTGCTCAGCGTGCGAAGCGACAAAAAACAGACCGACACGGTAGATTCTCGGCGTTTGAGAAGCTAAAACAATTAAAAGGGAAAGGTGTAAAGCATAAGTACGATGTGGATGTGCTTGAGAATGTGTACGACACTGTTGACGAGAAAGAATACACAGAAAGAGTTCTACAGCGACAAGAAGACGATTGGATAGAAGATGGTAAATCCATGTTACAAATCAGTACATAATTTTTAGTTTCAACTAATAATATTAAGTAGACTTTTCAAAAAAGTTTCACATATAAATTTTCAAAATCCTTATTTATTAAATGTTTAAAGTGACTACAAAACGAATTGAAATTTTCAATTGAGAAAACATGCATTCTGTAAATTAAATGTGCATTAGTGACACAGTAATGTTTGTTTTCAATACTGGCTATACTTAACGAGTGAAAAATATGTATTAGAAGATTCAACTAATGTAACAAACTTTTTAGATGGTACTGGCTATGTTGAAGATGGAAGGGAGATATTTGATGATGATGATGATGCTTATGAAGCAAGAAATAGTAAAGATACAGGCAGAGGACAGAAAAGGAAGGCCAAAGTTGCAGCACAGACCTCGGGAAAAGGGAATATACGAAACTTAATTGGTAACATGCCTAGTAAGAAAAAAGAGGTTGGTTATTTTTTTTTTATTTAATTTATATTTAAGAATGCTATCCATTGATATCTATGATTATAATGTTTTAAATAGGATATTTTAAGTACTAATTAGTTCTTATGTATTGGGGACATCCTTCTGATAATTTTAGGAAAAATATAAAAACTATAGTCTACTATAGAGTTACAGACTATGAGAAATATAATTATAGTCTAGATTCCAAGAGAAAAGTGCAAAAACTTAATAATGTTTTGCATAATATAGATCCAACCTTATATTTCTGAAATAAAGATTAATAAAAAAAAATATTTTTGTAACCTGTAATCCTAGTAAAAACAGGGTTAATTTAATTTGGTACTTGAGCAACTTTGACTACTTCTCTAAACTAAATTCCCTGTTTAATTGCACATATTATCTAATAATTGGCAACTTGGTAATGTTTAAATCCTAACTTAATTTTTTATTAGTAATTTAATGTGTTGTTTTTCTTTCTTTCAGGATGTAAAGATTTCAGAAGATAATATTTTATCTGATATTATATCTGATTTAGATGCTAATACTCCATCAAATGTAGTTAAGTCTACACTGCCTATAACTAAAACTAACATCGTGGAAACAAGTAAGAGAGATGCACAAAACTACTTCAAAAGTCTTTCTGCTAACGTCAAGAAACCTTCTGTACTGAAAACATTCAAGGAAGAAAAGGAGGCATGTGTAATTTTTCATTTGTATCAACTTAATAACTGTTAGTCTAAGGGGCTATTCTAGATACTCAGAGAATTTGCTAACACTAGCCTTAGTGAGAGCAGTTTTTCGTAGAATTCACCACTGAATCGGAATCACAACCCACTGAGAAGATCTAGCAACAAACTCAGCCGGCTGTGTTTCTGGTTATTTCGGTTGACTAGGACCGGTGCTTGAAGAGCATAAAATGTCCAAGATATGTAAAAAATATGTAATTAGCCATGACCAGAATAAGAGAATTATCGTATCGCGCTGCTTCGCCAAAATAGCGTTTTGACGCTATCTAAAATACTTACGTATTGGTTCTAAATTTAAGTCCTCTGTACATTTCCTGGAACCTGATTGGATAACTATTTATGAAAGTATAAATGTTGTAGTAGCTGATACAACACAACAATATAAAATATAACTGAATAGTAATTTATTCATGTAACACAATTTCAAAAGTAAACTTTGCTTTGCATTAAGAGATCGTCGAAAATATAAAACGAAAAGTATTCATGCAGAATGTACCTATTGAAAATCGTTCTCTCTACAGAAACACAAAACAATTACTTTTTTAAAAGTTGTTACATTACTAAAATAATTTGCAACAGCAAGCTAAAACTTGTTATTATTTCAGACTGAAAGTATTGAGCCAGACACATCTGCAGTACAGTGTGAAAAAAATATGGTAAATATCAACTTCTTAAAGTTAAATGTTTTTTAATTGTATTTTAAATATCCTTGATATTATTGATGATGACTGATTACCTACCTAATGATTAGTGGTTTCTGCCCCTTGTAGACATCAGCAATACCAGAGCTACACATAGCCAATCTCCTGTGGACACTTTTCTAACCTGGTTTAAAAAAGAACATCATAGCAATCAGGGTAGCATCAAGGTTAGGGAGAGCCAGATGATATCCAGTGCTATAGAAGAAACAACTCCTTAGTACTTCCATCAAACCTTCGATAATAACATGGAGAGAACAATGATTCTATTAACAGTATAATTTGATTATTTTTTTATTTATTACATGTAAAGTTTGTTTTTGTTTAAATAAAGGGTAACAGCCACAGCCTGCAAATATTAACAAATATATTATTTTAACCTCGCAGATAAATCATGTGGTAAATGAACCTGCAAATAAGAAAATCAAGAAACCAGAATGGAACATTGAAAAAGAAATCAAGCAAGAACTTAATGAAACGCTTACTCCTAATATAGAAGAATTTGAAACACAAGATATTGACTTTGATGATGACTTCAGCAATGATGCAAAAACGCCCCAAGTGAAAAACGAACCTGTCAGCACCGGAACTAGCACCGAAAATCCTACAACAGACATCACTGATGAATTTTTCAATGACGAATTTGAAATATTCCCTTTACCAAAGAAAGAAACTACGAAAGAACTGAAACCATTGACTAGTACATGGCCAGAACAAGGAGGTGACAACCAAACTGTGTCTTCAGTTCAAAGTGATGGTCAATTACCACTGCAAACCAATGAAACAGGGGAGAAAGTGCTTAGATTTTACTGGCTTGATGCATGGGAAGATCGGTTCGTAAAACCAGGCGTTATATACCTATTTGGAAAAGTTTATGTTGACCCATCAAATAAGAAGGCTGGATGTGTATCATGCTGCCTTGTTGTGAAGAATGTTAATAGGCAGATATTCCTGTTGCCAAGAGAATATGTAAGTTTTTTATTGCTATAAATATGTGTGACTCGTAGTGCTTCCCACTTTGCAATATGAGATTGATATCTCAATTAATTTAAATTACTGCCTTACCCTTAACACTAGAATGCAAAACTGCTTCACGGTAGAGACAGACTGTAATGTCTACACTAACAGGCTTACAATTTAAACCAAGATGGCCCTTTGTCATAGAAGGGTAGCTCACATAGTAAAAACCCTTTTATTTTTAACATGCTAACTGTTGCTGAATACTGTAATTTAAGTACGAAATTTCATGTCTCCCGCATAAAATAATACAACATTTACCACATAGTTTACTATCGAATTTACTGGAAAATGTTTTTTGTTTGTTATGTACACTGCAACCATCCTGAGCTATAAGCAGAAATCTGTGATGTGGTAGTTTGGCTGTGTCCTCCACTGAGGGTAGTTCCTCATCAGTAGTATATTCATTTTGTACATATATAAGTTTATAAAATGTTTAAAACAATTACAATAGTTAAATCAAATCACCATGCTGCTAAAGAAATTATCACTACCATAAAAGATATACTATCCAAATTTACATTACTTTTCAGAAACTTGACCCAATAACCCTTGAGCCAACAGAACAAGAGGTGACGATGATGGATATGTATGAAGAGTTCAATAGTTCTGTGGCAAGTGAACTCAGTCTCAAAGAATTTAAATCACGAAAGGTCACCAAGAACTACTGTTTCAATTTGCCAGATATACCAGCTCAATCTGATTATTTAGAAGTTAGATACTCGGTAAGTTTTGTCTTGATTTGTTATAAAAAAAAAATTATTTTCTTATTTATTCACATGTAATAATAGAATTATTCTGTTATATCCACTCAGCGTTAAAAGTTTTTAGTCTAAAGATTATTCATGACCGAATATTTCCTAAAAACAACAAACATTTACAAACATAATACAACTTCTGATATCATACTTGCAGGCAACTCTCCCTCCGCCTCCTACCAACAAAAAATATTTGACATTCTCACATATATTCGGAACGAACACATCTTCACTAGAAATATTCCTACTAGAGAGGAAAATCAAAGGGCCCTGTTGGCTTGAGATCAAGAACCCGGAAAGCGTCCAAGCCAAAGTGTCTTGGTGTAAATTGGAAGCCTCGTGTGAGAAGATGGAACACGTTAATGTTGTCCGGACGGATGGTAACTTAGAACCACCACCAATAGTCACAGCTGCTGTAAGTCCACTAATTAAGTAATGGTATATTTTAATTAAAAAAAATCTCCTACCGACGCCGAAAGTTCGGTTTTCGTCCCGCTGTACAGGCAAGAAAGTGTAACTTCTCCTCCCTGGGTACTGACAAGTGCAATAAAATTTAATAGTGAAGTATGAAACAAACATGAGTTCATCAGACAGTTCTTATTCAATTAGTAGTAGTTTATTTAAAAATAAAAAAACAGTTAAATTGTTTTTTATGAGGGAGGGGGTCTTCCCCCACCCCCTGTCAGGGCTTCGCCCCTGAATCCTGGCTCTGTACTCCACGGGTGCTAAGTTTTTTGCAGTGTCGAACTTTCGGCCTGGTAAGAGAAAAAATAGTATGTGTACCGCGGGAAAAAAGTAGGACATTTCCTCCCGCGTGTAAAATTGCACACACGTGCACAATGTACTATTTTTTATTAGATTATTATTTCATCCGTTCAATGGTATTAGAGCCACCCTGCTTAGCGAACTTTAGAAAAAAATACTATGAATATACAGCCCTAAATGTGCTCAAAGTTCGAAGTTCTACTGCTGTAAATACCATTTTCAAACGCATCCATTATTAATTTAATCAACTTATTTTCCTAATGAATGATTGTAAAGTCCAAGAAAAATCGGACTATAATAACTAGTCAGGTCATAAGTATTGTCACACAGTAAAAACTTTTCTTTTAGAATGCTGGCCACAAAAAAGTTTATTGAATTCGAATTTCGAATTGTTCATGAAAATAAAAATGTATACTTTTAGAATTTTACTCATTTTTAAATATGGAGTGGACGCTTAAAGAAGACCGTGTTGCAGTTATTGCGTTGCATCGTTGCGGTTACGCGCCAATTCAAATTTTTAACATACTGAAAAATTTGAATATAACCAAAAGATTCGTTTATCGTACCATCAAACGATACAATGAAGACTCTAGTGTAGATGACAGGTCAAGAAGTGGTCGCCCTCGGTCTGTTAGGACTCCAGCAGTGATAAAAGCTGTGAAGGCGCGAATTCAAAGAAATCCCAAACGTAAGCAGAAACTGTTGGCCCTTCAGATGGGGTTAAGCAGAACCACGGTGAAAAGGGTGTTAAATGAAGACTTAGGGCTTCGGGCATATCGAAGAAAAACAGGACATCGTTTGAATGCTCGTCTAATGGACCTGAGACTGAAGAGATGCCGCGCTTTGTTGAAGCGGTACGCGGGAAAAAAATATCGGGAAATTCTTTTTTCGGATGAAAAAATTTTTACCGTAGAAGAGAGCTACAACAAACAAAATGATAAGGTGTACGCACACAGTAGTGAAGAAGCGAGCAACCGTATTCCGCGTGTCCAACGAGGTCATTTTCCATCCTCGCTCATGGTATGGTTGGGAGTTTCTTATTGGGGCTTAACAGAGGTACATTTTTGTGAGAAAGGTGTAAAAACGAATGCAGTTGTGTATCAAAATACAGTCCTGACGAACCTTGTGGAACCTGTTTCTCATACCATGTTCAATAACAGGCACTGGGTATTCCAACAAGATTCGGCGCCAGCTCATAGAGCGAAGAGCACACAAGACTGGCTGGCGGCGCGTGAAATCGACTTCATCCGGCACGAAGACTGGCCCTCCTCCAGTCCAGATTTGAATCCGTTAGATTACAAGATATGGCAACACTTGGAGGAAAAGGCGTGCTCAAAGCCTCATCCCAATTTGGAGTCACTCAAGACATCCTTGATTAAGGCAGCCGCCGATATTGACATGGACCTCGTTCGTGCTGCGATAGACGACTGGCCGCGCAGATTGAAGGCCTGTATTCAAAATTACGGAGGTCATTTTGAATAAACTTTAGTGTCATAAGAATCTATGTTTTGTTTAATTCATTTTGGTATATGAATGGTTACATAATGAATAAACTTGTTTCAATTATTTTACATTAAACATGTGACAGAATTTATGACCTGACTAGGTATACTTCTAACCCACCACTGGGATAAGCGCAAGGCTTAATATTAAAGCCTCTTAAAACGGCGTTAAAGTTTTGAATGGTATTTATAAAATATTATGCTCAGTATTTTTCGTTTTTCCTGGTTTACACATAATTAAAGTATGTCTTTTACTACTGCTTTAGGCTCATAAGTAACTTAAATTTAACATAAACCACAAAATTGTGTGACACTATGAATGTGTCCGACCAATCCCTTATTGTCTCTGTTAAGAGGTTGATAACGTAATCAAGTTCTATTCGTGCTTCAGATAAACATGCGCACGACTATGGATCCGAAAACGCGAAAAACAAAGATTGTGATGTTGAGTTGCTTGACTCACAGCAGTTTCCCGATACACAAGTCGCCTCCGAATCCACCGTTTCAACAGCATTTTAGCAGTAAGGCAACTTTTCTTTTGTTAATCCATAGATTTTGAAGTTATACTTCTTTAGGCGCGTTATGAAAAATTGATGAGAGTGAAATTTTACGATGCGCGCGCACCGTGACACTAAATTAACAGAATGAAGTTGTCCACTAAATCGCTCATTACAATACGACCGACGTAACTTGGCGAGTCTGAATATAGCTGCAGGTGAACTTTCGCGCATGTACACTCGTAAAAAAAGTGTTATTAGCATTCATTTTTTAGTAATATAAATGACAAAATTATTATTTAATATAATTCATACTAAATATTATTAAATTATTAATGTTACATATTTATTATTTAATATTTAAAAAAAAAGAGATAAATTTAATAAAAATAAAGTATAACTTCTTACGCGCGTACATAAGTACACGCACCCTTTTTTTTTGTTCTTCATTGACAAAGATTTTTATTTTTTTCAGTAATAACAAAATGTAACGAAATATGGCCATTGGATCTAAAACAGGCTCTACCGCAATATAAAGCGACGAAATTAACCAAATGCGATACAGAGAGAGAACTCCTCAATTATTTCATGGTGCAGTTTTGGAAACTTGACCCGGACTTGGTCGTCGGTCACGACCTGCAAGGTTTCCAACAGGACCTGCTCATAGGGAACGTACTGGACCTCAACATACCGAACTGGTCGCGGCTGGGCCGTCTGAAGAGATCTGTCGCTCCGCAGAGGAAATTCGCAGCGAAAGACGCGTTCTTGGGCCGTTTAGTTTGCGACGTAAAGATATCCGCAATGGAACTTATCAGGGCCCGGAGTTTCGATCTCGAGACGCTTTGCACTAATGTATTGAAAATGAAAGAGGGCGAGCGTATCGATGTGGCACTCGAGGATTTACCGAAGTACTATGAAAACAGTAGGGATTTATTCCAGCTCGTGTCGCTCAGTATGCAGGACGCGTCGTACGTGCTGAGGATAATGTGCGAGCTCAACGCTATACCTCTCGCTCTTCAGATCACGCAGATAGCGGGCAACGTCATGTCTCGAACCCTACTCGGCGGCAGATCTGAACGCAACGAGTTCTTATTGCTCCACGCCTTCACTGAGAAAAATTATATAGTACCTGATAAGATTTATGGCAAGAAGACAACTGCTGAAGACGGAATTCAAGAAGACCAAGAAGACGGTGCAAACGCTCCCAAGAAACAAGGAAAGAAAAAGGCGGCCTATTCCGGAGGTCTGGTACTAGATCCAAAAAAAGGCTTCTACGATAAACTAATCCTACTCATGGACTTCAATTCTTTATATCCTAGTATCATTCAAGAGTATAACATTTGCTTTACGACGATTAAAAGAAAAAACGGGATCATGTCCGATGAAGATGTGTCTAACCTTATATTGCCAGCACCGAAAACCGACTTGGGTGTTTTGCCCACGCAAATACGAAAATTGGTTGAAAGCAGAAGGGAAGTCAAGAAGTTAATGAAGTCACCGGATTTGGCGAGCGATCAATACATACAGTACAACATCCGACAAACTGCCCTCAAGCTAACGGCCAACTCTATGTACGGATGTCTCGGGTTTTCGCACTCTAGGTTTTATGCGAAGCCGCTGGCGGCGCTCGTCACAATGAAAGGAAGAGAAATTCTGATGGACACGAAAGAAATTGTCCAAAAAATGAACTATGACGTCGTCTACGGCGACACGGACAGTATAATGATCAACACTAATTGTCTAGATTACGACGCGGTTTTCAAAATAGGAGTGGATCTAAAAAAAGAAATAAACAAAAAATACAGACAAATTGAACTCGACATAGACGGCGTGTTCAGATACCTCCTTCTGTTAAAGAAAAAGAAATATGCGGCAGTTTTAATCAGCAGGAATAAAAATGGCGAATTCGTTTTCACTCAAGAACACAAAGGTTTAGACATCGTCCGTCGAGACTGGTCACAACTGGCCGCCGAAGCCGGGAAATTTATTCTTAGTCAAATCCTTTCCGAACAGACTCCCGATGATCGGTTGGAAAGCATACAAAATCATCTAAATAAATTAAAAGACGATCTGATCGGTAACAAAATGCCCCTCTCGGTTTTAACTATAACAAAGCAACTCACTAAAAACCCCAATGAATACGCTGATAAACATACGCAACCACACGTCCAAGTCGCATTGCGGCTTAACAGTAAAAACAGTAGGAGATTCAAAAAAGGCGACATTGTGCCTTACATTATATGTGAAGATGGAACCGCTAACTCAGCCACGCAAAGGGCTTACCACATAGAAGAATTAAAGAATTCCGAACATCTCAAAGTCGATTTTAAGTATTATCTAGCACATCAGCTACATCCTGTAATATCAAGAATATGCGAACCAATAGAAGGCATGGATCCAGCCCGCGTTGCAGACTGCCTCGGCCTAGATCCCTCCGGATACAAACAAGCTGTTAAAAGAGAAACTAACGACTCGGAAACGTATGAGGTCGAGAACGAACAAGAAAAGTACCGACAATGCAAAGAGTTTGTCTTCGAATGCGTCGATGAAAACTGTAAAACTTTGAACAGAGTACGAGAATCGATCTATAAACTGGACAAAGAGAACATTTCGTTTTTAGATCGCTGTCAGAATGAAAAGTGTAATGTGAAGCCGTTAGATTATTTATCTAGCGTGCAAAATCAGTTGAGCCTGCAAATTCGACAGTACCACGCACAGTACTATGCGGGCTGGTTATCGTGCGAAGACCCGGCGTGTGGACACCGTACCGCGAGATTGCCTCAGACGTTCGCAGGAGGCTACCCCCTTTGTAGACAATGTGAGAAAGGGGTCATGTTTCGAGAATATACAGAAAAAGATTTATATTTACAGATAAACTTTTTCTTGTTTCTGTTCGATCTCAGCAAAAGCAATAAATTAAGTAAGTTGAACCCTTATTGATATGATCTTAACTCTCTCTCACACAAAAACTTCCAAATATGCATGCAGCTGATACTATAAAACGTTATGGTTTTTTTTAATAATTAAAAGTCAACTTTACGATTACTGTTCTATATATAAATGTACATGTTTGTTTGTCTGTCGTCTATATTAAATCCATCCGATTGTGAACTTAGTACATTTTTAATAGTTCAGGGAATGTATGTCATAGTACCATCAATCGACGATAGATGTCGCGCCATTTTTTTAACGATCCATTTATGTCCTAAAATTAGCGAAAATTACAGTGAACATTGACAGGACTTAACTAGTGTGAAATAAACTTTCATTGGAACATAAAATCACTCAATTCGTAAGGCCATAAATTTAATCTATTTCGGAACGAAACTGGGTTTTTTTAAAAGTTTGATACATAAGTTTGATATAAAAATTTTACCATTCATATTTTTACTAAAGTGGACAGGAATTGAAATTTTCGAAATAAATATTTTATTTTTAATTTGGTACTGATGAGTATTGTGTTAGAAACAAATATAATACATTATTTTAGAGCCAGAATTATAGAAAAAGGTATAGAAAATAAAAAGAAGTCTTGTAGAAAAAAAGTATTTTTCAGTTCTAGAATGGATTGTGCTGCAGTACCAATTATTACTCTAATTAGGCAGCTGAATAATTTTAAATTATTAATTGTGCATTTATTATTTCAGAAGTACCAGTACCTCCAACGATTGTCTCAGCATTCGAAACGCTAAAGGAAATGGTTGAAGATTGTTTAGGGCATTCCGCCTACTCAATTATAAATTTATCAAAACTATTCAGATTTTTTACTTTGGACACCAAAGCCAACAAGATGAAGGCGGAACCGACTGATTTAGATATTCTCCCAGAAACTGAACAAATAGACGCTCTTCTGGAGATGGGTGTTTTCTAATGTTTTCAACTATTCAGTGTATCATATATATATTTTCAAATATACGATTAATAATAAGAACTGATATAAAATATCATGAATTTTTATTTATTTAATTACACTCTTACAAACAATCTTAATATATGTGTGTTCATATATATATAAATATATTTTAATACACAAAATGCTTTGTCATAGTTCATAAGTGTAAATAAAATTAATGGGGTGCTCCTCGGCCACGGCCTCGTCCTCGAGGTGCTCCAAACTTTCCTCTACCCCCACCTCTTCCTCTGCCTCTGAACTTTTTCGCGTTAACCCCATGCATCTGCTGATGTTGATTTTTTTCATAAATAACATTCAAATTTGCTTGCTGTCCTTGATGACTTTGGATATAATTGGCTTGATTGAAGTAATCGTGGGCGACACCTCGCTCCGCCTCTCTGTTATTTGGTATATTCGAATGTTGTTGATTCCACACCGGAGGATCAACAACTTGATTATAGTTTTCATTTAGATTATTCTGATTCATATTGTTCGGCAAATCCATAAGTGAAGGAATGCTGTTATTGCCTGACATGTTATGATTAATGTTTGCTTGGTTCGGAAGCGGACGCATCATTCGATTATTAATGTTTGGTTGGTTAAGATGTGGGCGCAACACTTCATTGTGACCCATATTATAAATGACGTGAGTGACCGGTTGATTTGGGTGCGGATAGATCGCGGTATTATTCTGCATATTTCTCGTCTGGTTATTGTTATAATTATGCGGCTCGCTAATATTGTAGGTATTTATTTGCGCTTCCGGTGCCCAAGGGGGAATATTAGTTACATTCTGAGGAGTTTGGGAGGGTAATAGGAGCTTCGACGGTGCTTCAGAAGGGTCCCCGAAAGATTTAGGTTGCATGTTGCTGGTGACAACATCTGAGGTCGGCTGCGAAGCGGTCACGGTTGACGTGGACTGTATAGAAGCCTGCACGAGTGCCAACAGGCCGGCGGCGGACGACAAGTTGCTCGTTAAGTTTTTAAGTAGATCGTCTTGTTGTTTGTCGTCTTGGATCGACTTTGTCTCTTCTAACGATTTTTTCACAATCTCCATCTCCTGTCTCATCTGGTCTTCTTTTACTTTTTGCGTTGCAGATTGAAATACCTACACAAGAGATTTATATGTAAGAAATGCTATTCTCAAAAAAATCTATACTGATATATAAATCTACAGTGGTTTTTACGGATGTTCCGATATAACTACTGAACCGTGCATCCGATTGACTTTAAACTTGGTATCAATGTAAAAAATACTTAATGGATAGGCTAATATTTAAATCAGTGTTGGACTCCCTACACCAGTTGCGGGGGCGTTAATGATCAGAATCTTTTATTTTTATTTATTTATTCATTTATGTACACACAGAAAAAGAGACATAGTACAGAGTAATAGGAAAATTATGTACAAAGGCACTGCTTATTTCTTTAAGAAATCTCTTCCAGCAGACCTGCGAGAGGATAATGAGAATAATAATAAAAAGTGATGAGTGTGTGTAGAACAAATAACACATAACTAAAATAACAAATACAACATGAGAATTATAGTAATTCTTGTGGGGGTGAGAAATAATAATGTTAATTTTAAATGCCCAGCGAAGGGGACGGATACAGCTAGTACTTTATAAGATTTTTATGTATCACAGATGGAATCTTACCTCGTCTACGGTGTAGTCATCATCGTCGCTTTCAACGGCGACGATGTTGTTTTCAGGTGTACTAAATTGGTTCGAGAGAGCGACGGGCGCGTTGACGTATTGCCGCAGTCTCTCTACACGCTGAGGCTCGCGAGCTTCTAATTTCTTCAGGTAAGCGATCAAACTGTGCTGCTCCTCCACAGATAATTCGTTGAAGTTTTTCAATAAAGTTTCAAGGTCGGAATCTGACAAGCCGTCCATTGCATCGGGCGGATCTTCTTTCTCCAATCTGTTTATTTTAAAACCATACATACACATCCGTAATAGTAATCGATTACACGACAATTTACTTAAATAAATTAGTTTAGTTAATTATCATAATATTCATATTATTAGTTTCCGGCGGCGGAGGAGCAAGCTCTAATTACATATTATGTCAGAATGGAACGTACGTCCAAGTATTCGGTGGATGACATGACATATTTTCATCGATTTTTGAGATTCTAAAAAGAACATTAAAACGACTTTTACGGTTTGTTACGACTTTAATTTTTCGGACGTTTTGAATACTTCACAGTTTTTAAGGCCACGGAAGACTGCGAAAATAATAAATCCGATATTTAAAGTCAATTTAATTCGACTTCATTTTTAAAAGAAATACTTAAAGTACTAGAAGTCGTCGTGGCCTAAAGGATAAGACGTCCGGTGCGTTTGTGTTGATCGATGTACCGGTGCTCGAATCCCACAGGTGGGTACCAATTTTGCTAAGGAAATACGTACTCAACAAATGTTCATGATCAACTTCCACGGTGAAGGAATAATAAAAATTAAAACCCGCAAAAATTATAATTTGCGTAATTACTGGTGGTCGGACCTCTTGTGAATCTACACGAGTAGGTACCACCACCCTGCCTATTTCTACCGTGAAGCAATAATGCGTATCGGTTTGAAAGGTGGGGCTGCTATTGTAACCATATTTAGACCTTAGAACTCTCAAGGTGGGTGGCGCATTTACGTTGTAGATGTCTTTTTTTTCCCTACCTATGCTGATAGCCTTGGGAAGCAAGCTATTTCAGCTTCATCCTAATGGAGTGTTAGGATGAAGTTCCATCAACCGGAGTGTTGCTAACACTGACCCTAGCAAAAACAGTGCTTCGTAGAATCTACCACCGGATCGGAAACGCAACCCACTGAGAAGATCCGGCGAGAAACTCAGTGGGCTGTGTCTATGGGTTAATTCGCTCGTCGAACCCTTCGTCGCCAGCGACGGGTTCGACGAGGACGGTGACTGGTGCTTGTGGTGCCTAAAAGCATCGTTAATGGATCGGGGGTGTAGATGTCTATGGGCTCCGGTAACCACTTAACGCCAGGTGGGCCGTGAGCTCGTCCAACCATCTAAGCAATAAAAAAAACTGAATATCTGGGCGGTTCTTACTTCTTTTCATTATCATCATAAGCCGACTGCAAGAGTTGCAATGCGGAAGTGGAAGCGGCGGCGGCATCGCTGTCCGCAGTGGCGGCGGCGCGGCGCTTGGCCTCCGCCATCCCCACCACGGCGTCGACGAGCTGCGACAGTTCGTCGGCGGAGACATCGGTCTTGCCCTGCGCCACGAGCGCGGCGGCGAGCTGGGCCGCGATCTGCGCGCGGTCCACCTGCCCCACGCCCGCCACCGGCACCGCGGCGCCCGCACCCCCCGCGCCGCCCGCCGCGAAGGTGCTCTTGTTCTTTTCCTGCGCGATCATATCATGGCCGTGATCAATGATTACAATATTACCGTAGATTGGGGGGTGTACGGTTTGTCCACACAACCCTCTGTGGTGATAATGATAACAACTCCAATACTGATTAAATGTTTATTGATATGCTTACACTGATTGGTTACTGTTTATATGATAAAAATGACATTATGCGAGTACGCGACGCCTTGCTGATGGCGGTACACGAACTGACTCGAAAATGAATGACTTTGATGTAAAATGCATCGGTATGCAACATGATGTGCGCACTGGCCCGTACAGGGAGAATAGGGACTAGGGATAGAATAGTGACAAATCTGGGTTGTCACAATGCTTTTATGAGATTTAAATTTGTAGAATTGAAAATTACTTTTATTTAGTGTTTATGAATATTAAATAGTTTAATTTAGTCATCAAGGTTTTGTAACTGATTAAAGATATTGAAAAGTTAATTACCTAAAGGTAATCTACCTAACAACTAAACAGTGCCAGCCCTATCGAAAAACTCTATTGTCCCCATATGTGACCCGATTCACCCTAAAAGCCAAGGTGGGTCAGGTTTTGTATATATTTTTCAATTAACTATGTATAATAATGGATCGTATATGAAAATTTTAACCTCCGGAAACGTTTTAATCTCAATTTTATTGATATTCCCCTAAAAAACCACTAAAAATTTGTGTTGGAATTGGAAAACGTCCCAATTCCCCCAATCAACTGTACGCGATCAGGATACGTTCACATACTCTAAATCTTTCTTAGAATTATCATTAAATGAAAGAAGTTGTTTACTATGCAGGGGATGAACCAATATTAAGTCTCACTTTTGTTATTTAACCTTTGATATGGGCAAGCAATGGTTCATATCCTCCCCACAGGCTGCGTGAGTGTGCGCTCAACTTCGCGCCATGTCGCAGACGAGCGAAAGGGGGTGCGACCCCCTTCCATCTCACATCCAACGTTAATCAATTAGTAAATTATAAATTTTCCTGTTCAGTTCGGATATTTACAGAAACAAATGTGCAAATTGTTTAATAAATCGGAAAAAAATGTTTTACTTCCGCTAGCCTAGATGCAATTGCACTCTTGGGAAATTGTTCCAGAAGGCATATTAATAATATTCTTATTTTGAGACCATAACCAGACACTGGGAGACATTGTACATTACAAGGTATATAAATGGCATTTCCATAATCTAATCTAGTTACGTCTATGATTATTGTCGTCCCAGGACAGAACACGCGTACCCAGAGCCGGATTCAAACTTAATGGCACTCCTGGGCACCGGAAAAAATCCGCCCCAATACTGGAATTCAGTTTATATATTTTATTTTTCAAAATTAAAAAAACTAATTGATGCAGAAACGTTATCATATTATGTTATATATTCCAAAAACATAAATATTTGTTTTTTTTTTCTAACAATTATACATTTTAAACTAAGGATGACTCATAATTATATTACATAAAAAAAACTAATTAAATTTCTTTAATTCCTTTCCTTCTTGAATTACTTTAATTTCTT
Source organism: Bombyx mandarina (assembly GCF_003987935.1). The sequence continues at coordinate 4,027,051 of NW_021011480.1, forward strand.
TAATAAAGAAAATAGACAAATCGATTATTATTTTAAATATCCAAGGAAATAAATTGGTTGAATTATTTTGATTATATTTTTTTACCAAAAGTACCAAACTTATAATTCACAAATAATGGATGAATTGAATTTGTTGAATTATCAATTAAACAGAAAATAATTAATTAATAGAATTAATTAATTATATTGAGCAATCTTGACAAGACCTAAAAAAAAGTTTTTCACTTTCAAAATGTTGCCGCCCTGGGCACTTGTCCCGACACGAGTGCGCGTACCTGCTGGCGGCGCTGGCGCGTGTCGGCGGCGTGCAGCGTGCGCGCGGCCCGCAGCAGCGCGGCGCGGGCGGCGGGCGCGGCGGTCGGCGCCACGAGCCCGGCCTGCACGCTGCCCTTCAGCTTCTCCTTCGCGGTCTCCAGCAGCACCACAGCCGACTCGCGGTCTAACAACTCTTCCGATGAATTCGGCCTATCCTATAAAACAATGTAATTTATAAAAAGATTCACAACGAGACTAAATGATAACAAGCGAACGATAAATCTGATAAAAAAATCTATAAAAATTTTTTATAACTTATATGGGTGGACGAGCGAGCTCACAGCCCACCCGCTGTTAATTGGGTGCTGGAGCCCATAGAGATCTACAGCGTAAATGCCGCCACCCACCTTGAGGTATAAGTTCTAAGGTCTCAGTATAGTTACAACGGCTGCCCCGCCCTTCAAACCGGAACGCATTACTGCTTCACAGCAGAAATAGACAAACTTGTGGTACCTACTCGTACGGACTCACAAGAGATCCTACCACCAGTAATTATGCAAATTATAATTTTGCGAGGTTGATTTTTATTACACGATGTTATTCCTTCACCGTGGAAGTTAATTCAACGCGATCAGCTTACATAGATAGTTCGCTAATAATTTCGTCACACGAGTGTATTTTATGTAAAAACAGTGAAACGTTAGTTATTTAACGTACGTGTTTACCTTTTCCATTTTTAACGCTTCAGCAAGTAGATCTATGACGCGGGGCCCCAGGCTGCCGAGGTAGTCTTCGAGCGCGATGAGCAGACGCAGCGTGGCGACAATGTTCTCGGGCGGGCCGAGGTCCTGCGGGTCGGGGGCGGGGCCCGGCTCGCGGCTCTCGGGCGGCGGGTCGCGGCGCGCGCGGGCGGGGGGCGCGCTGCTGCGGGAACGGACCGTCGGCATCGAGCACGTCGACTCCATGTCGTCAGAGTTCCACGGGGACAGGTCGTCCCTGTATAAACAAATATATTTGAAATGAATATATTTGGATGAATATTTTTACTGGTGGTAAGACCTCTTGTGAGTCCGCACGGGTAGGTACCACCACCCTGCCTATGTGTGCCGTAAAGCAGTAATGCGTTTCGGTTTGAAGGGTGGGGCAACCGTTGTAACTATACTGAGACCTTAGAAGTTTTATCTCAAGGTGGGTGCCGACATTTACGTTGTAGATGTCTATGGGCTCCGGTGACCACTTAAAATCTGGTGGGCCGTGAGCTCGTTCACCCACACAAGCAATAAAAAAAAGAGCAAAAACAAAGACGAAAATGATTTAATATATATTTTTTCCTAGTCAACAGTTGCCAGCGTCCATATAGACCACAATATAAATGCAATTTGTCCAAGATATAAAACACAGTCTCGAACGTATTGGATAACGGTTTCCTTACTATACCAAAACAAGGGCCTGGCTACTCGCGATAAAAATAAGCAAAACGATTCTATTATTTATTTAATTATACAAACGCATTGTCATTTTCGTTATCTATATATCTATACTAACTGACAGGGCAAACGTTGTGTTGCCTTAAATAAGATTTCTAGGGAAATTCTAGTGTAGAAAAAAAAACCTCATTCAACCACATAATACCTTATTATAACAAAAAAAAATTTATCCAAAAAATAAAAAATAAAAAAATGTTTGGGGTAGGGGTATGAAAAATAGATAGTAGCAGATTTTCAGACCTACTGAACATACTATTGATACACAAATAAAACCAAAAAAACATGGCTGGCAAGCTACGAAAAAACATGGCTGAAAAATGTATAGTAAGACAGGAGACCGGCTTCGTCCTCATCCCTACTACGTGATGTTTGCTAGATGAGTGGTGACGCCTGGCGGGGATAACTGATCGATTGATAGTTGATCAGTAGTCGACCGGCGAGAGCGGGAGATCAAATTGAATTTAAAAAATAATAATAATTAAAGGAACTTGAAATTATAAACTCTGATTTATCGTACTACAATTATAATATTTGTTTGCCATCTTGCAACATTATTGCGGATATGAGCATAGAATAAAAAATAAAAAAATAGGGTTTGATCGTATAAGAGTGAAAACTGAGAGTAATATGATTTTTTTTTATTTTAAGTCATGACAAAATAAATAAAAAATTCTTGCCAAATAAAATTAAAGTTTTTAATTAACAAATAAAAAATAAGGGTTGATCGTAGAGGGGTGAAAATTTAGGGTTGTGTGTATTTTTGTATGCTGTATCAAAAAAAAAATCAAAAAAATTGTCTAAAAAACAAAAATATTTTTTTTTGGGTTGGACCACCCTTAACATGTAGGGGGATGAAAAATAGATGTTATCCGATTCTCCACCTTGGCCGATATGCACGCTATGATTCACGAAAATCAGTCGAGCCGTTTCGCAGGAGTTCAATCATGCACACCGTGACACGAGAATTTTATATATGTATTACATAAATAGGCAAAGAAAACAGTTCACTGCCTTGTTCCCCCCAATTTATCAGTTTATGTTAATTTTTGGTAGCTAGTTACGAGCTCTGTTTGTTTGTTTTTTAAATAGATTATTAACGTGAAGCGTGTGGTAATGGAGGGGCAGGGTACGTACGGCTTGAGGTCGTCGTCCGAGATGAGGACGGTCTGCATGGCGGGGGAGGGTGCGGGGGAGGACGCGGGGCTGCGGTTGCGCAGCGGCGCGGCGCCGGCGCGGCACGACAGCGGGCTGCGGGACCGCCCCGACGACTCCATCCTGTGCAACGAACAATACATTATTATACACCAGTGATGGGCAAACATTTTTAATGGCGGGCCACAAAGTTTAAGAAATTCTAAAGGAGGGCTAGAATTATAGAAAAAATGCATTTTGTATTAAAGCTTTTTAATAAACAAAATATATTTTACTATTACGCCTTTTTAGGCGTGTGAGACGTGAGGCATGTGATAGATGGGTGAAAAGAATGGTTGTTTTCCAATAAATAAACTAATACCTGTGACAGACTGCCGAGATAATTATGATGATGACAAGTTAATTATGAGATAGTGAAAGCTCAAAACACCCTGACGAATTGGAGCTTTCATTAAAAATTCGAAGATTTTCAATTATAAACGTCAATTTTATTTTCCGCGCCAAAATGCTGACTAGAATATTTAGGATGGGTGGACTCTCGGCGGGCCGGATTAAATACTTCCGCGGGCCGGAGAGGGCCCGTGGGCCGTACTTTGCCCATCACTGTTATATACGGTTCCTACCTTCTAAGACAACTCTATTTACGTAGTTATATAAATCCTGATTAACGGGCGTTGGTTATTATTATACGATAGGCAGCGGCTTGGCTCTGCCCCTGACATTGCTGAAGTCCATGGGCGACGGTTACCACTCACGATCAGGTGGGCCGTATGCTCGTCTGCCAGCAAGGGCAATAAAAAAAACCTTTCGTAATTATTATACTTCATAATTCTCCTGTCTTTCTCCCAGTCACCTGTCGACGGCGCAACATGTTTTCTCCTTCCAAACTCCTCTATCATATACCATTTCTTCGCTCACTCCCCTCTTTCACATATTGTCGTAATTTATACTTATAAACACAAAATCGAGACAAGCCATGCTAGTCTGAAATGCTACCCATCAGCAACTAAAGATAAGTTTTGAACTATGTATAATAACGCACTGTATATCAAAACCCATTTTAATCTCAATTTTATTGGTAATCCCATAAGAAAAACCATTGAAAATTCGTGTTGGATTTGGAAAGGTTCCCGATTCCCCCCAATCTACGATACCGGCCATTTTTTATTGCTGCTTACCTGTGCGGCGTGCGAGAACGCGTGCGCGAGCGGGAGCGGGAGCGGTGCGGGCGCGGCGAGCGGCGACGCTCCGGGGAACGCCGATAGTCCGATATCCTATACGTAACATGTATTGAATTTATAAATCGACGCTTGAAAGGCAAACGTGACTAAGCGACAACAACTGCTTTATACATAAATGATAGGCAATAACCATATTCGATGCGCAAAAAATATATATTTCTAGGTGTATTAAAATCATTTCAATCCTACAGCTAGATTCGTTAAAATTGAATTTGTTTCAGGTATTTTAAGTTTTAATTAGTCTACTGTAAAGTTCACGCATTGTCACTTAGTCACGTTTGCCTTTCAAGCGCCGATATGTATTTGCAAGTTTATGTGTTATCGTAATTCGTAACACGACAAGGCAGAAATCGAACTCGGATAAATAATAGTTTAAAAAAACGAACAAAATACACTTTTATAGAACAACCAACCAAAAAAATAGAAAATAAATTTTAATAATTTTGAATTAAAAATAATGTGAGAAAAAATGATTTTATTGTAAAAGTGTATTTTATTAGTTATTTTAAACTATTATATGTTTTTAATTTTTTAGTTAAATTTAAATTTTTTTTAATACTGAATTGTCATCGGTCCTTAATAAGTATACCGAATTTCGAGTTAAACTGACATTTTGAAGGGGGTCAAAATCATGTTCGAAGATTCCGATACAAACATACATACGTCTGAAGCTAATAAAAGCGTATTAAAAAAGAAATCAACCAGTATATACGTACATCCGTTCCCTCCTGTAATCGCGTTTGTAATCTGGGGTCCTGCGTCGGGAGACGGGCGACCTTCGTTTCACCTCTGGAAATCTGCTTCTCGGAGGTCTTCTGTCGGGCGACCTCGACCTTCTCTTCTCCGGAGGTCTTTGTTTCTCGGGAGAAATTCGCTTTTTGCTCTCTGCCGCTTTGGGTTTGACGGGCGGCGGCGACAGGCGCATCCTGCGGTAGATTTCGTCCACACGGACCTGCAGCTCCTCGTCGTGTAACTCCTTCATTCGTTTCGTCCAGAACACGATCCACTCGGACTTGAAGTCGTGCTTGGACGGATCTTTTCCCTCTGTTCCAAATAGTAAAACGTATTTATTATAATTATCTTATCTTATACCTTTAAACGGTCAATTCTTGTATATATAATCTGAATCTAGGAAACGGCTTCAACGATTTTCATAAAATTTAATATACAGGGGATTTCGGGGCCGATAAATCGATCTAGGTACGAATTATTTTCAGAATATATTGTTTTATTCGTGTTTTCAATAATCAACTTTATCGATAATAAACTTTATGACTCTCCCCGACATCTATTGGCGAATAATAATACTATTTTTCTTAATTGAGAGCAACTAACTGCTGTAAAGACTTCAGAAATAACACTTCAGCAGATGGCGTTGTTAAGTAACCCGAAGCCAATGAGTGTTTGGGTTAAGGTTAGACCAAGAAAATGAATTGTTTATTTATATTATTTGTGTCTTTTTAACTCACGTGATCACTTAAAAACGCCTAACCGATCTTGGAATATTTCATCATTTTATCAATATGTAATTCGTGTTTAAATATAATTTCTAAAAAACACAATTTATAGAAAAAAAAAGTTCGAGAAAAGCTCGATCATCATCTAGTTATTTAAGCGTGAATCAATTTTTTTTGTATTTCAGCAGATAGACATATTTCGTAAACCATAAACGATTGAATAAACTGCTTAAACATAATAATAATTTCAGTAATTAACTGACCGCTCTGTATCTGTTTGTAGCGTTTATTCCAAAACTTCTTCCACTCTTCGGGGTAGAGGGGGTGCTTCTCGGGGTTCTTCTCGTGGTACCGCAGAGTTTTCTCGGCGGACTCCTCGGCTTGACGCTTCTGATCTTCGGCCAGGGCCGCTTTGTATTTGTAATGCGAGCTTTTCTGTAACGTAAGTTTTCAATTACTAATGAATACCGCATCGATTCTATGCCAGCGCATTCGTATAGTTTAGACAACTTACTATTTTTGTCAGTTTATTTGTTATCATGTAACATTTATACACACTTTTAAAGGCTTTTCAGGTCATTACCAATGTTTTGCGAATTTTGAAGAAAATTTAAATTTTACGTTTTTTTTTTATTGTTTAGATGGGTGGACGATCTCAGAGCCCACCTGGTATTAAGTGATTACTTGAGCCCATAGACATCTACAACGTAAATGCGCCACCCACCTTGACATATAAGTTCTAATAAGGTCTCAGTATAGTTACAACGGCTGCCCCACCCTTCAAACCGAAACGCATTACTGCTTCACGGCAGAAATAGGTGGAGTGGCGGTACCTACCCGCGCGGACTCACAAGAGGAACTACCACCAATGTGACTTTTACACAATATGAAACACAAATAAAACATATGCTAATCGACTAATGGTACACTTTAGGAGAACAAACCCACGTACCTTATCGGTGGGCTCTTCTTTATCGTCAGCAATCCAGGTGTACCTGGAGCGGTGCGGCGCGGCGGTCGGCCCCTTGTACGGCTCGTGTCTCGGCTTGGCGTGGCCGGAGACAGTACGCTCCCTGAACATTAATGGTAAAATAAAAAAACTTATTGTTTTTCTACACCCTGAAACAGAGATACAGCTTAATTAAGGTCTAACTAATTTAATAACAGAATAACACCGCACTCACTATAAGGCGCTAAATTAAATAAAATTCAGATAAATTTAGTGTTACCAGACAAAAAAAAGAACAAAAAAAAAGTGTTTTTTTTCTCCCAAATTGTAGAAGTTAGTAAGTAAATGTATTTAATATAATATATAAAAAAAAAAACAAATTTAGCTCAACCCTGTAATGCTTGTCAACAACATTAGACCAATGTAATGAAACTATTATATTATCATCGATCCTTGATACGTCTGCAAGTATTTTAACGTTCTCGATAGCGCAAAAGTTGACTCAAATTTATATGGAGTTGGAACGTTTGCCTACGTTTGCTGCTAGGGGTGCTGTTTTAACTGCATACAAATTTGAGTAACTTTTACGCTATCGAGAACGTTAAGAACTCGCACTAAGCACACAGGTGTGATCAATGCGCTAGTATCTCGTGAGTATATGATCGTGTCACGTACCTGTACTTGGTTCTGGTGGGCGCCGGTCTGTGCTCCTCGTCGCTGATGTCCGACAGAGATTCTATAGACTGCGCGCGCACTCTTTGATTACGCTGTGAACAAAGATAATATCATATCGTCACTGTCAAACCAAAGTCTGCTATGTGCAAAAACTCTATTTTGAATTAACGAGTAAAAACATTTTCGTATAAAATTTGATATGAAGGTGAATTTTTAAGATCTATATCAAATGAAAGCTATAGATAAATGGACCGTTTATTTTGAAAGTGATGTAAGTCCATTTTCTTTTGTTTCGAGAAAATTAAAGGTTACTATATTTCTTGATTTAAAAATACAGGCAAATCATATGAGGTCTGGCTATGCCACCTACCTCTGTCAATTGGACTTACACCACTTTCATAATCGATGATTATGCAATTTCATTTACCGACCGATTTTAAGTTGTACAAAACATGGGATTTTTTTGAAAAATTAAACACGGACTAGTTATATATAAAAAATTTACATTAAATGAAGCATGAATTACGTGATAGCTCATTTTTTCTCAAAAATAGAAACTTAACAGTTTTTTTTTATACCGTAGATAGGGCTGTGAACTATACGAAATGGTCAAAAAGTAAAAATCTCAAAAAGTGCACATAGCAGATTTTTGTTTGACAACGCCGATATGTCAATAATGTCACTTTATTTAGACATACAAACAACTCTTGTTTAATTCAACATTATACTGTACATTTTTACGCAGAAAATGATAACCGCTTGAATGCGGACCGGATAGTCACTCCCTGCTGAGGGACGTCGCTGTTATTTTAAAAGTCACATGAAATGTCACAATTTTCTAATATTTATTTTAACTACCCTGCTTTTTATGATAATTAAGGCTTGAAGAAATACGTATAAAGCTGCACACTGCACCGTATAAAATAAAGTTTTTTCCATGACAATATTTGAAAAATGAATAGCGTTTTTTTTTCCTACATATGTTGATAGCCTTAGAGAGCTGTGCTAACATTATCGCACTAATAGGTGAGCTCGCGGGGCCTTAAACTGAGGACGTTGCTAACCCTGACCCTAGCAAGAGCAGCGCTTCGCAGAACCTATCATCGGATCGGAAACGCGACCCACTGAGAAGATCCGGCGAGAAACTCAGTGGACTAGAATAGCTCGTCAATCGCACTTACTTTATATGATTTACTGGGAGCAGACACGGACGGCGGGGAAGGGTCTCGTTTGCCCCTGAGAAAAGACACACAAAATCAAAACGTTAATTACATGTGGAAGGTTTTACGACGTAGAGATCTTCTACCGAGCGGATGATATAGCTCGGTGCACCGACGGTCTCAATGCTGTCGTTCAGATCTTTTATATATACAAGCCCATCTTGAAAATGTCGTTAGCGAGATTCAGGCATCTGTCAAATATCTTGTGTCTATGGTAACTACCGCCATATACAAATTAAATGTCATGAACCCTTTTAGCGCTCAGTTTATTTTCACATTTTTTCCCTACCTATTTGCTAGTAGCCTAAAAGGGCCTATTCCAGCTACGCCCGGACGGGTAGGTGAGCTCACGGGCTCAACCTGAGAGAATTTGCTAACACTAGCCCTAGCAAGAGCATGCCTCGGAGAATCTACAACCGGATCGGAATCGCGACCCACTGAGAAGATCCGGCGAGAAACTCAGTGGACTGTGTCTATAGGTTAGTTCGACGAGGACGGTGACCGGTGCTTGAGAGGCCTAAAAGCACCGGTTTTCACATATTTAGCAGAAATAGGTAAAGGAATTTTGGAAAAAATGGAAACTATAAAAAAATAGTAACTTAAAAAAATATACAAAAATCAATGCAAAATTCACAGAAGAATAATTTTAAATGCTAAGACACGACCGTACAGGTCGATACCCAATACCTATAATCAAACTGCACAATAGTCGGTATTCCGACTTGCTATTATTTTGCTATTATATTGCTATTACGGATGGTAACTTAAAATAATATAAAGCGATTAATTTATAGATACGTTATCTCTTATCTTAGTGTTGCTGTTTTCAAAAAATACTCACGTATTTTCGTAATCTGAAACAAGCATACGTTTGATTAGTATTCGATCATTAATCATGTTACAGTACAGATTATTTCAAAACCCGTATCGACCGTATGTCGGGCCTATTGTACCTTTGAAGTCGGATCGCCGGGCTGCTTCGTGGCAGAAACAGGCCAGACTAGTGGATAGTCTAAGTCAATATAACCTGCGCCAATAAAGAAACGAATCGAAAATGGCATCTATGTACCTGCACTGATAGATGGTAGGGTCGACAAATAAAAAGAATGATCGGAAGACAAAAGTTGTTTATTGTAAAAAAAAATAAAAAAAAACAAATGAGAATATACTTTAGTTTACTTTAGTGCCCTGGCAGAGGGGGAGGTGTCTCATCTGGTATGCAACTTGCGTAGACACTTTTGGTGCCAGTCATCTAAGTCGCACAACTCGAACGGCCGAAAGATAAAAGTCAGAACTGATATTTTTTTGCATGCAGTACGCGCCGTGTGCGACTAAAGACAGCAATAGTTTAGAGTGAGAGCACATGATCGCTGCCGCCATTTTAGATTCGCTTCTTTACTGGCGCGGCTTATACCAACACAGCATCCACTAGGCCATGCTGGTTCACAGGATTAAAACGACAAATGCTAAGTTGTCTTTATTGCCCTTTCGGATAGAGATCAGTTCTCTGGCACTCCAATTAGGAGAATAAAGAAAATAAGCAAACTTAATAAAATTTCGCTTGAAGCGATCATGTGACTTCATTGAATCAACGAAGAAAAAAATTTATGTTTTACATAAGTGTCATATACTTACTCTTGCGTAAAGATTGTATCAGATCAATATCCACGACATCTTCGAATGAACAAAGCTCTTTTCCTTTAAAATGATCGGTTCTGTGTATCCATGTATTAATAGACTCCCTGGAAGAATTAAAATGAATTATTGTTTATAACATTAGCTTTTAAACTACTAAACTAAATACTAAAAAGAAATTCCTAGCAGTTTCAAATATTAACATCCGACCTTTTGCCTCTAGTATCATTAAAATGAGTTATTGTGTATAGCGTTGGATTTTACACTACAAAAAAGAAAATCCTAGCAGTTTTTTTTATTGCTCAGGTAGGTGTACGATATCACGGCCTATTTGGTGTTAAATGGTTACCCAAGCCCATAGTTAAGACAATGTATATGCCGTCACCTACCTTGAGATACAAGTTCTAAGATATCAGTTTTTACAGTACGGCTGCCCGCCTTTCAAACCGAAACGCATTAATACTTCACGGTAGAAGTAGGCAGGGCGGTGGTAGCTACCCGTGTGGACTAGCATCCTGTGCGGACCAGTGCGGACAAGACATCCTACTATCAGTTAAAATATTAACATCAGATCTTTTGTCTCTGTTATCGGACATGACATTGACAATTACTGCATCCATGCAGTAATGGAAATATATTTATGTATAGAGGTTTAGTGTTGGGCGCCAGTATCACGAGACAACACGGGGCTCTTCTTTTTTTCCCTACCTTTGCTGATAGCCTTGAGAGGCTATTCCAGCGTCGCCTTGACGTATAGGTGAGCTCACGGGGCTCAAACTGGAGTGTTGCTAACAATGGCCCTAGCAAAAGCAGTGCTTCACAGAATCTACCACCGGATGGGAAACGCGACGGGCTGTGTCTACGGAACGGGGCACTAGTGCTGGGAGGCGTACTTGTTCTTGTCGTATTCGTCCTTGTCGATGTGCGCGGGGCGGTGGCGGCCGTACGTGTCCTCGACGCGCTGCACGAAGCGGTGCACCACCACGCTCACGCCCTCGCGGTACAGCTGCTGGTTGCGGTACGGCGCCAGCAGCTCGTACGCCTTGTGGAAGTGACGTTGCTGCGGGCGTCACATGACATTATATAAGCTGCTCAACGATTCGTTGTTGAAATAAAGATACTTACAAATAAAATTATAGTTCCCGTTAAAATTGAAGAAATATAAAAAAAAATTAGTAAAATTTGGCAAACAGAGACGGCAGCACTGACGTTAGGTAAATAAATAAAAAAAGAATCCGACTGACCCAATTCATTGTCTTATAGTTAACACACGGTAGACAAATTAGATAAACAATTAAATTAAATTATAAATTGATGGTTAGAGTAGTTAAAAAGCGTAATAGATACTTTATTTCAAACAACTTTTTACAGATACAGTTTAATACCTTAACCTAACGAAGTTTGAATATATTTTTTTCGTTTGACAATGACCTTGACTGCCTTAGGGTCGTAATGCGAGTGGGCATTTTTCATATATAATTGTTTCAAAAGTTTGAAGTTTATTTTTTCAATAACATTAAATTTAATATTGAAAATCAATATAATTAGTGTTTTTGTTCGTTTCGGATATTTTTTCAGTGGTTTCCTTCGAAACTGAACCGAACCGAGCAATAGCGTCGAATAAAATGCAAGACTAACGATGTAGTTGACGCGGTGCCAGTAGGAGGTCATGTGGTTGATGATGGTGCGCGGGTGGCCCTGCTTGTTGCAGAGCACGCACAGGTAGCAGGGCTCGGAGTGCCCGTCCTCGGGCGGGTGCTCTATGAGGTACTCGATGCCGGGCAGCGGCGCTCTGGGAACACGAGACGGTCCACTGCTTACTACAGTATCGGCACGCTGTGATGGCCGTTTTGACATATTACAATTTTTTTTAAAGGGATTTTATGACCTGGTAACTAAGACCTTTAAGTAATGTCTTATTTTAATTTATATTTTTATTGACGTATTACATAGTGATGTGAAATGTCAGTTTATTCTCGAAAAATATATAATGAAGTGTATAAGTTTTTATTGTAAGTAGGACCTGATTAAAAAGATTTAATAAAACCAAAATAGAAATCATTACTTAATATATTTGAACGATCTGAATATTGGGAATGAAAATGAATATAAATACTTTATATGCACACAAGAAACAAATTAATTGATTAAACGAGACCAGAAAAAGGTGCCACAAAAGGTTATATTTAATCAGATTTGTTCATACTGCTATTTTCACTGTCGTCAATACTATCATCACCTACATTAATAAAATTATAAGTTATTTTAATTTTGTGTCCTAAAATAATACTTTCGATAAATTATATAACTGCACGTCACTATTGACAATAAAGAACAGGATTTTCTCCTTCAAATGTAATTACTATTAATACGAAACTTCATGAGTGGACCAACGTCAAAACCGCCATCATAGCGTGCTGGTAGTATTACTGTTCAATTTCTGAACGTCAAAGTGTCAGCGAGCGACGTCCGCCATGACACCAACGCTCTTTTAAATCCAGCCGTCCAGAGCAAACGCATTAATTTTATATTTCTCTTAAATTCAGTCTTTCAATTTGTCATATAAGGGTAAAATAAATATCACAAAACAATAAATACAGTCCACGCTCGATTGCCACAACGCAAGACTAACGATACATTTTCTAAAGGTTATTGAAGAAAAGACCATCGGTGAGCTAAAGTGTAAGACCATCAGCGCATTATTATACGAAGCGACAATGCCGGTTTTCGAATCACCCAGACTGTAACTGAGTACTGGATACTGTAGGGATCCCAAGTTACTAGCGCTATGATATGTCCTTCTTCAAACTAGGCTGGTGGAGAGTGCTTAATGGTAGGCAGCGGCTTGGCTCTGCCTCTTGTATTGCTGAAATCCATGGCGACGGTAACCACTCACCATCAGGTTAGCTGTATGCCTGCAAGAGCAGTAACAAATAAAAAAGTAGCTTCCCAGAAACGAAGAATGCTATATTGGCTGGAGCCAAAGGTATGTTTCAGGTAATATTTCAGGTATAGCGACTGTCTGTCTGTGTATTAAACATCACAAGTATCTTACTTGACATCGTCAATGATGTCCTGTATGTGGCACTTCACTTTCCTGTACTTCTCATACTTCTTTTCGACATCTTCCAAATTCTTTTTATGGTAATCTACTTCTTCGGCCATCTTTTGTAGTACCCTCTGAGTCGCTGTAACTGTAATATTCACATCTTATTTTAGATTACATTCATTAATGTGGGAATACGGAAAACATTAAAGTGACTAGATAGTTTAAGAACTGCTAAAGGTAGGTAGGAGGTAAGAAGTATATTTAATTCTCGACAATAACACACATACGGTCTTATTCCCTAGATATCGGAGGTTTATAAGCCTGTTACTACATTGTTATTCATAACCGTTCAATAAAAATAAAACGCTCATTAACAATCACGTAAAATGGATAGAGTAAGAGTCATTTTAAGCCCACGATAAATGTTCGATAGAACAAATATAGCCACTATATAGATCAGATGTTTTAGCATTAAAGTTAGTTAAAAATGTCTGGTGTCTATTTATAAACTGGGATCCACTTATCGTGAATTTGAAACCCCAAGTCAAACAAACAGAAAGACCTCAAGATTCTGTCATTTCTTGTTCAGTGTTATTCAGATGTTAATTAACAATTTGTACTGAATTTCAAATGTCGTTATATAAGACATTAGCCGTCCACGTGGCCAAGAAAACTGTAAGTAACTATACCAATTGCCAGAGATAATAAAAATAAAATAACATACACGATGTTACATCGTAAAATGTGAAATGTAAGTCGTGAAAATCTAAAACCGGTGACGTAGTGAATTTCATATATTAGTTCATACTAGTGGTCCCTATGTAGTCAAAATTCGACTATAATCGGACTCTGTTGTCAGACTATTATACTTCTATAATCACAGATTTCGCAAAGACTACACTATAGACAAATAATAATAAAGAGAAACAATATTTAATCTATTCTCAATTTGATCACAGACTTTAAGCAATAAGAGAAGTTTGACAATAAACAAATAGTAGGCATGCGTGTGTGTGTCAAATACATGGGTAGTGTGTGTAATGTTTTTTTTATTGGTTTAATGTACATATTTTATATGCATAATTTAAAAAAAATTAACATTCTGCACTCCTTCTCTACATTTTCTATAAGCGTGGGAAATTTCATACTCCTCTGTCCGCGCAATTTTCGTAAAAAGGGGTACAAAGTTTTTGCTTCACGTATTAATATGTAGATAGAAACATACCCATGCTTTTTGATTGCTTCTGAAGGAAATGGTGCTCCTCGAATATACTATTCGGCCACGCTGTGCACATCGCCAGTTTAATCTTGTGCTTTTTTCCGGATATGTGAGTCTGGAATAATTTTCGTTTTAACGATATTTAAATCACAGTATTTTCTTGTAAATTTTCATCTTACATTTCGACCGTAGGCTGCCAACACCTCCTAAAGCGCTTTGCCATAAATTTACAGGAGACCATAAAAACTACATTGTTAACAAAATACAGATGGTATTTATGAACTCAAAATCCAAATTTATTATTTTTACAGTAATTTTATATTGCTAAGAAGAAAACATTCAAATCACGTTCCTTTAGAGTTGTAAGTAAGTTTTTCCATAAAAAAAAATAAAAAAAAGTTAGATGTTATTTCTTCTTGGTGTAAGTTCTTCAAAAGAAGACAAATTACATTTTTTAAATAACATATTATTAGAAAATCACAAAAATAGCCACTTCTAACATTAAGATATAAAGATAACAGGTGGCGCAAAAAAAAACCATTTCAGTAAAAATGTGAGTTGGGAGCTGTTGGCAGGTTACGGTCGATTTGCTATATTAGTGACGCTGCTACTAACTAATATGTTATAACTAAGTTACCTGAAGTATGCTTTCGCCACTGCAGACTGCTCCGCACGGGTAGCACAGGTATATCCACTTGCCGGATATATCTCGTCCTTTCCGCTCGACCATGTTTCGCGTCTCGCCATCCTCGGTTTTGATCTTCAAACTGTTCAGATGGTCTTGAAACTCTTGCTCGGCCTAAAAAATACGCTATCGTGAGTTCAGTTTTGTTTTTACGTTTGAATCGTCGTAACGAATTTCTTATCTCGGCAATCATTCGCTGAAAAAAATTAATATATGCTGAAAATACCATTTCATTTTTACTTTCCTCTAGCGTACAATACTTACCGATTTGTTTTACCTAAAATTATGGAGGAATTGTGGAATTGTGACGTCAGTATTGACCGGAGTCAGGTATTTTATGTATATTAAACGTTCGTGTTTAATCTCAATACTTGAATTCTTAAAATAGCATTATTTCCGATAAAAAAAATTATCAGTCGAAATTGTAAATGATTCAACGTATTAGATTTATCAAACTTTTTAATATTTTCTATAGTACGCGCCAAACCCAAACGTTTCTATGAACTTTATGCTAGTTCCTGCACAGACTAATTAGGGGATGAAGAGTTATTACTAAATTTGAAATATTCAAATTAAATATAGTAACGATTGAATTAAATGTATACAAGATGATAAGTTGTCGAGGGAATAAATTATCAAAGTATAACTGTACGACATATCGCAAATAAATTCACTCAGAGCGTAGGTACCTATATAAGTTTTGCGTGTACTTTAATCACTAATGTTTTAGGTTTAAACTGACACATACTAATTTATTAAAAAACTCATGTATACTTTTTTTTTACAAAATAGAATCTTGGTTGTATAATATTCTTAAGTTAAAAACTGAATTAATTAAATCAGACGCAAGAAGTTTTCATGTCTTCGATATTCCTGTCTTACAATACGTGGAACTAAGGTGGAACAACAATTTATTAACGTAATAGGGTAGGCTACCTATAGGCACTAAAATCTATTTATATAGTTTTTTCTATAAATGGTTAGTGAAGCCTCATAAAAAAATGATAATAAATTTTATTACGAGCTGCACTATGAAGTAACTTGTAATATTAATCTAGTTTACCGTATTGCTCTTTTAATATTAGTGTGCATTCGTGAAAGACCGCATCTCTCCACAATTGAGGTTATGCCAGTTGTTCGATTTTCGTGAAATCGTCAAGCTTTTAGCCTCAACCTTTGCTAGATGCATAGATTGGAACACTTGGAACTAATCATACACATACCACAATAAACTGGCTTAGAGTACAGATCAGTTTTAGTAAATGTGTCGCCGGGTCAATACCTGTAACGCTAAAACTCTATTTCGACTAAATAGCTTTTTAATTTTCATACGCATCTATACGGAGAACGTATTACATAATAATATATATATATTTTATATGTTACGGAGAATCCCAAGATTACAGGAAAACATACATTCGACATGAATCAAAAAGTTCTAATCGCAACAAAAATATACTTAACGGTTTTTTTTATAAACACGTAATCGTATTTAAAAAATCTGAGAATATGTTAGAGCTGTGTGTTACCTCAAGCACAACCACAGATCTATGAATAGGAGCGTCACCGTGAAGAAACAACAATTCCGAAAACTTCACGTAGTTACAGCATTAACTCTATAATATAAATAATAGGGTCGGCTAAGTACAAAGTAAGACCCGGTCGTTTCTGTGTGTGGCTAATTAAAATATCATTGACACTCCAAAGTCTATAGCTTTGCTGGCGATAAGAGTGACTTATTTGTTATGCGACGAGGGTATTTCTCACAGAGCGATTTGTCTCCCAATCTCGTAATCTAAATGATGGTCCTATTTTTTATTCAATTTTGATCGGTAAAAACTCGTGGTACCTCTTGCCCATACGTTTGTAAGCCAATTACAGTGGATTCAATGCTGTCAAATGAAATATATAAGATCTCAGAAAAAACTTTTAGTCCTTGATGATAAAAATCATCCAAACGCTAATGTCCAGAATTACTGTACCACAGGTTCGATTCCAGTTTGGTATCAGTAGCTGCTAATGATATTTCGCATTCAGCATTTGTATGTGTTTATCCTTTTCTTCTGTGTTTCAGCATCCATAACGCAGGAGAAATATATTTGTCTTTTAAATCAAAGCAAACTTTTTGATCGTCTCTTGCGTGACGAATAGTTAGTATAGTAGACGAAAGTCCGCCCAGATTTAGTGTTATCATCTTCACAGCACAAACTGCCTCTTTAAGCTCATCAATCAGCACGAAATCCAAAAAAAACTGGCACAAATCACTGCATGTAGCACTTTTTGCATATCGGATTTATTATTAGAGCACAAGATAATGAAACTTAGCTTACCTATGTTTAAAAAATTTTAAATAATCAATTTGTATTTATCATTCAAATAACGAAAATACGCTAAAAGATTTTCGGAATGCGCTCATAAGAACTTTTTGATTCACCTTAATCGAAGAATTTATTGAAGTCTGCAATTATCTAACATATAAAAAACTTAACTAATTTTCTTGAAAATCCAGATTAATAAACTTAATTGTCACCAAATATATATATAATAATTTATGATGATGATGATATTCATAATATTTTGTTTTTTGCATACTTTTTTGCATTCATCTAAGTTTGGTCATTAAGCTACTATATAATATAATTATCATAAGCATGTACATCGTATACGTGCGTATTGTCGCCACCACCGAAGTTGGCAATCGTATTTATATTTTAAGGAAATATTTTATTGCGGTCCGGAAAACAGTTTAGGATAATTTAACTGGTTACACTTTTTTTTATACCTATGCTGATAGCTTTGAATGGCTATTTTAGCGTTCCTAGCCTGTACGGGAGCTCTCGATGCTCAAACCGGGGGTGTTGCTAACATTTGCTCGCCGAGCCCTTCGTCGCAAGCGACGAATTCGGCGAGCACAGTGACCGGGGTTACACTGATGGTGAAAAGTTACTGTAGCTCATGTCCATTAGCAATGTCAAGAATGCAACAGTCAAATTAAGTTAACCGCTGTAGACCCTTCAAAGTTCCATTACATTTCTGTTAACAAGATAAAAACATAATTTAAACTACTTTTATAGTTTACTCTCGGAGTTTTTTATTGTCATTTTAATATTTCTCACGTTTCGAATTCTTTGCAATTTTCGTGGTCAGACATGTAAGACTCGCGAAAACCGAAGTAAACACTGAAGTAAAGCGTGCTCTATATATTTTTTTTTGTTTATAAATAAGTGGCGTTTTCAATTGGCTTAGTGCTTGTGGATTCAGACAGGGCATTGTGATGAAGCTTGGGGGAGACCTGTGAAAGTCTGTGAATAACTTTTTTTCTTTTCTTTTTTTACTGAATGATTACTAGTGACCCAGAGGCCTTTCCAGTTTCACCAGGACAGGAGACTGATGATGATAAACATTCAGAAGTACCGAAAAATATTCAACACAGGAAATAGTAATTAATAATCCGATTTATTATAATCTGAAGAGTAATATTGTTTGTACAACTCATGCATAAAGTATGAATTATATGCTATAATCTTTGTTATCAATGCATCATTTAAGCTTAGTTTTAGTTTTAAATAGCTTTTGTAATTTGTATCAGTACTCCAAGTTCTAACTTAAGCTCAGTGATAGGCAGGGCTAGATTTATCTCATAACTCACTAGTCAAAAGCTGAAGTATCTATCTGGCGGGCCACAGTTACAGTTTTAAGAAAACCAATCAAGAGTTTATGTACAGCATATATTAGCAAGTATATTATAAATTGATGATTGATGAATTACCTGATGACCTTAAGAGACAATGTTTCATTTTATTTTTGCTTTTGTTATTGTTATCTTTATATATTTCTTAAATATAAAATTGCTTATATATATATATATATATAAAAGAAACACAAAATAAGTAACAGTATTGAATATGCAATAGCGCGCACTCAGGTTATTTCACTGGTTCTTCTCATGAATGAAGCTTTTTTTCAACAGGTGATACAGATAATGTATTTTTGACCTAGAACTCTGCTTGGAGCATATTCCAATTAAAATTAATTATGGTTGTTAAAATCTAATTTTATAACTAAACTAAATAAAAATAAATCTAGTTTGTTCTGACACTATCGAATTTGTATATCTCCATTTACCTAAGCTGTTAATTTTCGCACAAAACTACTTCTAAGAAAATTGAGGGCTATACATAGTTTTAAAGAATTAATCATCATCAAAAACCAAATGATTTCTGAAGCTGAAGATAAAACCTTTTAGGGATGAAACAAATAAATACAAGTGTACAAAATATATATTAATAATGTTAAAATCAATGAAACCAAAATCAATTTTAAACCAATATTTTCATCAATATTAACTTAACGTTAGCTATATATTGATATAACGACTATCGAAATACACAAAAAAAAAATTTTTAATGCATAAATTACTGCTTTGATAATGTTACCAGTAATGCTAGCGTTGCACACGGTATGCTGTTATTTCACCCTTCAATTTGTTGATATGGTACATTAATTGATTAATTCATACAGCATGTGCACTATACAGTGGCCACCAGATTCATAAAGACGATTCATATTGTTTGTTAGAAAAAATTGAAACTCCAGTCGGAAATAGTGAAATCACTTAAACTTTTCTCTAAATTATTAAATACTTCAAACAATCCCATCAACACATACAGCTCTGCAGAATCACTGCAATTAATCACATTGTTAGAAAATCGTAATTTTAAGGTCTATTACAACTTTTAAGTTTTGATTTGGGTCAATATTTTGGGACAAGTATTTAAATCATTTGGAAAATAAAACGAGACTGGGTCCTTAAATGTTGAGTTTTTAATAGAGAAAATACTACACTCCTTGACAAAGACTTATGCTTTAGAAAGCACAGGATAGGTATTGTGTGAAATATTACGCCATCTAGTTCCATGCTCCCAAATAATTGCTTTAAAACACAATTTTAAATTATTTTTTGTTTTTAGGAAGGTGTTTAGGTATTATATTAGCTTTTTATATGTCATAGAACCAGCATTTGTAAAACATCTACTGTAACTTAGATGTTTCCTGTTCAAATTGTTGTATACTATTCTTCAAAAACTGTTATGTATCAATGTTAAATATGGATTCTAGGACATTTTAGAACTATATAAAGTAAGAGTCATTTTTTTTTATAGCGTTCATTGTTCTTTTAGAACTTTTCAACTTCTTCTACAGCTTTACAAATTACATGGAAGAACTTCTGATTAATGAAGATAAATGAATATTTTTCAAATGATACAAAAACCACAAACCACAAAAAATATATTTGACTACTACTTTTTGCTTTGCACACATTTATCAGTAGTAAAGATCAGATGGCATGTGAGTTATTAAGGAATAAATTTGTAAAAATTGTTTACTGTTTAGTATAAGTATTCTTTGTTCTTTTACTTAGGGGAAGATTCCCTCAAACTGTTAATTAAAGGTAATGATCATTATTAATCTTTGTATTGTGAATGAGCTCACTATTAAGAATTTGTTACATCATATTAAAGAAATACCTACGTGTTATTTTACTATTGGGAAGGACAAATAGTACACCTAGTACTACTATTTATAAATAGAATAATCACATAAAATTAATCTAAAACTTCTTAAGCCATTCTATTTAACCTAATACTTTATCAAAATAAGAAAAGTATTATTATGAAGCGGACAAACTAGAATTATTTCATATCTTCAGTGTGCTATGAAAAGTTTTATTTGGTGAACTGCTCTTTTGGCCATGAGTAGTAACCAGAAAAATAATTTCAACTTTGTTGCAATGAATGCTAACTGCTTCAAATTTTAAAGACATATTTGTGTATTTTATTTTTATTTTATTGAATAATATCATCCACTCACAGGTAAACAATAAAGAAAACATTTAAAAATTACATATACTTCAATATATGTAATGTGTGAAATGAATTTGTTTTTATACTATTTAATTTGTTAAAACATTTTTTTATATATTTACCTTAGTACAGTTGCCCTCTTCAATCTTCTTTGGAACTTCTGTAACCGTGTCCTGATAACCCTCAGCCCCCGGGGGGCAGTCAGGCAGCTCCATTTTGAAGCACTACACTTTATAGTTTATGACCAACAAAACTGTCATAAACTATTCTTCGCTAAGGTTAGCAATTTCTTCTTTTCTTGGTTCTTCAACTGTAAACCATCATAAATTAAAAACACATTTTCCACACCATTATATTTATCTGATAAGTAATTTCACTAAACATAATTAGATACTTACAATGCATCAGAAGATCATACTTACTTTTTTCCTTTGAAATAGTAGTATCAGATTGCACTTTTCAGTGCAGTATTTATAACAATACATAGTCATACTACATTAGAACAAACGCTTCTATAATACATAAACATTTAAAGGTGAGCTATAGGTTTTCAGACAACTCCAGATTTATTAGTTCTGACTCAAATTCATCGGTATCGATTCAAATCGAAATTAATGCGTTATTAGGGCTAATGTAAATCACAAGTCTTAAATTTGTGTAATTTTAGTAACAGTTTTAAAACATAATTTTATGCATGGAGGAAAAATAAATAAGCTAGTAAAGAAATTAAGACTAGTTGCATGGGAGGGTCTCATGATTTACTATCCAAAAGCAATCAATTTTACTAATTATTAAAGTATATTTATAATATATTGACTGTTTTACACATATCTATTAGAGATCGACTTGATTGGAGGTAATAAATTTTGTTGTAAACTTACC
This sequence comes from Bombyx mandarina, assembly GCF_003987935.1. The sequence continues at coordinate 4,048,821 of NW_021011480.1, forward strand.
AACTGTGCCACTACATAAATAAAAGAACTCTTCACAGCACTTTTTCACTACATCAATTATTTGGATAAGGTTAATTAATTACAGATATCAATTGAAAAAAAACATGTTTTAACTTATTTGGCTTAACATTACAAAATTTTCGTATGTGTTGTAATTAATAATTCAAATCATTAATTAGTTAAAATAAGCACTGTACCTGTTTAAATAGTGAGTGGATATTTGACGACGTTGATGAACTTAAAATTCAATCATTTGCAAATTTACACTATTAAAAGCAATCATAGGAAATTAAATTGTAACTTAGTTCCAACGCTTAGATTAATCGTTGTTCTAACATACAAATTTCCTAATTAGACTACTATTATCCTCCGCAAAATTCTTTAGCAGCTAGCGTCCATATTTGTGTGTTGTATAGTCTATGTTCCATAGATAACTAAGTTCTATTAGATCATTATAAAGGTCTATGATTAATCAATGAGTTTGGCCTCCCTTTTTTTATTTTCGGATTTTTTTATTTTTAATTATTTGTTCGTCGTTTGTTTGTTAATGTTCGAATGTAGAAATTTTTGTTCGTCTTTTATTTATTTATAATTAATTAAACAAATGATCACCCTTAAGTGGGCCTCCTTACTAGATATTTTTATTTTTATCGCTCAGTCAATTAATTTTGATCAATTATCTATTGGTCGACGGCTATTGGTGATTTTTCGATTATAAGTCCAGATCGTCATGGAGGTCGACGTTCCTGACGAGCCACGGGGCTCCGACGGCTATCCTGCAAAAACGGGATTGAATAATTTGAAAGGATTTTAAGTGAGTGCGGGCCGCGTGAGCGAACACTACTCTTGCATAGGTCATGACGGGGCGTATGCAAGTTTTGTAGAGTGTCACCTTATTTCTAAGGGACATTTTACTTCGCCTGCATAACATCGGGTAGAGACGTCCTAGAATGAAGGCGGCACGGTCGCGTACCACCTTAATATGAGGGCGGAATGTCATCCTTCTGTCGAGGGTGACGCCTAAATATTTGACCTTCGGGGCCCACGGTATGGGCTGGTCGAACATCGTGATTGGGCGAATGGCGGAGGCGGAGGTGTCGACGCGCCTAGACGGGAGAGGGATGCTCAACGTGGTGTTCGGAGGGCGACCCCTTCTGAAGAGCACCGCTGTGCTTTTCGTGGGTTTAATGTCGATGCGCCACTTCCGGAACCACTGTCCCATGGTAGTAGCTGCGGTCTGAAGTCGTCGATGAAGCAACGCCTTCTTCCTACACGAGTAGTAGATGGCGGTGTCATCGGCGAAGAGCGCCAGATGGGTCTCCGGAGACCGGGGTATATCATTAATATACAAACTGAATAGTAACGGGGAGAGGGCGGAGCCTTGCGGGACTCCGGCTGTGACGTGACGGGGGCGGGAACGCGTTCCCTCGACTCGATATCGGAACGAACGGTTCGACAAGTAGTCTCGTATGATGAGTCGCGTGCGCAATGTAGGCGTGAGGTGATGGTTTGCATATTAGATATAAAATAATTAATAATTGGGAATTTAATTATTTTTATGATCGAACAATCACCAATAGTTGTCGAACAAACGATAATTGATTAAAATTAATTAATCTGAGCGATAAAAGTAAAGATATTTAGTAAAGGAGGCCAACTTAGCGGTGATCATTTGTTTAATTAATTATAAATAAATAAAAGACAAACAAACAATTTTTACATTCGAACATTAACAAACAAATGACTAACAAATATTTAAAAATAAAAAAAATCCGAAAATCAAAAAAAGAGGGACTAAATTCACTGAGCCCATATTGTGTGACATTTAAGAAAGAATAGGTATGTATATAGATAGGCTAAATCATTTTTGGGATCGTCCGTCAATTAATATTAAACATGTTTTCATTGTAACGTTATAATATTCAGTATTTTTTATAAGGCGAATTTCTATTTAATTGTATTATCCTTCCTGTCCTTATTACATATTGCTAACCACAGTTATGGATTTGAAATCAAATGTATTTATTCCTAGTTAAAATTATATATGTCTTTTACTCATTTAAATAATATTTTGGTAATTTTATTTTTGCAGTTGCCTTACATTTAACCGTTTAGCTATGTATATAGTTACTTATATATAGTATATAGCTACCTTGATGAATGATATAAATGTATAATGGTAGGGACCTACCAAAGACAAAGGCTTAGGGCCAAGTTTAGACGTTATTATTTCAATTTCGTGTCCGAGAATGCCGCGATAGTACTCTCTGATTCTCTACGTTACTCTTGGCATAATCCACATAGATTTACTCATGGAGTTCTAGAGTTAATTCTTTGAAAAAGTCGGTGTCCGCCTTAACGCCTCATCGACATCACATAGACTATTCTTGAAAATTTTAGGTTTCAAAAAGTCTGTAATAGCTGAACAAACAAAAGAAAGTGACTAGTCGTAGACTATTTTTGGCCATTGTAAGCCAACGACGAGCTTATTGTCCACTTAAAGGTGTATGATCATCTTTGCTCTTGGATACAACCAAGTCGCTGCCCACCTAAAGCATTAACTGAGGGGTCATCTCCCAAATGTGGCCCTAACCTAAGCACACGAATGGACCCAGTGGAAATTCTAAGCCTTTTATTTCAATAATCACCAATTTTATTGTAGAAATAAACGGATTAATTTTTTTATTTTAAATGTTATGATTGGTGACAGTATCAACGAAATTTGTTATTGGTAATGAAGACAGTTTTATATTGTATTAATTACCCTATAAAATAAAATAAAAAAACTACTTTAAGAGACAAGAAATCGTTCTACATTTTATGAACAGCTTAAATTCTGGATTTATAGCGATTTTTAAATTTTTGGGAGAGATATTTTCTTAGAGCCTGGCAACACTTCAATAATCTGTGTTTTCTTTTTTGACCCAACTAAGATGGGTGAGTTGATTTACCCATAAAATAATTTAATAAATCTAATGAAATCTTGGTAATAGTGTTAATAATTTATAGAAACGCTTCTTAAAACAACTGTGTTTGAGATCCGAGAGTGAATTATGTTTATATTTTTTGCTTACCAGTACAAAACTGTGTTATTTGATTCGGTCGGGTTGTGATGTGCTAATAATTAATAACAATGTGCTGTGTTCAGGTATTAGTCGGGATCACTGGCATAAGCGAAGGGCCACCGGTGGGAAACGTGCGCCCATACGCAAGAAGAGGAAGTATGAGTTAGGGCGTCCCGCTGCAAACACCAGGGTAAGAACATAACCTAAGTAGATACTATAACTTAGGAACAGTTGACATCGTTGAATAAAGAAGAGAAGCCTTGCACTTCGCGGTTTCATTTTATTTTTTTTCATCTTTTCAGCTCGGTCCTCAGCGTATCCACTCCGTTCGTTCACGTGGTGGAAATACTAAGTACCGTGCGCTGCGTCTGGACACCGGTAACTTCTCTTGGGGATCGGAATGTGAGTCTGTCGACCTTTTAATTTATTTATCAATTAGAAAAGTTACGACTTCACTTAATATGGCTTGCAGTAAATTTATGAGCATTTAACTTACTTAATGCACTATCATAGCAAAAATGCATTTTAATATGAGAAGTTCTTAAAACAGTAAACATTGAAGAATATTGGTGTGATATAAATCCACTTCTGTATCCAAATATTGTGTTGCCAAATATTCCAATGTCATTAAAATTTGTGTAAGTGTTATTATGTAGAATCGACCTATGTGTGCATATGAATTCAGTTCTCGTAAAGCACTAATTTATTACTTAAGATCCTTGCCTTAATTTATTATACCTTTAATACAAGCACCTCACTTTAATTTGTTCACATAAAAATTACATGAACAATCTAATAGATTGGTTTGCCCTTTCAGGTTCAACTCGCAAAACCCGTATCATTGATGTTGTGTATAATGCATCTAACAATGAATTGGTGCGTACAAAGACCCTTGTCAAGAATGCAATTGTTGTAGTAGATGCAACTCCATTCAGGCAGTGGTATGAGTCGCATTATACGTTGCCTCTTGGGAGGAAGAAGGGAGCGAAACTGGTAAGTGTCACTCTTGTTATGTTTTCTAGTGATTATTGATGATAATACTAGATTTTAGGTACTAAAAGTTGTAAATTAGTAATTACAATGTATTAAGAAGAGGAATGGAAGGGCTATGGAATTAAGATTAAAATATGAATTCTTGGACATTTGATAATGCATCATTTTCTTTCATAATACAAATAATATTTAGTAGGATTCATAGATCGTAGTAGTAGTATTTATAAGTATAATTTATTTAGTATTGTTTCACTTCTTCAAATTAACATAAATTAAGAACTAAATTTCAATTAAAAGAGAAATGGTAATGAAAGAAATGTGTGTTTGTATTTAAACTAAAACACATGGTAAACTTATTTATTATGCTATATACCAGTAGCTATCTTAGTGTTTGAAGAAATCTTGCAAAAAAATAAATGACACCAAATAAATTTACAAGAAAAGCTTATTAATGTAGAAATAACCAACTATATTATCAGACTCCCCAGCGGTATATTACCCTCTTGCTGAAATATCCTCATTAGTTTTGTCCGAAACATGTGTTTTTTTCAAAATGATGAAGAATTTTTGCGTGTCAAATGATTGAATTCAAAATGATTCAAGCAAGCTCTGAAATTATATTTTCATATTCAATTTAACTTTTCCTTAAAAAGTAACAATAAAATGTTTTTCATTTAGACTGAGGCTGAGGAAGCTATTATCAACAAGAAGAGAAGTCAAAAGACAGCAAGAAAATACTTGGCAAGGCAACGTCTTGCTAAGGTTGAGGGTGCTCTAGAAGAGCAATTCCACACGGGGCGTTTGCTGGGTAATTTATAAATTGTTTCCTAATCATCGTATTTGAACTAGAATACTAATTATATCAGCATGTGGAGTATTAAAAAAATAAATAAAAAATTAAAAGAAATGATGAAAAATAAGATTTGAGGTTGCATTTAGTGACTGTTACCGTTTTGGGAACAATCCAGTAGCCATATGATGCACTTTGTCATAGTTACTCTGATTTGGTGAACCGTGTGCAACCTAATTCAATTCATACCTATGTGCTCTTTTTAATGAGTTCTTTATTGTTTTCAGCTTGCGTGGCGAGTCGCCCAGGTCAGTGTGGTCGCGCCGATGGTTACATCTTAGAAGGCAAAGAACTCGAGTTCTATCTAAGAAAGATCAAGTCTAAGAGGGCGAAGTAATATGTGTAATCTTAAATAAACATTAAAAATCCATACCTTCTTTATTTCTTTTCCTTGTTTTATGCCACCAATTTGTTTTTCTTTTCCCACGTGATAATCTGAGTCAGCTCTTGCTAAGCGCTCGTTACGGATGCGGAATTATGAGCCCTAATGGATATCTACATTTTGCCTATTTTTGCTGAGAAATGCGTTCTGATTTTGAAGGATGGAGCAGTCTACAAAGCATTTTATAGACCGTAGCAGACGCAGTTCATATAATTGATACTTTGACCTGCTTTATGTTTTCAAATGGTTTCGATAACTTCATTGTAGATGGGTGTTCAGTGCGTTTACCCATCTAGTGTAAAAAGTCTGGCTCAACACGGGTCCTATTCACTTGTTAATATAGTTATTCATTAACGATTTAGACGTTTAAGAAAGGCGCTAATCTATATACCTATTTATATATAACCTAGCGCTCAGTAATCTATCTATCTATATATATAAAAATGAATTGCTGTTCGTTAGTCTCGCTAAAACTCGAGAACGGCTGGACCGATTTGTCTAATTTTGGTCTTGGATTATTTGTGGAAGTCCAGAGAAGGTTTAAAAGGGAGATAGATATGAAAATGCTCGGAATTAACTAAAAATAACAATTTTGTTTTCCCTTTTAATGTCTGCCCCGTCGGACGGATTCCTTTTGTTTGTTTTAAGTTTGTTTTATACAAAAGATTAGGTCTTTTATTTATCGATTGAGGCACTACAAAGTCTGCCGGGTCAGCTAGTGTACAATAAAAAAGGAGTAATTAGTTATACTCGTAGTTTTACTTTTGTCTACCTAATTCTAGTAATTTTAAGTAAGTACCTATTAACTTCACTGGATAGATGTGCTCACGTTGCCCAGCCTGAAATAAATTGCGAACACTAGATCTAGTAATAGCAGGGCTTCGCTGAGTCTACCACTGGATCGGAATCCGGACCCAGTGAGGAACTTAGTGGATTAAATTACACTGGGCTTAGTACCCACAACATTTTCTATGAGCAGGTCAGGAGGAACTGCTTATAAATATAAAAAAATACAATTCTATTACATACGTTTTATGTAACAGGGTTAAATTAATGACCGAGAAGGAAGTAGGTGTGTTCTATTCAAATTCAGGATTCACCTCTTACTGATGTGTAAGTTTCAAATGAAACAAGAGTTTTATTTTTGGATGTGTATTTTTATTTTGTAAAAAGCGAAACACCTCCACAGTCATTGAACATAATATTGTAACAAAGAACAACTTAATTTTAATAGAAACTGAAAACCAATATAAATTATGTACATAAAATGAGTCGTCTATTATCAAAGGTGGCAATCTGTGCATTTGGACAATTTTTTTTTATTGATATGTCAATTCAGATTGATTTGAATATAATCGTCTCCTTCAAAGAATACGGTTCAAAACCTGCATTAAATAAAGGTTAATAGTTAACCTGTTATTTATCTAAGATGTCGTTCCGAAGAGTTTTGTGACTGCCAATGGAATACAAAGTCAATAATTCGTTTTTCTGATTTACCAATCATTGTCCAAAAGTCAGATTGCCGGCTTTGATAATAGACGACTCAATACAAGCTTGGCTTGTGCAAATTACTTAATAACAAAATCAATGAAATTATAATGTATAGACAAGAATATTATAATATTCTAGAATTGAGTGGATCTACCATCTTTCCGGACATCAGAGATACATGGATACTTGCGTCCATAACGAAGTATAGGAACGGGTATGTTGCAAAAAAGTGAACCGGCTCGTGATTTGTGACGTATCCTATAAACGAAATTAAAGAAATAATTAAATAAACGCCTTTACCGAGTATAGGAATCGATAAGAAGAAAATTATCGTAGGCAAGGCAATGGTGGTAGGACCTCTTGTGAGTCCGAATGGGTAGGTACCACCACCCTCCTATTTCTGCCGTGAAGCAGTAATGCGTTTCGGTTTGAAGAGTGGGGGAGCCGTCGTAACTATACTGGAGACCTTAGAACTTATATCTCAAGGTGGGTGGCGCAGTTACGTTGTAGATGTCTATGGGCTCCAGTAACCACTTAACAACAGGTGGGCTGTGAGCTCGTCCATCCATCTAAGCAATAAAAAGGCAAAGAGAGCTAAAGCTGATTATTTCGATGACAAGCGCAATCGTAGCTGTCCGCGAACTAAAGTTTATCGCGGAGGATGTTTGGTAAAAAAGTTATTTTTTTTATCTTGTTACATATGTACAAACTTTTTTATTATAGGTATACATACTTTTAAACGATGCTGTGTGCTTAGTGCGAGTTTCTTAACGTTCTCGATAGCGTAAAAGTTAAGCCAATTTTGTATGAAATTGGAACAGCGCCTCTAACGGCAAACGATCCCATTCCATACAATTATGAGCTAACTTTTACGCTATCGAGAACGTTAAGAAACTCGCACTAAGCACACTGATCGAGCTAACAAACCACCTGACTTTAAACGTTTTAAAAAAACCGGAGACACTACTGTGCAGTTTGTTGCTGTTATACCTACTAAAAATAAGTGTTGATAGAATGATTATGACTACAACAGGAAGCTGGGCTTAATGAGCGCTCAAAGAAATAATTCGAGATGATATTCAAGTTTGAGATAAGGACCGTTGGTAGATGGCACCACTGCGTTACGACAAAAAAAAAGGAGCTTGGAACCCCAAGTTGGGGGCTATCTGTGGCTTAGAACTATCAACAAATCGTTCATTTCCGATACTTTTTTGACTGAATGTACCATACAGCTATGATCTTCTATGGTGTTTTTTTGTGCTAGGAAATGTCCGCTTAGGAAATATCCGCACCCTTTAAAAAGGGTACTCTCAGCGGTTTCGCTTTGCCTTTGATATTACCGATTGCCATAAGGGGTGGTGACCACTCACCATCAGGTGCGCTATATGCTCGATAGTTTTTGAAAGTAATATATAAAAAAAACAAGTTTATTAGTTGACTAATAGGACAATGTGCTTGGAGTCACCGAAATCCTTCAGTAAACAGGAAAATAGACTAGTGAGTTGGGCCTTGCATTTCATACAGTCTTGTAGCCATTTTGTACATGTTTATTAAATAGATAAAATATAAATGACATAAAGTAGAGCTTCAAATATAAAATTAAAAATATTTAAAAACGTCCTTGACATGAAAACGCTTCGGTATGAAACAAAAGTAAACAAAATAACCCAACTGTAGCAACAGGAAACAATTATATGGCAATTTTTCCATACTCGTTTTATTTAATGAAAACCGGGGGTTTATCTGCAAATCATTTTCATGTTGCGATTAGGCATTAGGTCGCAGCAATGTCATTGCAGCGAATGATTTCCCCTAATTGCTCGTGAGAGTAGATATTCGATAACGATGTGCGCATCAATGGAAGCAAATGCGCGTGTCGCCGCGTTACGCCACAGAGTCGCTCGGCATAGATTATACACTCGCTCGGGACTCGAGACAATGAATGAAGCCGCTTTCGCCACCTCCCGCTCGCAGTTTTGCACTCTTTTGGCTACAATTATCCCGACTCGAGCACCGGAAAATAAGAACAACCATCGCAATTACGGTGTTAAAATTACACATGTGGTTGTGTTGTAAAGCGTTAACAACTATAACTGGTACAATAAACACCATAATATTATTATATATACTAATAGTACCTACAGTTTCAAAAACCAACACAGGTACAGGTTCGGTTAAACATAAACGTTATCTGATTATATATGTCCTCTATGGTTGTCAATTAGGTACCTAATTTAATTGTGTAAATCAATTTTGTAAGCTTTCGGAGCGCGTCAAAGTCGCTCAAGGATTTTCCGGCGAACGCACTGGCCCATGACTGCGATGACCGAACTCACGCTTGCGAGTGACCCCATCGCCCAGGCATAATTAACACGTTACAACCGTAACGAAGAGGATACCAGTCCCAACCATTAAGCCTTAAAACGAGATTAAGTTGACTCACGATTTTTTTTCTGATCGTCAGGGCGGTATTTTCGAATGGCCACAGAAACGGCTTGTTCAATACTTCGAACGTAAACACCAGACTGTCGAGTCATTAGTGTGAAATCTCTCTGTCTGGGTTCAAACACATCTCGTATTCCGAGCTGTAAAAACAGAAAATTATCTTTAAACAATACATAATACTTGAATTGAATACCTGCAATAAGACTTATTATAACTATTAAATAAATATTATATGAAAAGTTATTTATTAAACAAACAGATGAAGTTCCACTGTTGTCGAAAAAGCAATTAAGTATTTTTATCAAAATGAAATGAGAATAATATTTAAAAAAAACATTTTCAAAATACTTCCAATCCCTCCAAACAATGACAGACTTTCACATGTTTACAACATAAATTTTCAAAATATTACCTTTATAGCAAAAGTTAACATTATAATTTGCGTTATAGAAGCGTATGGCTTACCCCGCGATGCAACCATATTGCGATCATTAAATTTGTACAAACTTAACTAAATGGATTGGGGACATCCTAAATAAAAATCTCCACAATGCTTATGCATTCATTCATCATTAGATTTGTGGAAATGATAGCTATGATAATTAAAGTGGGTTTTAGAATGTAATTGTTCACATTGTAATCTTTATAGATCAAGTTAAATATGTGCAATTTATTTAATTAGAGTTAAAATTAGGTTGAAATAATACTCATAAGAATTGATTCAATGACAATCATTTGTTTCTACTGTGTAATCGTAAGTCAATGATGAATAAGGAATCATTGAATATTGGTTTTCGTGGCGCAAGAAGGGTTTTTCACCTGTTACCAATCAAATGTTTTCGTAGTGTATTTCGAAAATGAGTTTCCTGTAACTTAGACGCACCTGACGCAGGCATTAAGCCCTTTAAGCCAGAGGTCGCAGAATCAAGCTCGTACAATGCAGTTGGTATAATTTTCTTAGCTTTCCTGACATTCTACGTAATGTGAAGTAAGTGAACTACTTTTTTTAATATTTGTTGCTTTTTTATGCTGATGAACATACGGCCCACTTGATGGTAAATGATTACCGTCGCTCATGGACGTCAGCAATGTCAGGGGCACGGTCAAGTCGCTGCCTAAAATTGTAAATTGTAATAAGAAATGTATTTTTAATTACATCATACTAACCTTTTGTAAGTCTGTAGTGAGGGTCACGTGGCCCTTTACTGTAAAACTAGGTACTATTCCCTTGACTCGCCTAGGACGCAGTGCCGCATAAATATCTGACAAGTCAGATTCACGAGCCATACGTGCCAGCAATCTTCCTAATTCTGCGGCGCTCCCTCTGGCTGGCAACACAACCAGGAGATAATATCGTTCGCTGTCTAATGGGAGCCGAAGAGCTGAAGCCTCTAGATGAGGCAGATATGCGTGCTCTAATATTGTGTCGTAATGCATGTATGTAACCTAAAAGATACAATCGCACAGATGCAACAGGTTAGAAAATGTTTGTAACCATAACGATTATTAATAAACGCAGTGTACGTTTTTTATAATAAAGCGGGGCGAAAGAACCCATAGCCGATCGAGTGGTGATTAGCGTTGCCCATAAACATGATAGCCCACCTTGAGACATCTGGTGAAAGTCTTAGTTGAAATGTCTGGAGGCTGTTCAAACCAGGACTCAAGATTGCTTTGCGGGAGAAATAGGATACTGGTAGGTACATGTTGTTGCCTACAATACGCCATGCCACCGATATTTCGTAAGCCTATGAATTTTTCGAGTTTTCTTTTTTTATATGTGTAATACATAATCTTAATTACTACCGCGTTACAGTACGTGATTCTCCTACGATCGAATTTGAAGTTGACATTTATAATATTACATATTACAAAAGACGTTATTCCAATGTTCCAACACGTTTAATAACAAGGCAACAAGAATTGACTTATTTTGTAGAACAAAAATTAAACCACTGACCTGGACGCTTTTTAATCCATTAGCCAAAAACATTTGCTCATCGAACGTAGGTTTTGGGGGCTCGGCAGGTATATCAAAAGACCTATACATTAGATAATCATCGACGTAAGGAGGGTTCGTGAAAATAAAATCAACAATGGATTTCTTTCGCCTTTCAAGTGTTTCCAACGAGGAACCATTTGCAGCTGTAGTCATATCAGAACTAGTTGCCGTATCAGAGAGAGTAACTAGTGGTTTGTCTGTTGATGTTGTAAATGTGACACTATCGGTCTGTATTTCAGTGGTAGATACAGAAGTTGTGCTTTCTGTAAAGTTCAAATCCACTGTACTTGAAGTCAACGCCGCCGTACCATCGATTTCATTGTTTTCGGTTTGTGTTAAAGCCACTGTCGCTTGGGACGTCTGCTGAGCTATCGTTTCCTCGTCAATATCCGTACTTGAAGGATTCGCTGTGGTGATCAATAAGTTTTCGTTAGTCGTTGAATCTGTTGGGTTCGTAGAAGTAGTCACAGAATTAGTAGTTGTCACGATTTGTGTTGTAGTTTCCGTTGAAGATATTAGTGGTTTAATGATATCTTGAAGTGTTGTGGTACTTATACCAACCGTAGTGCTTTCAAAATTCGGTGCCGAAGATGGAATAGCAGTCGTTGTTGCTATGGTATTAATTGTTTCGGCGTTAGGATTTGCTGTAGTATCTCTAGATGTCGCGGGTGTTGTTTCTTCCCGTGTATTTTCTGTTGTAACTGTTGTTCCTGTAGACACATCACCCTCATCTGCTTGTGACGTAGCAACTGTGCTGGATTTTGGTGTAGTTTCATTCATAGTCTTATTTGTTTGATTATGAAGGGCAGGAAGCTGATCATTATCCAAATCGAAGCCGTAAAAACGCAGTATTTTTTTAAAGTTTTCATTGAATGTAACGTTTTCATTATTTAATGCTAGACCTGCCAAAAAACCCTCTTCGGGAACAAAATAGGTCTGGAATTGAAACCAAATATGTTATTTTACAATTGTTTATGGACGGGTACCTACTAGTTATATAGTAATAATAACTTGGAAACAAATTATAGTGATCTAGCCCGAAACAAGGATTCCCTATACTATAATCTAAAGATATACTTTACTACGGCTAAATATATACAAATATTACTGGTGGTAGGACCTCTTGTGGGACCGCACGGATAGGTACCACCATCCTGCCTATTTCTGCCGTGAAGCAGTAATGCGTTTTGGTTTGAAGGGTGGGGCAGCCGTTGTAACTATACTGAGATCTTAGAACTTATATCTCAAGGTGGGTGGCGCATTTACGTTTTAGATGTCTATGGGCTCCAGTAACCACTTAACACAATTAACACAAATAAAGAAATAAAAAAATATATAGTTATTAAACACCAAGGCACAGAGTAAACAAACTGTGATCTTACGGATGTTTGCCCGTTGTGGGAATCGAACCCACGACTCGGCTCAGCACTTAGCGGTGCTAACTCCAGCACCACCGAGTCAGTCAAAAACCACACGTTCTTTCACTATAAAAAATAAGGGTTTCCATACAAACAGTTATATACTCCATTGAAGGCGGAAGTTATGTCATTGTGACCAACACCAGTTGGTAATGCTGTTACTGTAGTTCCTACCAATTATCAATCGCTTTAGTTACAGATCAACTGACTCAAAACAATTGACTTCGTTCAATGCCCTATCATTTCGTTTTGAGACTAGGATCTATAGATAAAGGCGAAATAAAAAAAAGTGTAAATAAAAACTTAAAACCTTATGTAGTTAGTTCCAATTTTTTTTCAATTAATTGTAATCAAAATATATAAACATTGAAACTGCAGCGACGTCAATGACAACACGCAATGCATTATTAGCGAATGTATTTCAAATATGCAGAGATAGGGAAAGTTTAACCCCTTTTTCAAGTTTCTTGGGTATAAAACCCTTCATAGAAATAAAGACAATTGAGTATTTTTAAACAGTTATCCCTAATAGAAATGTAATACCTGAAAATCGATGCTATTAAATTAATAAAATAACTCAGTTCAGTATTTCTTCTCATAAATTCCAAAAAAAGATTTGGAAGAGAATTAGTAAAAAAAAATTATGGCTTAAAGCTAATTGTAATGAGTAAAATACTCACTTTTAATGTTCGGTGAATGTCTCGAAACCCGACTCTCATGATTTTTCGGTTCCACGGAAGCTGTATCGCTCGTTGCAGTTGATATGAAGACTCACCATCGACTCCTTCGTACAAGGCTACCAGAATGCCCATTAAGCCGTATGGCGAAAACGCAATGTTATTCTCGTTCAGAAAATTATGTTCCGCCAATACTTTTAGGCCGAACTCATTTGTAACATCCACCATATGTGCCAGAGGTGTGCGTCCGGTATCCCATAGCTTTATTTCTATGGGAACTCCATAATCAGCGCTCTCAGTTAACTTGATACACGCGTATAACAAGTTGCAGAACAGGCCTGCGGCGGCGCAGGACAACGCGCGTCCACTACGGCGCATCGTGTCCACGGTTGTGATCTGTCGTAGCGCCTTGCGCTTCGCTGACCACAACCCGCGTATCATCTCTAAGCTAATCCTCGAGTTTAATTAACGTTTTAAGACCCCGAACTTTCGGTGAATGCCCTCTATAGCTTCAGGCACGCGAACGTTCGCACGATATAATTTGTAAGACATATGTATAAGGTTCGTATTGGTATAATCAATTCAATAAAGACCGTTATAAATTAAATCGACTATTCATAATAGATAATACACACGGTGTACTCGTATCTGTCGATTCGTGCAATTATTGAGTAGTTTCATTGGTTCATGCTCGGACGGTACCAATTTAAATTTATGTAAATAAGTACATGCCTAACCTGTTAACGAAATAATTATATCGGGACAAAACAATTGTAAAAAAGGCAGCGATTTGCAATATTGAATAATTGTAGGCTAATTTCTGCAGGTAGACTGTCCTATGAGCCCCCGCTGCATCTCGCCTTCTCAGCCTCTTGAAAGTCGAGCTTTTTAATACCATGTTATGTAGAGTACCGCCCATATACCTATATCACAATAAAGTTAATGGCACCCTTATTGAGTCACGACATCGAAGTTACGATTTTACTGTTAGACATCTCGCCGAAACATTCAATACGAAATGCATGACTAATTAATGAATATCCGCATATCGCATGACTGTCCCACGGCAGACATAGGGTGCTGCTACGTACCTATATCTGTGCTAATGCACAATACTCATACAACATGAATAAAAAATAATTATCCAGTTTGGAATATAGATGAAAATGGAAGTAACTAATAGAAATAGCTTAAATAAGTCGAGGTCGCTTACGAATATTCTAATTAAAAGTCGTACTAGTGAGCTGTCGTTATTAAGAGTATTGTCATAAAATCCAAAATGTTATCAATTAATTTAAAGAAAAAGTATGTTTTCAAATGATTTTAGATTCCATCTGCTGTAAATATTGGTGTAAAGAAAAGAGTTTAAAGAACTAAAAATAGTATTTCAAAAATAGCATTATTTGATTTATTTGTTGTTCACAACTACACTTGTGTCCCATTCCTGAGACACCTGAGAGACCTTACGTCTTGATCTCCAATGTTGTTAAACATGTTATTGGCACCGAAGGTACGCGAGATTATTCTATCATCCTAAAGCAGCATTTGATGCTATCTTTTTTTTTTCCTACCTAAGTTGGTAGCCTTGAGAGGCTATTCCAGCGTAACTTTAACTAGTAGATTAATCTACCACCGGATCGGATTCGCGACCCACTGAGAAGATCCGGCGAGAAACTCAGTGGGCTGTGTCTAACGGTTAATTTACTCGTCGAGCCTTTCGTCGCAAGCGACGGGTTCGACGAGAACGGTGACCGGTGCTTGAGGTACCTAAAAGCACCGTTAGTGGATCGGGAGGATCCGAGATGACGTATTTTGGGCGACGTCGACTGCTTTCCATTCTTTCCGCAGGATCGGGAATGTAGTTACCGGCGGCCACGATGAGAGGGTTCTCGTGTCGTGCCGCTTTATCGAAGTGGTAATGCTATCGATACACTGTCATTGGTATGTAGATTGAAAAAGGTAGAAACGTAGAACGATCATGATATCGGAGCAGCCGCCATGAACAAATTGAAGTCTATACTAAGGTATTTATTCTATGAAATGGTGATTCCAAAAATGATGTCAATTTTCAAATAGATGTTGGCGGACATTCATCTTATTAAAATAAAGCAGTATGCGTTTTAAGTTGAAGACTTTTCATATGCTCGCTTAAAAAATGTCTAACTTCACAGACAGACGTCGTTAATTTTACGCTATATATGCCACTTTTGCTTCTAAATCCTAACTATGCTGTGTATTCGAATTCTAATAACAATTCTTTTATTCTATATAATTAATGATGAGCCACACCAAGATTCCATATAAAACCTGATAGCTAATGAGACGTCCGCCGACCGAGGGAACCGGTGGTCGTGTCACTGGTGTCCGCCGGTTCGGCGTCTGGGAGACGGCGGGATGGATGTAATATACTCTGCGTCAACCCTATCCCGCCGTCTCAATGGCCCCGATTGGAGTCGAGCGCCGGCTGTAAACGTCGTTTGTCGTCGTCGTGGCCTAAAAGATAAGACGTCCGGTGCATTCGTATCTAGCGATGCACCGGTGTTCGAATCCCGCAGGCGTGTACCAATTTTTCTAATGAAATACGTACTTAACAATTGTTCACGATTGACTTCCACGGTAAAGGAATAACATCGTGTAATAAAAATCAAACCCAAAAAATTATAATTTTTGGCTGGAACGCGAGGAATTTTTATTTTATTTTAATATTTTAGTCCGTTTAATTAATTAGTTACCTACGAATTGCTAATTATTCAATGGAATCATTTGATCTGACTTCTTTGGTTCTTTCAAGCTCCCAAGGTCTTAAGAAGTCATACAATTTTACTGAGAGGTAATTTATATCGAGGGGTGAAAGGTTCAAGCGACATTTCATTTAATACCTAAGCGCCATTACATAATCTTTGTAATTAATAGTTAGTTTTATTTTATATTAGCATCAATAGTTCGTAGTTTTTTATTGAACTTCAATTAAGTATATCTCATTCGTACAGCTAAATAAGTTTTTTGTTTTGATATTTTTTCCAAATTTTAAACTTTCAACGGCTCTCGTGTAAAGTTGAAAAATTATCACATTAACCAAATAGCCTTTCACCCCTCGATATCATCTTATTTTATTTCATTCAACTTCATTCCGTAATCTTCATAATTTCTCCTCTTTATCTTTTTGCAAAATGCTAGGCTGTTTAGGCTATGTTCTCTTTGTCTACCTAATCGGACAACTGGAAGTATGAATCTTCCATAAATCAAACAAACAAACACCACTCTACATTGAATTAAACACGCGAGTGTAATCTGAAGTTTAATTCTGAAATTAATTTAACTGATAATTTGTGTTTGAGGGTTTTCTCATCATTGAGTAATTTTCTTTTAGTGTATCAGTAGAACCGCTAAAGTGGAAGTTCTCGAGGATAAATTTAAAACTCTGTGCAAAATGTCTACGGATTTTTACATACGATATTATGTTGGACACAAGGGAAAGTTTGGCCACGAATTTCTCGAATTTGAATTCCGGCCTGACGGGAAACTGCGTTATGCCAATAATTCCAACTATAAAAACGATACAATGATACGTAAAGAAGCCTATGTTCACCCTTGTGTAATGGACGAATTAAAAAGAATCATAATTGATTCCGAAATCATGCATGAAGATGATCGCCTGTGGCCACAACCTGATAGGGTTGGTAGGCAGGTATGTTAAAATTCCACAACTAACAAATTTATTAAGGTTTTCCAAATTTCCTGAAAAAATTTTTCATTTCAAAAAGTTAAATTTATTCTAACCTAAAACATAGATTTTTAATTATATGTGTGTATTTTTATTTAAAGACAAATTTAACACGGAAATGCAAAGTAAAACTAAGTTTTTTACTTTATTCTTTATGAAACAACCAAGTTGATGAACTATGAACTATGAACAATCCTACCCTAAATCTAATTTGAGGCAAACTCAACACTAAATGAAATATTAAATGCCTACATAGAAGTTATTCATCATCTTGGATTTTCACTTTAGTTTTCTGGTTCACATAGCGAAGATTTGCTAAAAGTATTTGGTATTTTCAAAGTACTAGCCCTGAAAAAAGTTAAATCAACCAAAGAGTTTTTGGATTTTAAATGTTTTAATTAGGACTGATTTGTAATATGACCTGCCAAAAGGTTCATTTAAGGACATTCTAATACCATCTTTAGCTTTACTGCCCTGTACCATATAACATTATATTTTGTAATTACTGGCCCACTCTGTCAATTTAAATCTATAATTGCTTCATAGTAGAATTATGCAGAATGTTGGCGCTAACTTAGTTCATGGCCATACAGTATGCTACCACCAGTAATTATAATACTTAGTCTCTTGATTGATGGAAGTTGAAGGCAATCTGCTACAGCATGGGTCTTTGTAGGTTACTGCTTGGCCACAGCACACTCATCTATGTCTTTTTAAGTCTTCTTCTTCTTAGTCTTGATTTTGCTTTGAGTGATGCATTTGCTTTAAAATTAGGTGGCCCACAGACTTGATTACACATTCTTAACATTAAATTTGCTAATCTTCCTATTCGTACACTCTTGACAGAGTGGTCATGGTCATGCATCAGTCGGATCCTGCGATACCGATGCTTTTGCTAATAGCTGAACTATAATGGAAGCTTGTTTAGACATGTAGATCATTGAATTATTATTTAGAATATTTTACAAATTTGCAATGTTCTTCCGATAATATATAGGAAATAGTTGAAAAATCTCCCAAATTCCTTTCTGATTCTTCTCAAAATGTAAAAAATTTTTTTTTAATAATTTTAAGTAACATTATTTATAATTTATTATTTGAACTTTAATTTATACAAATTATATTAAGACGTAAACATTAATGCTGTACTAAACACTATTTTTATTAATTTTCAGGAATTAGAAATTGTTATTGGAGAAGAGCATATTTCTTTCACTACTTCTAAGACTGGATCTTTGGTTGACGTGAATCAATCCCGCGACCCTGAGGGTCTTCGTGGGTTTTATTATTTAGTTCAAGACCTTAAATGTCTAGTATTCTCTTTAATTGGGCTACATTTCAAGATTAAGCCTATATAAAAATTATAATCTCCTATTCTTGAGTAATAAAATATTTACATATAACAGTTTTATTTATTTTAATTAAGCCAAACACAAGTAAACAAGCCAAAGTAAAAAATTCATACAGATAATAAAATTATAGATATGCAAAAACCTAACTAATGCCCATAAAGAGTAATAGATGGTAAATAAATGATCTTATATTTTTGGCTTGATTATTTTGGTTTTTAATGTTAATTTACCTCTTTTTACATAAATTTCAAAAATATGTAATATGGCAATGTTAATAATGTTTACTGTCTCTGCCAAAAAAATCTGCTAAGAACTCCACTAACTCCCACAACACATGTATGGATACCTAAGTGCAATGCAAGATTATTTTATGAATTAATCTACACATTACACTTATTCTTTCGATTGTCTCCAATAATTAAGAAACTTTTTAAGAAATAATAATGAGAAATATGGTGTGAATTTTATTTTCGGTGTGGAGAAGATAAATTTGTATGTGTACAAGTGCCGAACAAAACGATTAGGCCATCAGTCTACAAATTGAAAAATCTAGCAATTTAGGTGAATTAAAATTTTATTTCCAACAATTATACGATATTCCTGCCTGAAATAATTCCTTAAATACTTGTTGTATTTTGCTGTCGAAGCACGTCCGGACACGGAACAAGTTGCATCATTTCATAGAATTTAAAAACGATTCTTGCGACGTTCATTGCCGCCTTTGCCCTGAGTGTTTAAATGCGCAAACTATAGGCGATTGGGAACACCGATCCGCCCCTCCGTTACTCTACGCATGCGCAATTGTTTCCTAACTGTATGAATTTAAAACCGTGGTACTGAGTTGATAGTACAATTTGTAAAAAAAGGATGAATATTTTGTTATTTTATAACAAGTTAAAAGTCAGCACAAAAGCATAAAAAATATGGTAATAATCTCAACACTGTGGCAGGCCTAATTGCGCGGGTGTTCCGAACTCAAAAAGCTGCATCTGCTAATTGAAATACACACACTTAACAGTGTGCTTTGTGCGAGTTTTTTAACGTTCTCAATAGCGTAAAAGTTAACCCAATTTTGTATGCAGTTGGAACAGCGCCCCTAACGGCAAACGTAGGCAAACGATCCCATTCCATACAAATATGAGTTAACTTTTACGCTATCGAGAACGTTAAAAAACTCGCACTAAGCACTCAGAACAGGCCACTGGCACCTTTAGTCCGCTCTCAGTCTGTCGGAATTTCAAACAGCTTCTTTTATATTTGCATTTTAGTAACGTTCGCCGTAATAAGTTTGAAATTTGCAGAAGTTTTTGGATCTTATTATTAGAATAAAACATATTACTAGGAGCGGTGTTATGTCTACCTATTCGCTGGTAGCTGAGGCTACTTCAGCTTCGCCCGAACGAATAGGTGAGTTAACGGGCTCAATCTGAGAAAATTTGCTAACATTAACCCTAGCAAGAGCAGTGCTTCGCAAAATCTACCAGCAGATCGGAATCGCGACCCACTGAGAAGATCCAGCGAGAAATTCAGTGGGCAGTAATATATTTGTATTTTTGTCGTATTTATTGCTTAAATTGAGTAGAACAAGTTTATTTTTGTATATCTCCTTCTCAAGTCTTTAACTGTTTTTTTTTCTCCCTAAGCTTATGGTCTAGAGTACTCTAGAGAGACCATGTCAGCGTCGCCGGGTTAGTAAGTAGTAACTGAGCTGACGGGGCTCAAACCTGACGATGTTGCTAACACAAACGCTAGCTAGAGCTGTGCTTCGCAGAATCTACCACCGGATCGGAAACGCGACCCACTGAGAAGAACCGGCGTGAAACTCAGTGGGCTGTGTCTGTGGGTTAAACTTTATGTTTTGTGGCCTAATACCTAATAGTATCTACTTTTGTTGTAAGATTTCAAAGCTGTCATCGAACAGTTGAAACAATAAATTACTTATTGTATGAAACTACTAATTTCGACTTAGAATGCTTTTCACATAATCAATGGATGAACGACATCTGACAACAAGCCGGCTACAACTGTGTAAAGGTTGCCCAAGATGGCAGACTAAGTGTAGAGGAAAGAAGAGAAGGCTTGCGAAGACAAATACAGAAAAGTAAACATAAATTGATAATCGATATACCAATGGAATATGCAATTAATAGGATGATAGTTAATGCTCCATTTACCTTGTTTATTTTAAGTTTTACCAGAACAGGATGCCAAAAATTTCATTACAAAAAACATCAAGTTCTATGGCACTGTTTATTTAACTCTGATTTTTTTCTCGGAAAAAACATTTGCACGAACATTTATTGAAATATTTTTCTACAAGATTTTAGCAAGATTCATTATGGCCAATTTAAATTTATCACCTTAGACAAAAAAAAAGACTGAAAACAAAAGCAAATAATTATTAATAACAATGCTTAAATTTCTATGTGAACCTAATGCATTGGATTAGATTTACAAATCTATAATGTAATTTTAAAAAATCATAATTTGAATTTATTATACAAGCGTGAAGTGAGTAAACGATTCATTTAAAGCGTAAAATGAAACGATGCCGCGTTATGTATTTATGTTTATAGTTTAACTTTGCGCGTTGCGCGCGCACTGCATCTGCCCGACCAACCGATTATGGCGGACAGACAGTGAAGAATGATAATCGCCTTTTCTAAATCAGAAAGTATCGACAACAGCCAATGGCATAAACCGGGTTTTTTGTAAAATTGTACATTGTAAATAGTTCTGTGTACATATAGTAATTATATTTGTGGTCGTTTTGTTTAGAAATTGTGTGAATAGTGTAAATTTTTCAGTGTTTATTCAGTTCAGTATTCGACACCGACAAATACTTCTGTTTATAGTTAATACTACAAAATAGTCTATAATTAGTAAATTTTGAAGTTGTACTAATATAATATCGTATAAACAGGAAGTTTCAAATTGTCCTTTGTTTAAACTTTTCAAGCAAACCGTTGTACCGAGTCACCGAGTGCAATATTTTGGTTTCTCCAGCGGCTGTCATCGTGCTTGATAAACTACTGTCAATACAAAGAAACATAGGTTTAAAAGTCACTGAATGGCAAAGTTTTTGTAATACTAGCAATAAAATTAGTCAGCTAGATAATGTAAACTATTGACAACAGAAGACTATTTTGTTTTTGTTCAAAATCAAAGGGAGCGTCATATATTCCGTAAAACAGGAAAGCGGAATACATTTACGAGTAGGAAAGATTAAATCATCGTAAAGCTGAATGCTCGAACCTCACGGTAGCCCAATGAAGTGGCCAGGTACCGGAGTAGAAGAAGAGGCGGGAGAAGCAGGGTTGCAAAACGTGCGCCCTTCACAAACTCGCAGTCAGGACGATGCCTCAGTGCATTACGTATTCCAACGTGAACAACAAGAAGGAGAACTCACTTCCCTAGCTCATAAGCAAAGGTGGGCTGTTGGAGAAGATACTATTGCTGAGGTAGCTATGATTTAATTACAAAAAAATATTTTCGTTTATGTTTGTTTTTGAATGCTTAAATTTGTTTGTCTATAAACATAACCTCAAAAATGTTGACATAGTGGTAGTTATGACTAATTAATAATGAAGTTGTCTCATACAAACGTAGATAGCTTGTGATATCGAAATTTAATGAATAAGTAATAAATTTGGAATCTTGTTATGATTTCAGAGTCAAGATAAATGGAAAAATACCACACCTATAACAATGAATAATATACATCAACAAGGACCAGCTATACAGCTTAAAAATTCCCAAACAAATCAACAACAATACATTAATCAAGCAATTGCTTCTTCGGTTTCAACTTTGGCTATGAACCCCTCTGTTATTGGCAGTCACCCTGCACATCTAACAACCAACATGGTTCACACACAACTGGCACCAATGCAAAACCATACATTGGGTAGCAGTTTGACAATTCAAAACAGTGCAATGATGATACCTGCACTTCAAAGCATTCAAAACCCAGCACAATTAGGTCAACAAGGTCTTTATGATATTCATCAACATCATGCTAACCCAATGCAAGCCATGAATGGCATTGGTAAAACAGGAGAGCATCTCATGTATTTAAGTCAGGCAGGAATGTTAGCTCCTGGAACTAACCAGTTTTTGCAACAAGGACAAAGTCAACTTGGGCTTACACCTGTTGCTACAATAAGGAATCAGGTAAGAATAAGAGAAATTACTATTAGAAATCAGGCCATTGATTATGATGAAAATAAATTTTGGTGAATTGCATAGTTTAGTTTTAGAGCATCAAATATAGTAAATTACAGCTTACCATTTTGAATATCAGCAAATTAGCTTGCAATACTTGCAATATTAACTTTTCACAACACTTTTAAAGTTATTCAACTAATAATGATTTAGATTCAATTATAAAATTACTATTTACCTGACTACTGGACAAGAGTACTGTTTTTGAACATATATCTAATTCCGTGGCACCCTACATCTTGTTGTTGGACGTTAGTAGGTGATGTATATTAGATTCATCTCAATTGTGTGAGTAGCTTGCAGTATACGGTTACAATATTTTGTCCTTGTATAAAAAATTAACTAAAAAGTCAGAAATAAGATAAATTATATAAATTCAAAGAAAAATAAAAATAGCTTAATGCTATTAAACATCTAGCTAAACTAACACAAAAATATACTATAAAAGAAATAAAACTTGAACAGTGGTTGAGGCACTGCAATGAAATGAAACAAATTCTTCCGTAATTTATATGTTACTATTGGAATGTTAATGTTAGTATTCATTAAAGTTAAGTTCTATTTTTTTTTGTAATACAAAAACTTTATCAAAAACTTATGTGCACAGACTAATAGTAGCAGTAGGTAATTTTTTTTTATAGATTAAGTTATGAACAAATGATGTTCTTTTAACCAAATACAGTAGTAAGTATATTAAATTCTTTAGGAGAACACCCTCTACAAATGTGGGATAGCAACATTGTGATTTTTTTATTTTTTTTAAGTTTGCTTTTGGACTCACTTCACAATAAAGCTCAGAAAAAAGTTTTTTTAGTCCTTCAGTACATAACTTATTGAACATTTTACAGATTTTGAATATTTCTTCAATGAGAAATGCTGTGACTATAAAATATTCAATTATTACGAGTCATTAGTTATGGAACTTTGGTTCAAATTATACTTAACATTGTTGATTTGTCTGTTTTTCATTGGTGCTTAAAAATAAAGTTCCAATTTACATTTTCTGTATATTACAGCCATTTTAATTGAGGAACATTAATAATGGAGTACCACCATTGTTACTGTGAAATAGTACAGCAAGCTTTGACCCCCTATGAGAAAGAAAATATTGTATGACCATAGTTTTTTAACATACAAGTGAAGTTCTGAGTTCTGTTTTGTCAAGAATTAAATGCTTAGGAAACAATTGAGTTTATGCTTCCTTAGTGGCTTTAAAATAAACATTTATATCAGAACACAATTGCCACCTAATGTCTTCTCATTTGGCCTGATTGATAACATTTATTGTTATCATGTGAAATCAGTTGGAGGTAAAAATCATACTAAGACAGTTTTATATGACAGTGATTTTGAAAGAATTGAGGGATGGAAGAATGGTCTGATAATAGGATACCTCACACTTCAAAGAGGCAATTTCAAAAGTCTTGCTGTTTTCTAACATACAAAATAAATGGAAGAATAAACATCATTCACTTCATGCAAACAAAATTAAAAGAACTCCATCTAGTTTACTTTAATACTTATTATTCTACAATCTGTTTATTATGACTTAAAATGAATTTGATCAATGTCAATATTATATGTTATGAAGTTTTCAATTATTCTTGTATTTTATAGAACTATGTTAACAATTTTACAATAATAGTACCACCGGATTCTTCAACCAATAACTATCTATTGCCACATAGGGCTCGCCACTAGACTTTCATTAAAAATCTTCAGAACAGCTTAAATATAACATTCTTTTATTTTTCAAATCCATGACATAGTGCTTTGTCTATACTAATATTATAAAGAGGAAAGATTTGTTTGTTTGTTTGTTTCGAATAGGCTCCGAAACTACTGGACCGATTTGAAAAATTCTTTTTCCATTAGAAGCCGACATTGTCCCTGATGAACATAGGCTACTTTTTTTTAATTTTTTTTATTTTTATTTTTTGGTTTCATGTGTGTTTTAATGTTTCCGAAGCGAAGCGAGGGCGGGTCGCTAGTAAAATATATATACATTTAATTTAATAAATTGTTTATTAAGCATTTCAAATTTCAGAAAGCAGGGTGGCCTTACTCACAAAAATATATAATCAATCAAACCAATAAAATAATATCCCATCTGCTTCGAATTTAGTAAATGACCATGTGTAGGTAAATCATTATATCGATGCAATGAAGTAATTAGTCAATAAATTACTAAATGTTAATAATCTCAATACAAACACCAGAAAGTATTTGACACAGCTGAAATTTCACTATTTTTCAACTTGTTTGAAAAAGTAAAAACTGAATGCCATTTAATGAAACGAAACGAAAATGAACTGGGCTACTAAGTTCATCTACTTCAAAAATGATAATAAATTTTTGGAAAAATTAGAATTGTCATGAATTAGTGGGCATTGAACAAAATCATCAATGTCAACATTATTATCTAACAAAAAAATGTGAAATTGACCTATTTGCTATACATAACTTGTGATTTAATTAATTTATGTGATTCTGAAATTTTATAAAGATACTATTAAGTCAACATGAGCTTATTGTAAAGTTTCGTAATATTACTATACAATATATATTTTTTTATATGGAATATATTTATATATTTGGAAAAATGCTAATACGTCATTTTTGTCTAGTATTGAATCTCGATTAAAGTAATTTGCCAACTTAGTTCTTCGTTAAACGGAACGACCATTTAAATATAACGTAAACTAAAATCTATGGATGTACCCATATTCCATTAGCGCGCCATCTATTACACAGAGCGCTAAACTTTGCTCCTCATGACGCTTTCTGTTTATGGGAAATATAACGCAGGCGCTAAAGTCAGCGTTCGTCCTTTGTTCGAAACAAGTCAACATTGTATTTTGTGTTTGGATCATTCTAGTTATATATATACGTAACTGAAGTGCATTTAATATATCAGTTATGATAAATTACCGCTAAATTGATTTGAATAATAATCTAGCACAATTGTTTAATTCTTAATTCGACCGTAAACTTTCGTGTGCTTTGAGGTTTGCACGCATGAAACCCTTGAGTGATTTTTTTTTTCAAACTAATGTTAAGGGAATGGGCCCCGACATGGTGAGTTAAGCTGTTGCTAATTTTGTAGTTTAACTCATTAGAAAACTATTTTAAGTCATCAAAACGTGAAAAAATTTGCTTTTTCACGCAACAGGTTCGTTTTTGTTTTGTTTACTTGTCACCGGCGTCCGCCATTTCTGAATTTGCCCATGGGTTATTGTAGCTTGTAATTTTAGTTCCACAGTCGCTAATCACAAGTACTAAATAGTTTCAACAAATTCATTTTCTGATAAATTATGCGGTGTTGTAATCACAATTACTTTTTTTAACTTCAATAAAGAGTTTAGAACAGTTTTATTAGTTTCAAAGTTTCTCAACTTTTTGTTGTGGCATTGTTTGTAAGTCTATGTTTACAGAATAAAGTTCTGAAATGCGGAATAATGTATATTAACATCACTTAAATGCATATTTTACATGCCTAATTTACATATTTGGCATTGATTTGTTATCAACTTCTTTTATATTGTTTATTTATGTATATCTAAGTATATAAAACCAAGCAGGCTTCTTAATGTAGTGGCTTAAAATGTTTTGTGATGTAAAAATAAATCTATATGTACTTAATAACTTCAGAACTAAATAATTAGAACACGAAAAAAAACTTGTTTTATATAAATAACTTTGTTGCCAAAATAAGTTACATATTGTAAATGAGTAGTAGATGTTGATGTTTATCTCGATTATGATCATTGTTGTTAACATTTTTATTTTCTTAGAGCATTATTAAACTTTTTAAAGCTATTAAGTGCACATAATATAGCAGTAAACAATTTATCTACAGTGTAGTAGTAGTAGTAGTATATATGAAAAGTTTATGGTCCATATTAAAATCAAATAAATTGATTCGTTTCCTTGATCCACAACAGTAAAAAACCTTAGTATTATAGGTTATTATTGTTACTAGGAATTTAGTTTGGTCTATTGTCTGTCTTTAAAACTTATTTGCCAGTAATTGGTATTTGTTTACACAATAGTGATCTTTTAAAAATAAAAAAAATAAAATCCTTACGATGACCACTCAGATAATATGAAAGGAGCCTACAAAAAGCTTTGAAATGAGTCAAAGAGTGCCTCCAAGCTTAAACCAACAAATAAATGAAATATAAATAATCTATGAAGAAAAATATGTAGAAGTTTAAAATAGATCATAATTGCAGATTCAAATTTGCAAAAAAAGTAAAACAAATGTTAGGGGCTAGGATGAAAACATAAATTGAAATAGAAAAACTAAGTTGTTGTAAGATTTACAAATCGAATGATAAACATTGTTAGATCAGTAACATATTAGTCACACTTTTAAATCTTCAGTAACTAAGTTCAATTTTCACACAAAAGGTAGAGGAAATATACATCCTTTGTTAGTCTGAATTTTTTCATAGTCCCATGTTTTAAAAAAATCTTATGTGATTGAAACGTAATAGAAATTAAACAAATCTGTATGTGGTGTGCTAGCCATATAAATTATCTAATAAATTTTCAAAAGCCGTTTTGTCACTTTGATGGTTGTGATATGTATAAGATGTAATCTTGGAGCCTTCACAGAAAGATTCTACAAGAAAATTATCATATGTAGGTTTAGAGCAAGTGGATGTGTATAGTACACTCAACTCTGCATAGGTTCCCTTAGCCTGTTTGTCTGTAAAAAAGATAGATTCTCTTTTACTCAATCTTTTACTGTACTCTGCAAGTCAGGACAGGTTCAGTCACAAACTTTCGACTGGGCAC
Source organism: Bombyx mandarina (assembly GCF_003987935.1). Next base: position 4,076,246 of record NW_021011480.1, read on the forward strand.
CGTTAATAGCTTACTTATCATCAGGTGTGGAGACTAAGAGTCAGGCTCTCGCAGTGAGTTTCCATATTGCTCTAAAGCCCTTAACAGTTTCATAGAGGCCACATCTTTTGAAACTACCTAATTCCCTGAGGGAGTCAGCAAGTGGGTGGGTAGCCATGTTTTTTTGTTAGAGTTGTTTGCATGGTCATGACATTTGCTGAGGGCACCAAATGTCATGACCATTGATTGCTGCTGGTGTTCAAGAGCAGTTAGTGCTATCCTCTACTCTTTTTATGCAAATCAATTCTATGCTACCCAACAATAGCATAAATTGCTTTTTAATGTTAACATAGGGAATGCTCAATATAGTGTCCACTAGAGAATTTAATTAAATATTTTGAGCTGTTTAGAGGCAAAGTTAAGTTTACTTCTAAAATGTCTGAACTACTTAATGGAGCAGAGAGATATAATACTTTACGCCAGGACAAAGTTTATAATTATTATGCTTTATAAAGCACAGGTCGAATTTTGTGGGGAGTACTGCTCCTAAATAATAATAGAGCTCCTAAATACTGCCTACTTCATTTTAATTCCATACAGAGAACCATTTTAATTGTCAATAATTTTGTTTAGGAGCAGGTTTATTTAGAATCACTGCAATGATCCACTGAGCATTTCCAGATACCTTTTTTATGCCAGACATCATCTGCCTGTAAAATGAACCTCTCCCTCCACGTTGCTACCTGTGGTACTATTGTGGGACCTTCTTGAGTTTACTGGTGGTAGGACCTCTTGTGAGTCCGCGCGGGTGGGTACCACCACCCTGCCTATTTCTGCCGTGAAGAAGTAATGCGTTTCGGTTTGAAGGGTGGGGCAGCCGTTGTAACTATACTTGAGACCTTAGAACTTGTATCTCAAGGTGGGTGGCTCATTTACGTTGTAGATATCTATGGGCTCCAGTAACCACCAGTAACTTAACACCAGGTGGGCTGTGAGCTCGTCCACCCATCTACGAAAAAAAAAACTAGTTTTGAAAAGCGTCTACAGCAGTAGCCAATGGCTTGGCCGTACCCCTGCCATTGCTGATTACTATGAGTGACCATGAGCAAGTAGGCTGTATAGTTATCTGTTTACAGTGCCAAAAAAATTACGAAATTAGTTTCTATACCCACTCTTTCACTGTACACATGATGAGTTTATAGAACTCGCTGTCTCGAGCACATCTACGATCCTTAACCGGAATTTTCTGGTGGAAGTGGACTTATGCCCGTACGAGTAGATACCATACCTCCCCATATTTGAGACGCGAAGCAGTCGTGATTTTTGTTTTGAGGGGTAGGACAGCCGCTATAATGTACAATTGAGGCTTTGACCTCGCGTGTGTCTAAAGGTGGGTGGGGACATCACGCTGTGATGTCTATGGGTCCCGATAACTTCTTTAACTCGTTGATCGCCATATGGGTCACGGGTGCCCTGCGTGGCGCACTGAAGTAATTATGTCGATTTCTGTTACTAAGACGCCGGAATATCTAACAAAGTCTGGGAAATACCAATTCGATACTGAGAATGAATCTATTTGTAAGAGTTCTAAAAGACTAAAACATACATTAAAAACAAAATAAGGCAATCCAAGCGCTTCGTGACAGAAATCGACATAGTCACTTCTGTCACTATCTATCACTGTAGTCTACAATAATTTAATCAAATAATTTTGCTGCAATTTTCGATTGTTGAAAACTTTTAGCTTTGTAAATTTTCATATCCAAAGAGTTCAAAGTTAGATAAAATGCACTTTTTTATTTCGATACGACCATTTTAACCGAAATTCAAAAATGAAATGTAAGAAAAGGTGTTAATCCCTTATTTAATTCTTAAATGTAAATTTATTGATCCATTTAAGCAATGTCAATGATAGTTTTGTTTGTGGTAAAGAGGTTACTTAAAATTTAAACTGTATTTTTTATTAATTATACTTAAGTAAAAGAAAACTAGGATAGACTAACCTTTTAAAATGTATTTTAGATTGCACCTGCTGCAAAAAAGCTATGGGACAAGGGGCCAGGCGCCGGTGGCGATACCAAAGGCCCTCCGCACCTGCCTCCACTGCAATTGAACCCCGACCAAATGTGGCGTGATCCTACTTGGTCTGCTCAAGGTTGGCGATTATCTATTCTAAACTATTTATTAATACCGCATTCGCAGTAACGAGAGAAGCTAAACCCGACTTGTGACGAAGGGCTCGACGAGTAAATTAACCCACAGACACAGCCCACTGAATTTCTCGCCGGATCTTCTCAGTGGGTCGCGTTTCCGATCCGGTGGTAGATTCTGCGAAACACGGCTTTTGCTAGGGTTCGTGTTAGCAACGTCGTTAGGTTTGAACCCCGTGAGCTCACCTACTAGTTAAGGTTACGCTAAAATAGCCTCTCAAGGCTCAAAAAAAAAAAAAAACGACCGCTTTGGTACGACAAGATTGAATGAAATATGGTTCAATGTTAAATTCCAACCCATAACTGTTTCCCAGCGAAATGATAAGATGTTACGTGGTGCCACTGATAAAGCATGAGATAATGTACTGGTGATAGGAGCTGTTATTTAACCTGGGATGTTATCGTCTTGCCCATTTCTGGGGTAAAGCATTAATTAATCCCGATTTGTCAATTGGGCTCACGTATTTAGGATATACTGATGAAATGTCGTCAGTACAGTCGTTTCTTAAACTAATTTGCAGAGGCTTAACTGTAACAATCCTCTTCCAAAAGATTCAAGAAATTTTATGTTTATTTCTCACTATGTTCTATTCTACTCCACTGTATTGTATTGAATTCACAATGATATATATCGGTAAATGAATAACTGAACGTGGTATTTTGCTTTAAATATTGAATATTCGCCTTTATTAATTCGGACTCATGTATTAATATAAGTGTTTTTTCTGCGATCACGGCTGTGGCTTGCCGGTTCTCATGGAGTGCTAGGGGGCGATGTCCTTTCGACGTGGACAGTGACTGTCGTTCGTCCACGAACGATAACTTATTGTTTGCCATTAAGAAATATGAAAACCAATTCCATGACGTTAATGATGCTATCTATTTTATAATTACCTATTCCAATTATAGATATATATCGTAAAACAAAAGGTGTATCAAAAGGAAATGTATATCTTAAATGCTTATTAACTATTAAAGTATGCAATTCGGGATTTTTTTTTAAAATATTTAGCCCGTCTCTGCAATAAAAATATGTTTATGTTCATGATGTGCCATGAAATCTCTACATAGAGTTATGATGATTATTTTATAATAAATGAATAGAAAAGAAACCAGAATCTTTTTCGGCGACACCCAATGTGTAGCTAAATTTACAATAACGGCTGCTGGGGATGAGTTTGAGTGATTATCTAATGGGATGTATAAAAAAGTCACAAATACTTGAAGATGTAAATAAAGTAAATTGATCCCGAACCCCCTTCCTATCTAACTCCCTATTTTCAATATCTTCACTCCAGCCATGAGCGAGCCCTACGTTCTCTCCATAGCCTATTAATTCGTTGTCCCACATACAGTTCTAGTTATGTTCGTAACTCTTTCGTCGTGCAGTCTGTTCTGCTATGGAATGCGCTTCCTCTCGAGATCAGGACTATTACTAACCGTTGCGCGTTCAAGTTAAGGGTTCGGCGAATGTTGTTGGAAAAGTTAGCGGAATCGTCATGAACTTATTAAGATGAAGTTATTTGTTAAGGAAATTTATTAATATACATATTCCTTTTAAAACTGTATAAACTATTATATGTATGTATGTATATGTGATTGAGTATATATGTATGTATATACTTTTTTTTGTGTATGTACATATTTGTAACTTAATATAAATTTCATTGCACCTACCACTATTCACTCTGCACTACCTTTGGTTGACTGGTAGAGAATGCCTTAGGCATTAAATCCGCCAATGTAAATTTTACATTAAGTGTAATAAATAAATAAATAAAATCACGGAGGAATGGAAATTACGTACAAAAAGGAAATATTATTTTTATTTTATAATTCTGTTTTCTTATTATTATTTATTTGCTGCTAAATTACATTTTTTTGTAGTTTTTAAACTATTTTTTTATTTATGCATTAGCTGTCGAACACAATGTCAGCGTCGCAATGATGGGAAACCGTCGTGGGGTTACTTTTCCCGGTGGAGACGCCGGCAGCATTCTCTCTCCTCGTGACACAGCTGGACTTGGTGTAAAAATGGTCGAATATGTCTTGGGAGGATCACCTACAGGAGGTAAATATCCCCAGTATAATTATGATACTAACGTAAATATCACTCATTTACTGAACTTAATAATATGAATAATATATAAAAACTTAATAAATTAACGAAAATTCAGAATTTCAAACTTCGAAAAAACAAATGTTAAAAAGAAAAACAGGAAAACGTCCTTGTACTAAGCATTTTTATATAAACGCTATGAAACTTGTTTATTTAATGTTGTCATCTCTACCTTCTTCAGCTGGAACAAAATAACATTGAAAAATAATGCAAATATAATATTCTGTAATAATTATGAAAATAAAAAGGAAATTCAAAAATAATATAATCGAATAAAAAAAAAAAAAAAAGAAAATAACATAACATCGTGTAATAAAGATCAAACCCGCAAAAATTGTAATTGCGCATTTACTAAAGAACTAAAACAATAGACTTCAAATGTGTACGTGGGTTTGCTGCATTCACATTATGGTGTGTACGGGCTCCGGTAACCACTTAACACCAGATTGGCGCTGGCCTGAGCTCGTTTGCCCGTCTGCACAATAAAAAATGTATATTACCCACATTACTGGTGGTAGGATGTCTTGTGAGTCGGTACGGGTAGGCACCACCACCCTGCCTATTTCGGCCGTGAAGTAGTAATGCGTTTCGATTTCAAGGGCGGGGCAGCCATTGTACTTACTGTTAAAACTCAGGCTTTACAATGGTTGCCGCCAGCATTAACGTTGTAGACGTCTATCGGCTCCAGTAACCACTTAACACCAGGTGGGCGGTGAGCTCTTCCAACCATCTAAGCAATAAAATAAAAACTAAAAAATGTTTTGCATAGCACACAATGTATGTAAGAAAAATAATCTGACGCGCGACCTCAGGCAGTTGTCTTTGCCTTATATGGTGAGCTCACGAAAAAGAATCATTTTTTTAAAACTATAATTATCAATTACTCACGCTATTAATATGGATAACTCAATATATAATAAGTGTATATTGTATATTGTATTTGTTGAGTTTAGCATAAAATACTTATTTGTTGTAATAGCTCATGTTTCTGAATACCTAAATTCAACGCGAAGGCAGCTGGCGGACGAGTCGCGGCAGTTGGTTTTAATTGTTTCATTTTTATTGCGGGGGTTGCCACTGTTGTTCTATCAAACACGTTTTTCTGTCTGAATAACTTACTCTAATATAAGCGAGCCGATTCTAAAATATCGTGTAATAAAAATCAAACCCGTAATATCGTGTAATAAAAATCAATAATTAAATTATAATTTGCGTAATTACTGGTGGTAGGACCTCTTGTGAGTCCGCACGGGTAGGTACCACCACCCTGCCTATTTCTGCCGTGAAGCAGTAACGCGTTTCGGTTTGAAGGGTGAGGCAGCCTTTGTAACTTGTTGTAGCCGTTGTACTATACTGAGACCTTAGAACTTATATCTCAAGGTGGGTGGCGCATTTACGTTGTAGATGTCTATGGGCTCCAGTAACCACTTAACACCAGGTGAGCTGTGAGCTCGTCCACCTATATACGCAATATATTTTTTTAAGAAGAACTTGAAACTTAAATTCGAAGTTACAATCGCACTGAGATTGAACGGTAAAACTAAACATGTCGCCCTAAATTCAGTTCGGATCCTCCCGATCCACTAACAGTGCTTTTAGGTACCTCAAGCACCGGTCACTGTTCTCGTCGAACCCGTCGCTCGCGACGAAGGTTTCGGCGAGTAAATTAACCCACAACACAGTCCACTGAGTTTCTCGCCGGATCTTCTCAGTGGGTCGCGTTTCCGATCCGGTGGTAGATTCTGCGAAACACGGCTCTTGCTAGGACTAGTGTTAACAACGTCCACAGGTTAGAGCCCCGTGAGCTCACGTACTCACACGTACAAAAGTATTTAATCGCAATGTTATAAAACTAATACATGTGTGTGTGTTGTTTGAAATGCTAAAGAAATATTTCTGGTTGCTGGAATATCTTTGTATGAGAATAAAGGTGTTTACGTAGGTGGAGGAGAGAAGGTCGCCGGCGTGGTGGCGGGCCTGCGCGGCATGGTGCTGGAGGAGCGCGCCGAAGATAAAGCGACTTCGCCCTTCGACAAGGACCTGCACGAGCTACACGAGCACGGCTCCCTGCCCAACGGGATACACAACGGACAAGAGGACGATAAAGCTTTTAAGTAAGTATCAATCTGGACATGAGTATTCGGAAGAAAATAACAATAAAAATATATCTTTTGATTTGGTCTCCAGTCTTTCTGTCTGTTCAAATTTTACAGCTATTTTATTTTTATTGGTATTCAATTTTGAACTGTAGTTTTTTTTTGATAATTAACAAAGTGTAGAGAAATTACGAAAAAAACATTACATGCCACACGTTTAATTGAAGAACAAAGACAAAGTAGGTACACAGAGTTAGCATTAACAATACTTTCCATTAATAAATAATTTAAATATATACTATGAACTTAAAAAAAAGCCAAATAAGTCTAGCCATTCTGAACTAATGTACTTATACTAATGAATGAATGAACCCCTTAATTTTGTAGAGATTCCCTATTATTTTATTAAGCTTGAGCGTTCATTCTCATTACGAAATGCTTCAATGTTTGTGTTATTCGACATTCCCTTGCTCAGTATTTTGTTGGACGTGGGAAGTATTTGTATGTACGACTTTCTTGCTTTCCTATCGACTTCATCGATTTAAGCTCTGTAATGCAGCAGACTGGTGGTAGGATTTCTTGTGAGTCCGCACGGGTAGGTACCACCAGCCCGCCTATTTCTGCCGTGAAGCAGTAATGCGTTTCGGTTTGAAGGGTGGGGCAGCCGTTGTAACCATACTGAGTCCTTAGAACTTATTTCTCTAGGTGGGTGGCGCATTTACGTTGTAGATGTCTATGAGCTCCAGTAACCACTTAGCACTAAGTAGGCTGTGAGCTCGTCCACCCATCTAAGCAATAAAAAAAATAATGTAATTATTATCGTAATGAAATAATAATCGTTCGAAGCTGACCGAGGGGGGGTATTGATTAGGACGTGACGTCGCGAAGGTCGCCGGGCGGCGCGCGGGCGGCGGGCAATAACCGCGCGCGGCTCGCGGCCTCCGACGCACGCGCAGACGACGCTCAGACGATTGCTCTCGTCCGCGTTCATTCTACACATGATTCACGCTGATAACTTGAGATAATGTCTGATACCTGCCTGCGGTGATGACTTCGGGTGACGCCGTTACGGTTATCGCTCGTTTACGTCATCCGTTGAAATTATAACTATAATATATAACTCCACAATAATGATGTAAAGCAATTCTTTATAAAAATAGGAGTGATTTGTCCATTTGTTTATTGATCTAGAACAGTCTTTGCCAATACGGGCGATAACGCCCCCTTGTGGGCGCTGCAGGCTTAATGGGGGGGGGGGGGGGCGGTAATAGACCCAGAACAAAATGTGGACGTTGTGTAGAGGCTTAGGAGGCGATTTGTAATTTTGTCTAGGAGGACTCTAAAGCCGAATTTACATTACGAAATTAGTGGCGTGAAATTAATTTCGTGACATTAGTTTTACCAACAGTTTCACGTGTAATTAATTTAATACTTTCGTAATGCATGCACTAATTTCATCCATGCAAATTAGTTTCGTGCCCTGCGCGATTTTTTGGTGAAATTAGTGTCATGCAACTAATTTCATAGTGTAGACGCGACGTAAGACATAGACTGAGCTCTCACTATAGTGGTATTTAAGTAGGTAGAAAAAATAGGGGCGCTAAAAAATATTCTCAAAGTGGGCAGTAGACAAAATAAGTTTGGGAGCCACTGATCTAGAATTTAAGTTCTCCATTTATTCCTTTTTAGAAATCCGCATCGCGTATTTACTGATTTGCATTGATTGAATAAATCAATGAATCAAATTAGTTTGCAAAATTATTAGCTGACGAGAAATAAACCAATTTTTAGCACGAATAAGCATTTTTTTAAATATATTATACCAGAACATTGTATATATGTAGTTCCTCTAGAAGTCGTTTTTAATTGGCTATATACCTAATTTAATTATTGTGATCTTAAACTACATCTTGTGTACACTATTTATTACATATTAGAAATATTTTTCCAAAACCAAATACAGTTTTAAACGTTCAATTGAAATCATAAATATCTGTTTTTTTATTGATTGCCTGATTGCCTGGATCACAGCCCACCTGGTGTTAAGTGGTTACTGAAGCCCATAGACATCTACAGCGTAAATGTGTCACCCACCTTGAGATATAAGTTTTAAGGTCTCAGTATAGTTACAACGGCTGCCCCACCCTTCAAACCGAAACGCATTACTGCTTCACGGCAGAAATAGGCAGAGTGGTGGTACCTACCCGCGCAGACTCACTAGAGGTCCTACCACCAGTGAATGTGATGTTAAACATTTAATGTCGAAAATTGCAGACATAGTCCATAATATGAAATTGCTTAAATGACATTCTAAAATAATGTTAAAGTACGTGTAAGTACAGCCGCACGCCCGGCTCGCGCCAGCCGTCGCCCGCGGAGGAGGAGGGGGCGGGGGGCGCGCGCAACGGCGAGCCGCCCGTGTTCCCGCTGCACCCGCACCACGCGCTGCCGCAGCCGCAGCCCATGCACCATCTGCCGCATCTCTCGCACCCACAGGTACCACACGCCATTTATTGGGAAAAGTATTGAGGGAGGAGGGGGGACTTTCGAACCCAAAAGTGCGTGGGAAAAGAGCGTAAGGGACAAATATGCCAAGAAACTCGACGAGTGCGTCAAATAATAGTACATTGTGATGCTGGATGAGATGTCCTACTTTTTTCCCGCGGTGCACATACTATTTTTTCTCCTACCAGGCCGAAAGTTCGACATTGTAAAAAATTTAGCACCCGTGGAGTACCGAGCCGGGGTCCAGGGGCGAAGCCCCGGTCGGGCCCAAGGGCGCCCCCCTGGCGGGGGATGGGGGGGGGGTTGGAGGATAATTTGGAGAGAGGAGTGATGGTCGGGTTAAATTTCACGAAATCTCATAACTGGGGGGAAAATTTTGTGCTCCCTACAGTACCAATACATACTTATAGTAAATTTTGAGAAAATTTCAATGATGTTTGATTCATATTTTATATCGATAAAAATAGACCATAGAACATTTTCATAGAAAACAGTTTATCGTGAGGACATCTAAGAACGGTTTTACCATTTTTCCAGCCACACCCGGGGATGTTAGGCGTGGCTCCACTACAGGGCCTACCGCATCCGCAACACGCACAGATTCACCCAGGTAAATTTCGCGAATTAATAAATGTATAAATACCAATGTAAAACATGCCCAAAATACTTTGCTTTACACATTATTTCGTTTATTTACAGGAATGACACTAAACGACTCTATGAACCAACACATCGAACTTGTTTTACAAATGGAACAACATCCTCAATTCGACAACAGCAGCTTTGCGAGCTCGCAACAGGTTTGTTTTGTGTAATCTTGTCGTGACATTATTTGATAATGGTAAATACTCAAATCTCTGAAGCAATGTGTGCTCGTTTTGTCAAATAAATCATCTATGTGTGTATCCTTGACCTGGACCCTATACATTGGGTGGTATACTAAATTACGGAAGAGGTAAATTTATTGTTGAAATAAAAGATGTAGGTAATCGTCGAAAAAAGAATTCCTATTTTTTTGTCTTTATCAGTTTTTAACTTAAATATTCTCGTCCCAATAAGTTTGATTAGTATGCGAATTGGCAAACAAATTCAAAGAATAATTTCATAGTTAAAAACATTGTTAATAACAAGCCTTTAATGATGACACACATAGAATGAGTTAACATAATTGAATATGTATCCAACATTTCATGTCTGTGCTGCTAACCGTTGAGGAGTTTCCTAGTCAGGACCCAACCCTGAGTGCAGCAACCATGTCATGGTAAAACTTACAGCCGGCTATCATAATCGAATGCGTACACAAAACGTCACGTCTGTGTTCACTGTTGGAGAGTTTCTTCGTCTTGAGCTAATTTTGGATGTCGATTCAGATGATGATTACCATAAAAATAAATTCTGATCGAAATCCAACAACCGACATGTGAACATTTTACATTTTAAGATAAGATAAAGTGATTGTGATCTAGCTTGCAATTTTGAGTTAAATAAAACATATGGTGCAATCAAAACTAGTGACATTGTAAAGTTACCGTTACTAAATACAAAATCTTAGTTTTTTCACAAATTAAATTTCTACATTAAGTTCTTGTCTTCGTATTATTGGGCTTTTTAAATATATTATTATTACATTATATATAATTAAATTTCATATTATTTGTTTTTTGCCTAAGATTTAATGATGTGATGGCGTATACAATATTGAATGGATGAAAAATAAATTAAAAAAAGCCAAAAGGATCTTAAAAATATAAGCTACATTCATTTTTGGTTAGTTTACAGAAATCAAGAGTATCTATGTAAAAATACTTTACTGGTGTTGCAAGATAACAAACGTAGATGGTTGCCTGGTAATATTATTATTCCAATAAACACAATTGTTAGATATATTGTTACATTGATGGGCATGGTCTCTTTATATCGTTTTAACGTATTTAGACCTACGGCCAGTTAAAGGTCCCCAGGAACCCGCTGCGCGGACTCTGTCATTATCAAATGTCAACATTTGACAACTCTATTAGAGAAGGGCTTCCAAATACCTTCTGATTGACTAGGCACGTTAAATGTTTTATTTGGAATCAAGTATAACTAACTCATCTTCGGACCGTATCGATTCGGTTCAGCTTGCAAATGTTTTTTTTTCCAGAAGACGTACAGTTATAATAACCCTTATTTTCCGATACATTGTTTTTATATTATTGTTAATAGCTGTCTACCAATGTTAAATATATTACAATTAGAGATCCAGGTCAACAATTGCTAATGTTGTTTGGAATGAGTTATTGATGGGAAAATTTAATTTACAAAAAAAAACTGGAAATTTAAAGAAAAGTATGTCTTTGAAATCACTTAGTTTGATTTTTACAAAATAACCGATTATTTTGCATTCGAAGATCGATGTGAATAAACAGATTAATTAATTAAAAATATTTATTAAAATTAAAAATTCCAAAAGATATTTTTTTCCCTTTTTCTAAACCGCTGTTTGAAAAAAAATACAGTGCTGATAAGTGCGTTGTAATCAAGGTTATTCCTTAAAATTTAAAAGAGTATCTGGGGGTCATTCGTTCTTAGGAACAACGATCGAAATGTTCGATCTGGTCGATACATTCCAACTCTGTTAAAATTACTCGATTTGCTTACAAAGTTTCTAGTTTTGATGGCCACGGCCGTACGTACGAATATTGCAAGTTAAATAAAGACTTGTTCAAAAACCAGACATATGACATTTTGACTATAACTCGTGAGAATTGCATAGCCAATGTTACGTTCTTGATATCTGACGTAATAACAAAAAATAGCATTCGAAAACATGATTGCATGATGTATTTCGCATTGAAAGTAACATAACAATAATAAATTGCGCCTGCGATTACATACAGTTTGATATTAGATGAGTTTTCGGTGCACCCCCAGTAATCGAGGGGGACACACACACACCATAATGTGAACGGGTGAGCGTGCGTGTTCCTCGGGACATGAAATCGAAGTCTATTGCTTCGCGCGGACTCAAAATTTAAATTTCGAATATTTTTGGTTGTATGTACACAAAATATTTCTGATAAAGTTGAATAGTCGATAATGTCCTGTGCGTAGTACGGCGGCGCGGTGGGAGCGGTGAGCGCGGTGAGTGGGGTGGGCGCAGAGAGCGCAGGCGGGGGACTCGTCAACGGCGCGCCCTCGGCGCCCGACTCCGCGCATCACACGCCCTTCGACGTGCAGGTACGTACATACATAGACAGTCTACACCAGTGGTGGGCAAACATTTTTAATAGCGGGCCACAAAGCTTAAGAAACTCTAGAGGAGGGCCAGAATTATAGAAGAAATGCATTTTGTATTAAAGCTTTTTAATAAACAAAATACCTTTTACTTTTACGCGTTGTTAGGCGTGTGATAGATAGGTGAAAAGAATGTTTTTTTTTTCAATAAATAAACTAATACCTGTGACAGACTGCCGAGATAATTATAATGATGGCAAGTTAATGATGAGATAATGAAAGCTCAAAACACCCTGACGAATTGGAGCTTTCATTAAAAATTCGAAGATTTTCAATTATAAACCTTAGATTTTATTTTACGCGCCAAAATGCTGACTACAATATTTAGGATGGATGGACTCTCGGCGGGCCGGATTAAACACTTTCGCGGGCCGTACTTTGCCCCATCACTGGTCTACACTATCGGCGCGCTATAATGGCCGTTTTGACATATTACAATAGTAATGCGAAATGTCAATTTATTCTCGAAAAATATATAATGAAATCTATAAGTTTTTATTGCAAGTAGTACATACCTGATTAAAAAGGTTTAATAAAACAAAAATATAAATGCCTACTTAATATATTTGAACGATCTGAATATTGGAATGAAAATGAATATACATACTTTATATGCACACAAGAAACAAATTAATACAAAGAGATCAGAACAAGGTGCCACAAAAGGCTATATTTAATCAGATTCGTCCATACTGCTATTTTCACTGTCGTCACTGCTATCATCACCTACATTAATTATAAGTTATTTGAATTTTGTATCCTAAAATAATAAATTAGATATTTTTTTATGACTAACTTGCACGTCACTATTGACAATAAAAAACAGCAATTTGCTCCTTCAAATGTAATTACTATTAATAGGAAACTTCACGAGTAGACAAATGTCAAAACGGCCATCGTAGCGTGCCGGTAGAATAGTTGTAATGCAGACTCGCCAACTTAAACAGTCTTCCAATTTTAATTAATACCAAGGAACGGTGCTTCCCGAACGCTTATGACATTTCCTTCTTCAAACGAGGCTTGTGGAGAGTAATAGTAGGCAGCGGCTTGGTTCTGTCCCTGGCATTGCGAAGTCCATGGGTCACGGTAATCACTCACCATCAGGTGGGCCGTATACTCATCCGGCTATAAGGGCTATAAATAAAAAAAGCAAAACCTCTTTAGGCATCCAATAATCACCAACACCAGTTATATAGAACCACTTAAACGAGAACAGAGAAGGCAAAGGGATATTTTTGGCCAGAACGTGAAGAATGTCATGTGAATTATTTTATTTCGCCAACCTAGTGTTTCATAAAGGATAAACGATAACGGCTTTTTTAAACCGTTTAGTATTTCTGAAAGTTCGCAAGTGTAGGAAATTGATAAATATTGCCCGTGATGGATCCCCTAATTCATTCAAAAGACGGTCGATACCAGTACCAGTATCTAAACACTATTGTATTGTATGCTGGAAAATAAGTAAATAAGAGCAATTCTGGGAAATTTTGACATTGCACTCCAACATAATAATATGTCTATATCTTTAAATATATCAATATATGTACTTGAAAAAACTTCACCAGACTTTTTTACTTTTTAGTAAGGTAGTTACGAAAAAAACTTCATACTTCATTTTGCTCTCGTGATCTACATTGATGCCAGTGTTTTGTCTATATATTTTTTTTTTACTTCTAGAATAATCATTTATGCCGTGCGTTATAACTTTGAGGATTTAGACAATTAATTATATATAGGACTTTTGTGCGGCTTCTTTAAGAATATTTTATACTCTTAGAAAATTATCGTAATTACAAAAATAATATGTTCTTCGGAGTTTGCGAATCGTAGACATTATCAAACCTACTTTTACGGTTTAATCAACCTTTTTTTTTATGGCTATTACAATATTTCCAACGTTTTGAACGCTACACAGTTTCAAGGTCACATACGACTAAGATGTTAATTCATCGACATTTGATTATTGACATTTTGAATTTTGACATTTCCTTTAAAAAATATTTGTAGACTTTTTCGTTTAATTTCACACAGAACGAACCGATTCTATACTGAAGTCGGGCAGTTTGCTTGACTTGGGTTTTCTTTCATCTTCACGAAAAGAGGATCCTTGGATTTTTGGGCGGGAACGCGAGGAGCGAAGTTTTGTACAGCGCGTTATTTTGTTAATTTAGTGTCTCATTAGGTTTAAATCTGTACCTACGGTAATTTATTTACTATTTAGCATCTGTAAAAGTGCACAGCTGATGGAAAATGAAACTAGGCCTCTGGGCGTGGCTTCTCGGTTTCGTCCAAAAAGTCCAATGAACTCTAAAATTACTCAACTTCAGCTCATTTCGCTTCATATAATTTTTCATATAATAGAATAACTTAGATTTTTATAAACTCGACATTGGTATCACCGGTATGGCAAGGAGCCATTTGCTATACTTAAAAAGAGGAAGTAAAGAGTATAATAGGTGTTAGTTAAGTGCTAACTATCTTCTCCATTAAAGTTAGGATGTCCAAAAAAGGGACATACCAAAAGACACATGGTCTTATCGGTTAGAGTTAAGGGCTTATCACTAGAGGTTATCGGTAGGCAGCGGCTTGGCTCTGTCCCTGTAATTGCTGACGTCCATAAGCGACGGCAACCACTCACCATTAGGTAAGCTCATCCGCCTACACGGGCAATAAAAAAGGACGATATTGCGGACGTTACCGGGTACACTAGTCTCCAGTTTGTCAAAATCTTTGGAAAAGCGACACCAACCATTCTATAAGATTTGAAAAAATCCAAATATTAATTAAAGAAAATATATATAAATTCCACGTGCGCGAGGCCGTGAATATAAATAAATTCAAGTAAATGGTGCCATAAGATCTTTGAATACATGAAATGATGAATACAGTGTCCTCCTCAACAACTCAACGCTCGCCTACAGCTGCAATGATTTCAAGAGGCCGACCGAACCGACGCTGACTATGGGTCTCACAGTTCAATCGATGTTTTTTCACAACTTTTGACCAATATAAAATTTGGGACATTAGGTACACTTTCTCGATAGAAAATTGCGCGAATTTTGCGAGCGGTCTCGGCGTAACTTTCCCCGTTTTTTGTAATAGGTTTTCACAATGATAATGCTTTATTCTTTTGTTCACCGTTCTAATTTTTTTTTAAAACGTAACAATAGTAGATGTCACTTCTTAAATTATAGTGTTGTCATTTGCACGAAATTGCATTTACAAAATATTTTTGGTTTGATATTATTGATTTGTTGTAAATTGCAAATTAAAGTAGATTTCTATGGTAATTTATATTAAAATTAATAATTTGCTCCCTCCTCGCGTCGTTTCCTCACTGCTGAGGGTCGCGACATTCGTATTTGGACAGGATTTTACTCCTTGTAATGTCCCTCCAGCGCATCCAATCATTGGCCGCATGAAGGCTTCGTGGAATGTGATCTCTAATGTGGTGTGGATTTGATTGAACCACCTTGTCGGACTGCGCCCGCGCGGTCTCTTTCCCTCGATCTTCCCTGTCACAAATAATCACATTAAGCCATCGGGTGTTTTCCGAGCAGTATGACCGAAGTACTCGAGTGCGCAGCGAAGGCAGAGTGTGGACAGTCTAGTCTTGATCTGCAGTTGGCCTTAGACAGAGAAGAGAATAATTGGCTAATTGTGAACATTGTGGCCCGTTTTTTACTGGTGGTAGGACCTGTTGTGAGTCCGCGCGGGTAGGTACCACCGCCCTGCCTATTTCTGCCGTGAAGCAGTAATGCGTTTCGGTTTGAAGGGTGGGGCAGCCGTTGTAATTATACTGAGACATTAGAACTCATGTCTCAAGGTGGGTGGCGGCGTTTAAGTTGTAGATGTCTATGGGCTCCAGTAACCACTTAACACCAGGTGGGCTGTGAGCTCGTCCACCCATCTAAGCAATAAAAAAAAAAAACTCCGGTCTTAAATTCTTTATGCTAATTGCGCACGCATGCCTTGGTGTGTTTGTTATAGTTGCCATATTGAATAAGAATATTATGATTTTAATTTAATAATGTTGTTACTGCAACTTTGACAATCTACGCAGTAGTATGTCAGTAGTGCGTGCGGTACTTTGACCATTTTCTTTCATGATTTTTGCATAGATCACATTCAAATACAGAATACTGTTTAATAATAAAATAATTATGAAATATCACTTACTGTTAGTCTATAAGTGTCAGCATGATACTTGATCATCTAATGTAAAAGGGGTATTTAAAAAAAACGCATTTACAAAACGCAAAACAAAGACTATAATATGGTACGCTTTCACATATTTCAGGGAATATATTATGTAAAAACGGGAAACGTTAAATTCAAAGCTGACTTATTATAATTTCACCATTCTGCATATAATATATTTAATATCAATTTTACTATAAGTGGGGTTTTGTAACTTACAATCTCTAATTTAACAGCTTATTATAGAAATGCGGTTCATTTAATTTATATTATGATATATAGTGTACAAAAGAAATACAGACTGTTAACAGGCCTTTATAACAACCATTTTTTAATTAAAATATCTTCTTCAAGACCATCATGCGAAAATGCGGAGGCGTATGATTAAGTTCGCTGCTTAATGTAAAAAGAGAAGATCAGTGGAGGAACATGTCAATCGTAACAACAATGCGAAACTCGCTCAAAACTGAAACGCACTAAGTAAACGATTTGAAAGAAGTTAATGATTTAACAATAATCACTACAAAAATTGTGAGCGACCGGGTATCGAAAAAATATACGAATTTTATCAAAAAATTTGCCATATTTCATTATAATGTTGAGTCATATCGGTCGTCAATATAGTTTGTATACTAAGCATATTTTTTTAATCCAAAACAACATAAAAATATATCGCTTGCACTGCTTTCGCGCTTGTTTTGTGTTGGATTGCCCTTGGACACACTGAATAACAAACGCGCAGTGAATGACGAGTCTTTCCCTGGTCATTTCTAGTCTATTAAATTGAATTTGCGAGCATTTTGAGATTAAGAGGTCTTTGAATAGTTTAAATAAATAAAGATCCCCCTAAAAGACACCACCTAAAAAAAGAAGAAAAAAAAACTATCTGAATCGTGAATAAAAGCAATTTTGACGAAAAAGTACAAGCAAGCCGTCGATGTAGATATTTAATTTTGAAGCATCGTAATATTGGGTGCCTCGGCTTGAAAAATGCGAGGTTCCTTGTAATCGAAACGATGAAATAGTCAAACATAACAGATGTGAAACATAACTTTGATCTCAATTATTTTACCAAAATTTTGGCCGGTGCTACACTAAAGGAAGAAATGGAAATATAATGTACGTAAAAACCATTGATAATTCATTAGACGTAAGACGCACTGGTAGCTGCTATCTTCGTCACGACCATCCGATGTTGTAATAGTCGTGGTTGTCGAAACTAAACCGGCTATTATTGATTGACGATTATTGTACTAGTTTGATACATTTTTCGCCGTGACGCGCGTTTTTTAACTATTTCATTATTACTAGCTGAACCGGCAGACTTCGTAGTGCCTCAATCGATAATTCCGAGCATTTTCATATTTATCTACCTTTTAAACCTTCTCTGGACTTCCACAAATAATTCAAGACCAAAATTAGCCAAATCTGTCCAGCCGTTCTCGAGATTTATCGAGACTAACGAACAGCAATTCATTTTTATATATATAGATTACGCGTTAATATTTTTGCGTGATTTAAATAAGCTTCATTAAAATAACTCAATGTAATTGTGTACATTGTAATTCACCGTAACGTCTTTTCTATGCCGCAAAAAAAAAATTGATTACGAAACTGTAAAAAAAACGATAACGATGCAATTGATTTACATAAACTAAGCAAGTAAGCAGGTCGTTTTTTTACACGGTAATAGCGAATAGTGTCACAACCCGTGCCCCTATAACGAGCGACTATCTCCGGCTGTACTCCCACGGCACAGCTCGACTAGGAAGCAATAAACCTACACTTTAACTGCACACACCATTACCTATTCTAACGGCACGTATGTGATACGATCTATGAAGATTGTGGATGCCTTCATCGCTTTGACACCATACCAACGAATGCCTTATCGAATTTCCCATAGTACGTACATACGTTTACATAAATATTTTGTAATAGACGACGAAACCTTCTTAAAGATTGAAAAGGAAACAAACAATCTTATGACTTTAAATAATGAATTTATCAGTTAAGCAGTCCAAAACTTCAATTTAATTTCAGTTGAGTCACAATTTTTTTTTTTGCGCTGATAGAACTTTGTGCTATCGTGAAACTGGTTTGAATTAAAAACGTATATATTTTGAAGTACCGTTGAAAATTCACAAGACCAGTAAGTCGTTGACCTTAGCAACAGCGTCAATTTAGTTGCCGCCTACTTGTATTGTTTCTAAGATTGCAATCGTGTGAAAATACCAATCTGGGTTCTTTTTGCCGCCAGAATCTGCAATGTTATTTGAGTTTTGTCACATATACTATTATTTATTATTGTCAGGATTTTTATTTTATTTAGGTATGAATGTAATTTACGGTTGCAAGTAATGGTGGTGGGAATAGTCCAATCACTATAGCCCAATAATTAGCACCCACCGCCACTGCTATCCCATAGATGTGTTGTGACTTCTTCTGAATGTTGGTATTTTTATCCAGACCCCAAATACAGCATAAACCGGACTACTTTCTTCCAACAATTTATTTTAACCTCAGGACCTAGAATCCTCTCCTCATTATGCCTGCAGACTTGATCACCAAGGTTCGGTTTTATACACATGTCTTCTTAACTTAGTATCACATAAACGTTAACAATAATTATTGTAATTGTTTTTTTTTTTTCTTTTTCTCTTTAACATTTTTTAAATCTTGTAATTGATAATAATGTGTTGATAATTTAAAAATGTATATATAATTTGGTGATGTTCACTTGACTATTCATTACTAGCAATTAATTCCCGCGGGCTGAGCTCGCGGCGCAGAGATCGACCTCGTGGGAAATTAAACTGTACGCGGGCCGTCTTGTGCCGCACGCCGGTGCCTCCCGCTCTCGGCCTCCGACGCCCCTCTTTCACACATGAAAACTTTCTCTCAATGTTTTCCCGATTTTTCTAGCCTCCGCTTGTTAACGTACTTTGGAACCGACAAGCAATAAACATCGATGAGTATTAGTTCACACATACACTGTGTTTTTGTCGTCAATAAAATCGGTGTCACTATGTGTGCATTATAAGCTCCGTAACGTTATATTTTGTATCGAAATTAGTTTGCGGCTTTGTTGAGACCCCGTGTGAGTGGTTCATTAAAAATGAAAACGTAATCAGCGTGTTACACGTTGCCGCCTCGACCCTATTCCTGCCCCCCTGCAAAACATTAATTGCTGTTCTGTGATGACATAAGTTCAGTTTCCCGAAAAATACTTAACAAATGGGAAATTCGGACACTAACTAAATTAACCGCGTAAATTGCCGCGAAGTAACTTATAAAACTCTTTAAAGTTATATAAAGTTGCTGTGTGCATTTTTACCTCTATTTCATACGCTATTAAAACTGTATCTGTATAGAAAATTGCTCAAAACTGCCGTCGCGAATGAAATGGGATTTATTACACTTTATCGTGCGCGCTTTCATTCGCCTTGTCTTGTCGGAAGGGGCACGTTGTCGAATGTTGCAACTAGCTAGCAACGCAGCAACTGCTACGAATCGGATCAGAATCATTCAGCCGCACCGGATTGCCGTTACGCATCAATGACCGCGGAGAAATTAGAGTCGTATTATTCAGTAATAAGTTGCGAAACTTAAAGCCGGTTAATCAAAACTGTCCTATGTTCAAGTTACGAGGAAACGATACTATAGATTTTGCACGACCAACTTGTTGAATGGAGTGCGATCTTTAATTGCATAAGTTAAGAGAAATTTGTGAAAGTAATAAGCCACCAGCTCTGTATGAGTCTGTTGTGTTTATTTAAAGAAAAATTCGTAAGTAAAGCTGAGAGCTCTTAGGATAAGCTAGCCTTGTCCGGGCTGCGGTTATGAGATTATTCTCGCTTTGACGGCCTTCTCCGTGCTCGGGATGCAACGTGTTGTACTTTTGCGGACATCAGTCTAGTTTACATTTAAAAACGTTAATTGCCTGTTTTGCGAGTCATGTTCGCTCTTGAGAATTTTAAGCAGTTTTAAGCCAGCTGTTTTATAGTTAGACTTCTACGAGAATAGTACATAGTTAAAGGAAAAATACAGTTTTATGAATGTCACTATTAGGTGATCATTGCTTAAACAATTTCGATAAAGCGGCACGGCACGAGAACCCTCTAATCGTGGATGCCGGTAACTACATTCCCGAGTCGACGTCGCCCAAAACACGTCATCTCGGATCCTCCCGATCCACAAACAGTGCTTTTAGGTACCCCAAGCACCGGTCATCGTTCTCGTCGAACCCGTCGCTTGCGACGAAGGGCTCTGCGAGTAAATTAACCCACAGACACAGCCCACTGAGTTTCTCGGTGGGTCGCATTTCCGATCCGGTGCTAGATACTGCGAAGCACGGCTCTTGCTATGGTTCGTGTTAGCAACAACGTCAAGTTTGAGCGTCGTGAGCTCACCTACTCGCCTGGTGACGCTGATATGGTCTCTCAAGACCATCAGATTAGGTAAACAAACAAAAAAAAATTGTTTAAATCGTCCGGGTTAATAAGTAAAGCATTAAATTTCTAGGTTTTATTTTAAAAACGTCCTAAATGCTTTATCTCAAACCATTTCCATAATGGATGTGTCATTTGATTTGATTGAAATTAAAACTAACTACTTAAATGCACTGGATCGTAACACCTTCACGGTGGAAACGGACCGAACAGTGGTGCCTCTACGGTTTTTCATCTGTTTCTATTTCTACAATACCATACGGTGGCTGATAGCCAATTTACGCTGTTCACGAAGTTACCAAAAGGGGCTAGATTAATTACTCGAGTCAAAACTGACGGAAGTTTGTACAAATTGCTTGAAAGATAATAAGAATGTGTAGAAAGCGATATATTATTTTAATGAACAGATTTGCATTACGTTCCGCGTTCCTAAAACTAAGATTTTTATCTTTGTTTTGTGTTTCTAAAACACAAAAAGGGTTTCATAAAGTATAAAATTATGCAATTATAAACAATATACAAACTGATTCAGACTGGAAAACAACCTGGACCCTGTAAGCACAGACAGCCACGGTCATCAGGCTTACTAACCACTAAGACCAACTACATGGGTTAAAAATACAATTTAAATTCAACAGACAATTTCTTTCAATTTTAGTTGAGAGTGAGATAGATGTGTAGTGCAGTAATTTCTTCATCACCGGAGATAACAGCGACGTTATTGCCGGCGCCGCGCCTCAGCCCGCTAACTAACGCTTATTAAACTTGAACAACGCTCCCGCTGATCACTTCACCTTCTTGTTTACTCTAAACTTAGATTAATCGTTTGCTGTGCCGCGCTTTACCAACTATTTATTTTCGCAAAAACTATTCCAATCCTACTTTTAAAGTGAACAAAATTAGATATCAAAAGAGGCAATAATTAAATTTGACTGGAATTGAATCACACACACAATATTATTTACTGAGATCTTAATTTCATAAGAGATCATTTTGTGGTCTATCAGTTTGTCCGATACTTAGATCGTTCGTTGAGAATGAATAGAGTTATAAAGTTGAAATGGTAGATTACGGAAGACGTAGATCTACGGAAGGGAGTTTGAAAAATTCAATCGAAAGTATATGAAAGAGTATAAAAACAGTTAAACATCGACGAAAATCGAGATGCCAAGATGGGATGTTATTCAGAAAGAGCTCTAACGATCGCCAACTGTATGATGGCGATCGTGTTGTGTCCATGATCGAGAGCATCGAGTTTTTAAGAAATAGACATTTGACGAAAAAAAACAGCAGCAGTAGATACGCTGCAAGCTCAGTGTATCAGTACTCAATTCGCAGACCGCGAACACAACGACAGGACGTTCAAGCACAATGTCTTCTGCCGCCCGCGGACGCTATAACCCCACTGCCGCCATAGAAACAAAAAAAAATCAAAGATTAGATAGAGAAAGAACGGGAAGCGCTCGGTTTCGAAGACATCTAATCACGTCCTCAAACTTCTAATGCCGTCCAATTCATTGTTATGCTGGCCACTCGTTTTAATACCCGCTATATTGAACCGTATTTTTCGCCACAGTGTGCATAGAAGCAGACTAACGACATTTACAAATCCGAAAATTCTTAAGACAACCAGTCAAGCTATACCGCCCGATTAGCTTTTTGAAAATTCTACGAGGATCGTCGATCAAAATTCATAATACAAATGCCATTTTAAACTCATTACTATGCTGCTAACTAGAATGTATTTGAAATACGAATAGAAAAACGTTAAGTTTTAAAGGATTGTTATTAAATCATGTGGATCATTAAGGAAGTCTTTATCGGTTTCCCAAAGTATAGGAATTCTTTGACGACGAGATCCTCCTGACTCGTCTAAAAATTATTGATTTATTTAATATTTGTATTTTAATAGCTGTTTTCCGATAAAATTGCACCAATTGTGATTTATTACATCCTCGGGCTCTTGTCATCGTAATGATATAAAATTTAACTGGTTCTCGGTATTAGAGACTAAGCATTTTAATATATATATATTTTAATAGTGTAGGTAGTGTAGTAGTATAGTGTATTTCATGTGATGCATGAACGGAGATCTTTGTATTTTTTAATGTATTATTTAGTGTAAAGAGAGGGAAATTTATAGTTTTTGGGCTAGGTATTTCAAAGGTGCTTTTTTAAACTATAATACCTACATCTAATCGTTTTGCGATCCAAGGTGACTCTGATTTTAGCTAGATTTTAGGTCCACAGAGGTCTCGCTAATAACTTTATAAATAATTATTCTTCTTTGCCTGCTCTTGTACTTGCTGGTAGAAGTATTAATGTGCACCCTTAAGTATTCATGGTATTGCGTTAAAATAAGAGTTGAGCTATTCTAAAACAAGCAACGCTGCTAGTCGGACACGCATAAACGGTTACCCTATTCGTTCGGCTCGCTACTACAACATTGGTTCTGCTGTTTTGAGTTATACTGCGGTGAATTACTTGCTTGTACGATGTTCTTGTATGTCACGAACGCTATTAAATTTACAATAACCTCAGCAGAATGTACTTTTTAACGTGACATATTCTAATTAGTCGACAGTTTTATGTCACGTAGTAGTTTCGTGGTTGGATATACAGTAAAATTATAATATAATAATTCTGAATGAATTATATACGGTTCGAATTCGAATAAATATTCAAATAAATAGATAGATCCATGTACCCATTTTTTGTGTATTTCTGCACCTTTCTTATTAAAAACAAGGAAGCGAATTGCTACTAATGCGCTGTGAACACGAAATGTAATCTAGTTCTTTTCATTTTCTCAACTCTAAAGTGTTTTGTAGGCCAGATTTTTTTATTTATGATCTATAAAAAAACCTGTGGAAACAAATTGAATTCTATCTTAAAAATTTGCTTCAGAAGTCGTAAATCGCGAATTTCTCATTTGTCGGTGGTTTCATGAAAGGATTTGTCAGTGGCGACCCGCGTGGCCGCCTGGATTTTCGTTGTCACCATTGGCACATCCCGGCTTTATGTTGAAACCCAGATTAATGAGATGAGCCTTGTTCGTGGCCGAGATTGTGCTACTCGTTTAACTTGTACGTTTTATGAATGAATTTGCTGTTTATTTATACTTTCTATAAGCAATTTTAACTAATTAAAGTTTCGAAACGACTAAGTAATGGTGGGGGAGTAAATAAACAGTTACGCGGACTGGACTTTCATACCCGATGAAGCCATAAAAATGTAAAACAAGTCGCCCTACATACTAATGCTGGGCCTTTTTCTGTGTCGCTTTTGTACTTGTGCCTTCAAAGGTAAAGTGCTAAACAGTATCGGATTTAAGTTTACAATAGGCCACGTACTACGTAACAATATTGATTTCACGTGTTCATTTAACGTGATCGATTCGAATACGAAATAAGAAGTTACGTGTTACTGGTTATATACATATTTATTGAGTCGGTTCGATTGTAATAAGCAAGTGGAACTACAAATAGTCTAAACAATAGCTTAAGGAAAGCTTAGCAAAAAATTTAAACCAATCCTTCAATCACTATTTTTTTAAAGATCCATCTGTAATCCATTGAATGATGGATGGAATTGAGATATATTTTAATAATTAAAAAACAGAACAAAAAATAGTACATTTACATACAAAATCAAGTTAAAACGCCGATACCAACACATGTCACATGTTGTGATCACTGCTATTCATTTTGACCCCAATTGACATTCCAGATAAATAAGTGCGTTCAGCAGTAAAGTTTTCGGGGAAATTTAGAAAAATAAGGGATGTCGTGTTAACGTCTGGAAAATGCAAAATTTCGCCCATGCAATACACATTTATACATTATTTTCAAATATACATTACTTCATTATAGTGTTTAGGAAGCCATCTTTATGGTTTCTCTTCGCGAATGTGACATTTAAAGTTCACGTTGATATTTGGAGCTTTTATGAATGGGCGCGTTGATCCGTGTTAAACTGTTTTTTATTAGGCCAAAATTTTGCAGCTTTTGTTAGTTGATAATTAAAAAAATACAACGCACGTTCATTCAATGTAGGTAGATAGAGGCTCCTTTTTTCGAGTTGATTAAGCCACGGACAACAATAGTGCTAATTCGGCCGCGGCTTCTGATCTGCGTCGCCTAATTAGCGTTTGCGAGGCTCTGCCGCATACGTTCAAAGGATACGCCGCTCATTACGAGCGTTGCCAACGCTACCAACCCGAAACCTAACTCTGAGCTTTAACTAACTGCATTAGAGTGGAATGGCCGAAACAAATTGTAAAAAAAATTAAGAATTGTGAATTTACAAAGATAGGGCAACGCAGTCACGGAACACACAGAATCGGGCAGTGCAATGCGATGTTCGCGGAAGGCGTGATAAGATCGCGTGAGTCGGGCACGAGGGGTACGTTCGACTACATTCTTGTCTGTATACATTTACCAAAGTTTTAACAAAAATAGAACAGCGTTAGATAATTGGCACATCCTGTTGATGGAATGCACATTATGTAAAAATATATCATTGTATGGTAGAAGAATACATACTAAATATGTTTTGAACGATTGTGATTCAGAGACAAGTTATCCATACAAAAGTTAGTACCCCTTTTCCATAAGATATGAAAATACTCCTTGGTGGTTAATATATAATAGACAAAGCTCCAGCTATTTGACGAATTAAATAATCATACAGCCTGTCGCTCATAGAAGAAGTTTTAAATGTAAAAAGACGCTAAGTGGAATGTATATTTATTTACCTTTGTTTTTGGAAAGCGAAATTAGGATTATATTATCACGGGAATGTATTTTAATATATCTATCTACCCTACCGTTGTTGAACTCCGTTGCTGGACTATTCGTCACGCTGCGTTAATGGTTGCATAGCACGCTACACTTGACTATCTGCCAGCTCCTCTATCCTCGTTTTAACTATCGATCTGCTATGAACGATAGATATTCAAAACACAACAGCTTAGTTCTAGTATCATGTTCGTAATCATCAAATAATGCTCAATAGTAGAATTGTAGTTTATTAAACAACTTCCCAAAAAAAATAATGATCTTTTGTGGAAGTTATTATTTCATTGTTTCCACACAATTATATAAACGGATTGCAGCAATTAGAGTTCGTAATTTTACAAAATATAGTGATGTATAGTCTCATTAATATAGAGCTGAGCCACTTATCTATTGAAACTTCCTTTAAAAGCATTAAATCGAAATCAAATTTGAATAATATATTGTTGTTACAATTGAGTCTGTTGACTACTATGGTTCATAATTTGTCGTTGCGATAGTGTTCATCTTTTTTTATTTATTAGATGGGTGGACGAGCTCACAGCCCACCTGGTGTTAAGTGGTTACTGGAGCCTATAGACATCTACAACGTAAATGCGCCACCCACCTTAAGATATAAGCTCAAGGTCTCAGTATAGTTAAACGGCTACCCCACCCTTCAAATCGAAACGCATTACTGCTTCACGGCAGAAATAGCCAGGGTGGTGGTCCCTACCCGTGCCGACTCACAAGAAAGAGGTCCTACCACCAGTAAAACATATATACATTCTAATTCTGTGTTCCTTGTAGAGTGTGTAACATAATGAAAAATTAAGTTTTACACTTTTGTGTGTGTCGACTGGATAAGGTTTCACCGATAGTGGAACGCATTCAGCGTTTGTAATAGAATATGTGGGCGTAAATCGACCGGCAGATGGTCGCCAGCCGTACGACTGTCATAATGGCACTGATTAAACTTAATTAACTGAAGCCATTTACACGATGTTGAATCGAGGAAGAGCGACTTAGGCGCGTGTTCACGTCACATTCAATGGAATGTTTTCGGTTCTCGGGCACTTTTTTGTGAACTATATTAATAGTAACAAAAGAAAAAAGAAAATTTTGGTGAAAAATTCTAAATTATAACATTTTTATGTTTAAAATGAAAATAATGACAATGATGTTGTTAATATGCCTGTTAAACATAAACATATTAGTGATTGCAGCATAGTTGTGTTGGTTAGTCGATGTTTAGTAGTGGGCGATCGTCGTAGATTAATTGCGTGGCCACACGCAGCTGGAATATTGCTCTCACCCTTGCGCCCTTTTATCACCGGGTAAAACACGGCCATCGCGTTAATTTGTTTGTTCTGACGCGGTCGAGCTAATGAATCGCTTCGGGCCGGACCCGTGTCCGCGCGTCGCCCTCACTACATTAAACGTTTAGACCTTTAAATTGTTATTCCTCTAGAAATAATCGTAAATCACGTAATTGGAACTTCCCAAACATACGACTGACCTTGCAATCGCTTTATTAGAGAAGCTTTTTTTTTTTAATAAAATAGATTACCTTAACAGAGTTTACTCATACTCAATCAATCTTGTCACTTTAACGAACTCTCTGCGTTCTGTTCGTTTTAAATAGTTTAAATGTAGTGTTTAAAGTGGGAGATGTCCAATAAATATGTTGAGCTCACTGATTTAGCACGAGTGAATCAGACATACTCGCAGGTGAGGTCGCATTCCTTGTTGGCCGCCCTACCTGCGCGCCAGAAATACTCGTGCGCACCGCCCGCCCGCTAACGTCGAAACTCATTTTATTTTCGGCACCCACTATTTGCATAAACATTTCTAGCTTTGATAGCTCTTGTTATTTTTGTGGTATTCCGTAATTTGTCCATGAAAAAAGCAAACGAATGAAAAAAATGCACGTTGTGATTAATATTAACACTGAAAAAGACCATTAAACAATATTGTACTTATTCTTCAGTAAACGTTGCTTTCGTTTGTTTGGTTCACCACTTAATTAGGTGCTCCTCGTAAAACTGTCTTCCTCATCTTATATTTACCGGGTTTGCCCTTTTTATTATCCGATTACATGGGCCGCGCGGTTTGTAAAACGCTTTCCCTCGCGAGGGGAGCAGTTTCATTTGTTTCTTCAGAAATTACTTCAGACCGTCTCGGCACCTTGTAGCTCGCCCCTTCATTATAATATAGAAACAACTCATTTCGGAGGGCTGGCATTAACGTATAATTAGCTAAGATTGTTGTCGCACTCGTTGTCATATCACGTAATTAATGTTAACACTGATATTATTTGTGGGTCAGCATTATTATCAATAGTTCCTTTGGGAAATATTCAACACTGCAAAACTGATAACGGATTTGTTTTACTTATTTCATTGGCCACACGTTTATTGGTTACCTCTTCAGTACATTACATCTGAATGTTTTATGCATTGATTTTGAATATTAGTTTCAACATCAAGGATAAATAACTATTTGTCCGTAAGACAAAGTTACTTTTCATTGTTTAATTGAATTATGACTGTTAATTTGCCACATAAGTTCTAGTAAAAAATATATTTATTTATTAATTGATTGATTGATTGATGACTTTGAGATAGATAGCGGCATTTACGATGTTGAATGTCTATGGGCTCCGATAACCACTTAACATCAGGCGGGCCGTGATCTCGTCCAACCAATAATAAAAATCTTGTGATGTTGCTTGAGAACAGAGTTGCTATTCAATTAGCAGTACCACTCGACAGGCTCCCTCTTTATAAACCATTGCGCGAAATCCACTCGTGTGTCGCCACGCAAATTGAAACTCGGCACTCAACCGATCACGTTCAGAATTCAATTTACTCATCGGTCATTGCTTTAATTCACACTTTTAAATTTAATATTTCTGAATAAAATGGTTTTAAGTTGTTTTGAAAGTAAAATATTGTTTATGTGTGTTAATTATATGTGTAAAATATACTTTATTCATAAGATTTAAAAAAATATTATGTAAATTGGGGATATCTGCGATTTGTTTGTGTGGGTTTAAGACAGTAAGACTAAAAGATTTGTGGTTGGGCCGGTTCAGAGGTTTTCCCACGGGCGCACCTCTTCGTAATTGAGAGCGCCCGCGGGCCGATAATTGTGGCAGAGCAAATTCCCGCCGCCGATACCACAACCGTACCGCGTAAATCATGTCCATAACTCTCTATTAACTCATGATATCAAATGGGACTATAGAGGATTTTTTTTGCTGTTTCGTACTTGTATTTTTATGTGTTCTTACGAAGGTTTTTGTGTTGCCGTCGTTGCAGAGGAGTCAATGTCCCACTCGATCGTTAGTGGCTGCACTGGTTGGTAGCTATAAACGATAGATGATAGTTCTTGAGTCGACTTTACCTTTGGACTGACTCCGATACTCACGTATAATAAAATTTTTAAAAGATGCGCTTTGGCATTGTGGCAATGATAAACGAGTCTTCAGTGGAAACACATCTACGTCACATAATTTGGCATAGAAGAGTGCCAACATTTTAAAACCATTTGTAGAGGGTACAAATTTTTGTTGTATTTTTTATCTAATAACCTTTACAGATAACTAAATAAACAGTTTATAAATTAATTCTATAATACATCCTGATGTGTGATAATAACTTTAAAAAGTTTGTTTTGTTCATATTAGGATATGAAGCGTTACACTACTCGTCACGACAAGGACATCAATGTAGTAAGACATGCGAGCTTTTAAACAAACTTTATCTGACTATAAAACAGAAAGAAGGTGTGCGATAAAATGGTCGCGTGACTTAGCCTCGCCGCCGGCGAATGCCTTGATTAGCCGAGACGCTTCGCAACTACGAAAAGACAACAGCTTAAAATGAGTTCAATGTCTTCTCGTTTGAAACATTGGCAATTTATACTTGAAATTGTAATTCACATGTACGATAGTTCCGTACCTGTATTAACATTTTGGATTTAGAGTATATTGATAGCAAGTGGTACCAAGTGTCTAGCTGGCACTATGAACATTACACAGGCGTTACGTCAGTCCACGGGCGGTGCCGACGTAGAGGCATGTAGATCGCGAAATTGATTGCATGTTATCTGATGGAGCACGGGTTCTTCGCTTTAGCGTTTAATACTGGCGTCCGCCGAATAGCACGCGATCCTTGACAGGAGATCGTCGCACCCCCGTCCCCGACGGTGGCGGTAATTACCGCGCGCGCCCCGGTTGCGCCCGCGATGTCGCCGACTCATACGCTTCTTTTAATTGCGCTACGATCATTCATTATAATTCCTATGTCTCTAATTGAAAGTTTTCGTTTCGAATCTATTGGGAGCGTGAAATGAGTTGCATGCGGATCGAATGTTTCTAAATTGCACAGTCGTTCGGTTTCACCAAAATTTCAAACACGGTTTTCGATGTTTTATGATTTCTATTGAAAGTTTAATTCAATTCCAAACTGATACATTTGTTCAGCTGTATTTATTTTAGGAATAGAAAAAAATGGGCAACATGTGATAAATACAATATACATATTATTAGTTCTTGATCAAAAACACGTAGAGCTTTTCACATGACATACATATTTCACGTTATTCATTTGATTATGTTAAGTTTTATGCAAACGGTTTTATTAAAAAAAGCAAGCGGTTTGAATCTCAGTTTACCATTCGCTTCCCAATAATTTCATTGGAAAAACAGTCTACAAGTGGACAAAGTGGAAAGTCTCGTCCAAGTTGCGCTAATTGCTTCGCGCAATATAACAACAATCGCAATATTTAGGTATGGCTCGGCCGCGTCGACCCTCGGAGAGTCGCGCTCTTTTATTTAAAATTCACTTACCCGCCTCGCAGATTGTTATTCAGACGAGTTACGTCCAACGTTATGAAAACAACAATAAATTTAATTACAATTCAATTTTAACTGAAAACTTACGACGACGAGATTTGCCAAAACAATTTTTCCGCAATTTCCTCACTGTAAACAAATTCGAGTAACTAAACGCGACTAAAGCTCAGATCGACATTTTAGTTACCACGTACTACACTGGAACAATCCGCGGAGTGAGACGGGGTCGCGGTAGTAATTGATCGTGACGTTTGATGGACATATTCCGAATGCATACTGCATCACTTGGGACGACCCCGACACTATTCTATTCCTTTTGCTCTCCGCCCCATCAATATGAATTAACGTAGTAACAATCACTTTCATTGCATTATCAAGCTGTTTGTTTCTAAAGTAAATATTTCATGAAATATAATTCATTCTTGCTGTGTGTTACGACTTGTTCACTTGTTGACATTACGTTGTTAAAACAAACTCACCTAGCCTTACCTTACCTCTGCAAACTAAGCCCGCCCTAAACTTTTAAGGTCCATTTAATAACGCAAGCAATTTGCAGTTCTCCCTTTGTTTACTTTCTTGTTTTACTCAAGCGATTTGATGATTTTGACTCATTTTAGCAAGTAGGATTTCAGGATTCTGTTCTATAGCATTTAAGAAAATTTTCAGTTCATTTTTAATTGCAACAAAACGATCCTTTCAACTATAATTTCTGACACTTCAAAAATAAGATTTTTTTTTCCCTCTAATATAAAAATATAAAGTAACAAAAAATAAAAATATATATAAAATGCTGAGCTTAACGTGTGCATGTGTACATGGAGAACTGCTTGGCCCTAGCGGCCGGCGGAGTCCTCTACGATTTCAACCTTTATCGTGATATCTTTAGCAAACCGAAGGTTATTATGTATGTACGTCCTTACTTTTGATGGTCATATTTAGCCTTTACCAGTCCAGAACATTGAAATCATCCTTCAATGTAGCGTTAAATCGATTCGATATTAAACCACCCTGTCTCGTGCTACGCAGCAGAAAAATGGGTTCCGCAGTCCGATATTAGAATTGAACTACCGGAGTTTTCATAAAAACAGATGAATCTGTAATCAATTTGGTACCATTATAGAGACTACAATACAGCCCATGTCTCGATCAGATCAAAAACTTTCTTGTAGTCCACAAATGCTAAGCAAAAAGGCGGATTATATTCCACGTGTCAGTCAAAGTATCATTTCAAGTGTAACGATTCAACGGTAATGGTATCTCTCAATATTTGTGTGACAGTACTCATGTTCATCATGCGGGCATTTATTTCAAAGTAGTAGAAAATACTTTATTACTCACCTTGGGACGGAATTCGGACTATTCGACCTGCGTAGTGTATATCTCTTATGTCGCGTATCTCATAGAATACAACTCGTATTGGGATGTCGTATTGTGGTTTTTATAGGTACAATTTTTATTACTGAGCGAACGTTAGTTAGCTGGGGGCGGAGTCCTGTAGTAAAATAACTGATAATAAAAAAAACAATATGTAACTATTCATTTACGAACCAAAAAATTAAAATAATATTAATTAATTAATTAATTAAAATTTGCCAAGTTACGTTTTAAAAAAGATAAGTATGCGCGCGCTAAGAAAATTGCAACTTTAGTTTTAACATTTGACATTTTGAAAGCGACATGTTCCCCGGAAAGTAGGGAGCGAAGCTGGGAACTTTCACTTCTGGTGTGAAAAATACTATTTTTATCCAATAATGTGTCAAAAATATAATGTGGTTTACAGGAAACATATAAAATACAAACGATCGTATTTTACATTCGATTAAACGATTCCAATAAACGGTACTAGCTATACGAATAGCCATGGACAACATAATGTATGTGGATGCAGTATTCCTAAGTGATATTGATTGTCGAATATGAGACCGCGCGTTCTCTCACATCTGTAGCGCGCGAGGTGAGAGTAATGTTTTTATTGGTACAACACGTCCTCGGGTGCCGTCTTGGCGACGTGTCTATCTCCCACGGGACACTGGCCGTACTTCCGAACCCCGGATATTTATAGCCGCCCCAGAAGCCGCCGTTACCTAATGTAACGTTTTATGGTAGCCCTTATTACGCTTTCTACACCGGAATGTTCACTGTGTCGTCTAACGAATCGAATCTATATCCATATATACGAATCGCCATGAAAAAGAAAAACAATGCTTAAGATTTTGATAAAGTTAAGTGAAACAACTATTTTCGTTATTGACGATGATTATAAGAGGCAGGTCGAAGATATTCATTGCGGCACTCGTAAATCGAGTTGTTCCCTGGGGTTTACCCAACATAGTTTGCCGCTGGCTCCTGTGGCGCGCTGCACACACCAATCGCGTTCCGCCCGTAGTCACTTGCGCCTCGTTTCCTTCTGTGCATATCCCGTCGTAATGGCCGCAAGAAAGCCTCTTTTGTTACGCTAGCGATTTGTTATATCTCGCCGCGCTTTTCACAGATACCTATTTTGACTCTCGTAATTGTTCTTTCATATCGGAGG
This sequence comes from Bombyx mandarina, assembly GCF_003987935.1. The sequence goes on from NW_021011480.1 coordinate 4,109,251, forward strand.
TTTTATTGTGTATAAACTGCTTTGTCACACAAATCTGTTCAGTCGCTGTTTGAGTTTAGCGTTCATTGTTAATAATCTAAAGTCATTAATTGTTATGCTAAGTAACTGAGTAAATGAAAGTCAGCATTGTGTTATAATGGCTAACGATAAGTTAGTATTTATACTTACGTAAATGATCAATTATCATAGACTTATCATAAAGGTACTACTACATCTTTGTAGATTAGTTTTGTTAAGATTTTTATATAATTGTAGTATACAATAAAAAATAAGATTAACGATAACAAATAGCATGTTGTAGGTGCGAAGCCGTACACTCCACGGTCCGATGCATCTCGGCCATTCAACTCAGTGTCGTGCTAGGTACGATGCTTGTTGCTCGACTACCGTCACTTCCTTCATGCTCGTTAATATGAGTGTCGTTACACTTGCGTAATGTTTCTCATTATTGTACGATATTATTATTATAAAAAAAGCAAATCCAACAGGGCGAATCAAAACCGTTCGCGAAGGCGAAATATTAATGTATATACCTACTACGTTTCAGCTTCGTATCAAATGAGATCGTATGGTAGACTGCGAATGTTTATAGATGAATTTTTAAAATAAAATAGTTATATTCTATAGCGAGCTATTATTTTTTTAGTTTCAACAATTAATTATTACCTTCATCTACAAGAATGATTCCCTCACAATAAAGCTAGAATAGCCAATACATACTAAATTGGTACAAGTCATGAAAAATAGAGACTTCGACTTTATATCTAGATCGCGACATTTTCATTGTGGCCGTCTACGGGATTCGTGAGCTCGTTCACACGTGTATGAAATATTTAAAAAAATCGCATATTTTCTCTGTACCTGATTGTATTTCACTAGCTTTTACTAATTGAAGATCACCAAATCTATATATTAAACGAATTACGTACTACTAGGGAGACCCAGTCACTCCATTGTGACGATCGCTAATTCTTACATAGATTTGTTGGAACTATTCGCGTGTCACCTATCTTGTGTTAATGGTACTAAGGCAAAAAAAAATCCTAAACTTCCAACCACCACTGTACTAGTTTCATAATGATCGGATCGATTTAACAATGCAGAGAGCACGAGCAAACGGACATACAAACCAACACCGTCTGTGTGTTTATATAGATAGACAGATATGTGTGTAATACATTATGATATGAATAATCATCGTGTAGATTCGTATATTTCCAATTATCATCCAATGGCTAATACATCAATTTTCGTATGGTTCAAAATGAGATTCTAGAAAAGTTTTACGAAATGTGTAACAAATGTATAAATCCTAACTAGGATGTTTGTATTTAGTCTTAGTTATATTTTCAACCAATTAATGACTTTTAAAGGGTTTGTCTAATAGATTTGTCGTTCCCGGACATTGAATTTTTCATACCTTACTCTAAATAACAGGTCGGAGGTCGCAGTAGCCGACTGACGCGTGTCTCAAGTCTGAGTACATAGGTACCTTGGAACAAACTAGTTGAAGAACACTAAAAATAATATGTAACAAGAAAAAAAAAAAAACATGCAAACACAAGATTTCGTAAAATTATGACAACGGTGTTATTAAAGTTTCTAAGTGTTTTTTTAAATACCGCTGTCAAATATACTTCACAATAGGTTAATAATATATAAACTTTCCACGTTGAATGGACTCTAGTTTGGAACGAGTGTATCCAAACTTTAAAAATCAAATATTTATTCAAAAACACTGATCAAGTCGTTCGGTCTAGTTTTGCCGTGAAGTTGTCTTGGGTTCTGGTTTAAAGGGCGTCATAGGCGTCGTGTAATTGATAACGAGTGTGACTTTCACTTTAGTGATTTCTAGGTAACGATGGTGGGTCGTGAGTTCGTCTGTACATCGAGTGTAACAAAATGCTCACGTGCTATCCTTATTTCTAGAGTAATATTAATAAGACAAAAAACGTTTTTGTACTTTTGTAGCTCTATGTTGAAATAATGATATAGCCCGTGACACAGTTTGCTTGGTGACAATTTTCGTGGCGAGGGGCTTATACTCTCTTGCGTCGTGATGACTCGACGACCGCTCGTTATTGTCCCACCTGTCTTACACTCTGACAGAACGTCGCCACAACACCTCACCTCATGTTGTCACTAATGATCTCAGGGTTGTCAGAATATAAAACAATGTTTACCTTGTATTGTAACACATTTTTATTAATGTAAAGCTTTTATAGTAAAACTGATAAGATTTTTTCTTTATTGACAAACTTTTTCAGTGCATAGGTATTTAGTATTGAAACGTTTAATGCTCTTTGGTATTCGAAACTGCCGATGACTTCAATTCCTAATTCTTCAGCTGCGTTCAACTTAGTTGAGCTAGCAAAATTATGTAGAAATAATATTACAAAGGATGGATGATGGGGAAAAGTAGTAGTAGCATTAGCTCAAAATCGGGACCCCTTATTCGGATTTAATGATTCATAGTCGGACAGACATCACGGATGTGATGAGGCTGTCTGCCTTAGATATACCAATTACTTAATTTGTATGTAAAAATGCAACATGAATATGAATATTTACTTTTCATAGTGCATTCTGCGATTTCAGCCGTTTTATCTCCATCCGCAAATAGATAGCCGATAGAATGATAAAGTGTGTTTAGCGGTAGCTGTTTGCTCGACAACGGTAAAAGGTTTGCGAGTCCCTAGTGGTCTGGGGCTCGCTTGTTTTCATTTGGTTATTTACTTTTAATTTGGCAGCAAGCGGATGATACAGTTGGAGGGAGAGTGTCGTGTGAATAATTGAGGTAATGCAGTTGAGTATCCCATTTGTCATACTCGCGTCAGCCACTGTCAAGCGTCCTGGTCAATACAAATCCTCGTTACTACATTATTCTTGCGTTTGCTACAGACATTAAATCGTATATACTTGAAAGGCTTGCATAATTTGAAAGGAAAACTGTTTAATACAGCAGTTTAATAACATTATAAGTTATTACAATGTATAGAACGGAACTAAAATAAAGAATAAACTTTCATTTCAATTCTGTAAACAAATGATAACATGAAGTTCTTGCAACGATCATTTTTCTTGTTTGTGTAGATCATACCTTTCGTGTTTTTTATAGTACCTACTTACTAACTCTTTGAGAAATGTATATTTGGATTATGCTAATACAATCGATACCCTTATGTTTAACCAAAACGTTTGTTTATAGTATTTAAATTCGTGTATTAGATTATGTAGTCATAATATGCTAAATAAATTGCAAAGTCCTAGTAGGATTCGATCTGCAGTAACAAGAGAACGAATAACGGAATTTTATCTTATGAACATACAGGAAAAATCATGGGCGTCGTGAGTTGAGTGTAAAGTTGATTTTAGGTTTGTAGCTCTAATACCTAGACGAAACGTGAAAAAATTATAAGTTGAACTGTCTATTTATTAAAACTATGAATTAATGTTTTCTACAATAGGCCGCTGTCTGGAGAAACGATCTTGACCTTTAATGAGCTTAAATTGACAGAAGATTCTACTTGAATTCTCTTCCAGTAAACCAGAGTAAATCAAGTTACAGAAGGTTGAAAAGTTAACCAAATATAAAGTATCAAAATACAAACATTTCACATAGTAAAAATAAAATAGATACAGTTATTTAATTATGTAGACTTATAAAAATTAAGTAAATTAATAATAATAAATTTTAAAAACAATTAATATAATAATAGGCATAAACATTCAATTAAATATCTTAGCGAAACGATAGCAACTGCTCCATAGTTCGCCTATTAATAAAGATATCATACGAAATTAACTGGAGAAAGAATTTAATTAATTACCTTCCGTGAGCGACAGGTACGCGGTTGAGACAGATGGTCTGCTTGGTGACTCCTTTGACTGCAAAATAATTGATGTGCGGCGGACTCATTAACTTTGTTTTGCTTCAAAACTAGATTTTTAAATTGAAACGGAAAAATCTGATATCTTGAGAAGCAACTAAAAGCTATTAATTAAATTTGAATCAAAGCAATTACATTCATAGGTCTGACGTTGGTGATTTTGTTAATAATTCAAATTGTAATAAATAATAAAACATGAGTTTAATAAATTTAAATCTGGCACAACACTGCAACGATAATAATGTACAAGAATTAAAATAGGTGGTACCTATTTAAAACTTAAATCGCACCGTTTTCACGTCTCACATATATTTAATTTGGAAAAGAATGACTAAGGCACCTTCAATAAACAGTTTGATTTGTAAGCTGTATGTATACGTAACGGTTATACAGAAATGACAGCACGTTTTCGAGGTCGAGGTGTGCGAAGCCGACGGTCTGAGTCGCGTGCCACAGGACATTAGGTAACTTGACTTAGGGTACACGGGGGTGGTTATTGTCTCTCGACTATTAATACCACCGTCTATGGTAAATTAATTTTCGTTTTAGTTAGTTTTTCAATACGTAAATGCTAACGAATTAATTTCGGAACTTTTAAAATAAAGCTTTCTTGCGAGAATCACTTGAAACGTGTTTTAAAAAAATGGGATAGTAAAAAATAAATTCATAAAAACGCAATCGGAATATTTGTTGGAATGTGAATCGAGTTTTGTGTAGTTTTATCATTGTTTCCGAATATCTCTCTAGAGAGTATTCTTTCAAATTGGATTGAAGTTGGAATCACGCACTTTACCAGTCACATTTCGTCTTTCTCTCGGACCGTTTCTGTACAACGCGACGCTATTGAAAGATGTAATTTACGCGATAATGGTTTTCACGGCAAGATTCTTGAAAGTTGGTGAAATTCTCATGAGCCATTAATTATTATTGAGAGTTTCCTAATTGTTCTAGGAGTTGTATTGTTTTGAGACGAAATGTTTGAATAATTTAAAAAGGGAGGAGTTCTAAAATTTGTCACGTGGCTGAAAATGGCGAAACGTCTTAACAAAGTTAAGCTGAACCGTTGTACGAATGTGAACTGAGAAGAAAATTTTAGTTTCTGACACGTAGTCAGAGGTTTTAAATGATGATGTTTAAAATATTTATTACAATTTGAAAAATGTTTTATTAGTTTCCCCATTTGATTCTTAAACGATCTTTAGGATTGTTAATTCCGTAAAATATATCGAAGGTTATGTATGGTCTGTGTTGAAAACCGGTCGACTATTTGTGTGTTGTGAGTTCAGAAAGTGGGACGAAAGTGGTCTGCACAGCTTAGAAGGATGCAGGGCAACCGCTGCAGCAACGGTGTTTGTTGACGAGTTGGTGGGCGGCGCGCGAGGGGCGAGGGAGGCGCACTCGCGGCAGGTGCGCGCCGCGTCAGTTCCGCGACTCTTGCCGCTCGGACACTACGTACTTCTCGTTAGCAATGTAGCTTTGACTCGTGTTCGCTGTTCGTGAAGTGATTCGAGTGTTGTGTTCTACTTAGACCAAGTATCCGTACTGTTTATAAACATGGTGGTGTTGGAAGGTGGTGGTGCTCTGCTCGAGCCGGCTTTGGCGTTGGACGGTGCGACCGCCGCGTGTCTTGAGCGTGCTTATGCTCAAGCTGATGTTTCACTAAAACTTTTACCAAAGAGATATATAAATTTACACCAGTGGCTGTCGCCAGTGACAACGTCCGTCACCGCAGCCGCCGCCGGAAAGGATCTCAAATTGCAAATTGTAAGCATGTTTTTTTTCCTTTAGCATGATATAAAAAAATTACCTATAGATATCTTATAAAGATCTTAAACAACCTTTTACGTTAATATTCAAAAACAAACTCACCATACAAATGGCCACAAACCAGTTTAACCGGGAGAAAAATATAAATTTGTATCGGAATTTTATATTCTATAAGTAACGTTTATAATTTCTTGAATTAACAGAAATATTTGTCAACCTAACGCTTACATTAACTGTAGTGTTGTTGAACTGTTCCAGTAATATAAATTAAGGCAGATGCGCTTTATTGGGAAGGTGAAAATATTTCGACCAATAAATAAATTCCGATTATAAGGATTTATCTTTTAGAAGCGGTACTCGATTTCTATACAGGTCAACATGAAGGTTGAATAATTTAATATTTTATTTATTGAAATAATATTTCGAAAAATATAGGACGCATTATCAATGTTCGCTGTTCAATATACATTATTATTATTTAAATAAGAAAAAAATTCAATACTTAACTTTAATATTGTAGAACAGCGAACTAAAACCAATAAAAACCTTTACATAAGAATGTTTTAGATTTGACTGTAAAATCTATAATGGTTTAATAATTTAATCCTTACATTAATAATCCCAAAACAAAAAAGCTCACCTGTTGATATCAATCAACAAACCTAATAATTGTAATAATACGTCATCTATATTAATAATTATAAATGCGAAAGTTTGTAGGCTTAGGTGTCTGTTATTTACTCAATGGCGCAGAAACCTCTGCTTGAATCTGTATAAAATTTCGCATACAATTTTTTACAACCTGAATGAACACAGGGTATTTTTAATATGGGAAATGACAAAATCCGGGGAACGCCGCGTGAATCAACTATAAAAAACGAGTGTGTTCGCTCGTTCGTGATTTTATGAACCAACAAACAAATGACTTTATACTTTATCGATCAGAATGATAAGCTACTCTATCCCAGCGCATCTTAGAAATAATTTAAAACAATTAAAGAATATCTCCTATATCTTCCTTGAAATTAATAGTTAACCTTGCAAAAAACTAGTAAAAATTGCGGCTAAATACTATCATTCATTCCTATTCCAAGAAAACAGGTCTTCGAAGTGCACTCACTTGCGGTACGTTCCGTCGCCTACAAAGATCTCATCGACTTTCTCCGCAACGCTTTCCTTTGCCGTAGTTATTTGATACTCATGCGCAATACGAGAAAAGTTGCGTTACAAAAATAATCAGAATCGGTTATAACCGTAAAAAAATCTATATTCTTCCCTATGAACATGTAACTCCGTTCTCGATCAGTGCTTGGAAACAAAGTAAAACAAACAACGTAGATGCTAATGATTAGCCAATAAGGCAACCAAAACGATAAAGCTATTACTTGCATATATATTAGAAAAACAAAAAAGATTAACATCATCGCCAAACTTATTGTAACTTAGCACCTTATTTTGAAGGTTTTCTAGTTTCAAGAATGAGAGATGTACCTGCTTGAGAATGTAATGAATGATTTATTGCTACTTTTTTATTCGTTGATAAACTAGTAGTGCAATCGTTACTCATGTATTTTACAAACTGTAAAAGTGCTTATGTGAATTTATTTCAGGCTAATTATATTCATCTCAAGTATTCTGTAAATGTTCACTGCACATTCATTTTTACAACAATCTTGTATGAGAGAGACACCCGCAGACGATGAGCTTAAAATATTTAAATATTTCAAATATATAAAATAAATGCGAATAAGTCACATTTGCCTTTGTCGAATGTCCTTGAATTAGTGAATTGGAAGTATACTTTTACGCGTCTTACAAAAATATAAGCTCAAAACAAATATTTAAAAAAGCGTAGTTTTAAGTTTCGAAAGTGTGTGTGTAACCTTAACATAGATTGGTAGATGAAAATTTAATATAATGATTATAAATGAACCACATAGAAAAAAGACGGTGTGTCATTTTAAAAGAATTGATTGATAGAAAAATTGGAAGCACGTTAAGTTTATATCACAGATATAAAAATCTTAAAAAAATACCTTGGAAACACAAGTCTTAGGAACAACCCCTCAAATTTACGGTTTTTACACGCAGTCCGTCTCGCTAACATTTCGTTCAGGCGCGTCGCTGACCTGCACGTGGATAGCCATATCTTGCCGCCCGATCTACCCGTATTCATCGTTTTCATGGAATGCGCCAAATGTAGAGAGATAGTCTTCCGACGGCCTCACCTGCCTTTTTAGTCTACATTTGCTGACGAAAGGCTACATTACGCAGATTGGATTTTACTCTTTGTATTTCGTTTTCATTCATCTGACTTTGGGAAAATCTCAGCGGTTTAACTTTATGTGAAATGAAGTTTTCCACTAAGTTTTGAGTTACAACGGTTACTCGAGTCGTAGAAGCGTAGCACGCATTAGGGCGGGTTAGCTCTACGAAGTTACAGCATGACTAGGGGGCGCGGGTGCGTGCACCTTCGCTTGCGGCACGGCTCGTTTATTTGCGACTTCCTAGCTCTTTGTTATGCTCTGTCGCGTGTGTCTGCTTTGAAAAATTGTAATGCAACGCTGGTACAGAGTAGTCTAGTTGCTGGGATTGTGTGTTCCACATACAACTGTGGAAGTGCTAATTCACATGGGAATTTATATGACCATTATGAATGCATGCTTTTTCTATTCATGACTACTAATACTTCCCGAATACGAATAATGGTTCAAAAGGTTGGCAGCCAGGTATTTGTATTTAAAATTAATATTTAAACTTGGCGAATACATACTTGCCTGTAAAGTTATTTATCTGAAGATCTGGAAGAAAGACAATTCGCACGCTTAATAAAAGACTGAATGACTTAACTCAAAAATTATCGGGAAATCGCAAAAACATTTTGTCATTTACAACTAGTCTGAATTTATTATTTGTACTTCATTGAAATCAGTCTGATGGATAAGGTCAGGATGTTGAGATGTCATGTCAATAACCTGGCGGGGAGTTCTAGCGCATGATAATATGGAGAAATGACTTGCATATTGCATTCATTAAAAGGATTCAATCAATATTACTACTAATTAACTTTTCAATCTTTACTCTTTTATTAAATCGGGAACTCATTTGCCTAGGGAACAAGAATAAGTTTGAAAATTCACAATGCTTGGTAACCTTTTGACATTTTCATTCGATTTCCATTATTAACATGTGTTACACCGTGCATAGAAATCTGGCTTGGCCACGGACAACACGACACAAAGAACGGGGTGACGTTTAAAGTGAGGGCGGGCGGAGCGGACCACTTGCGGAATATATTAAGTAAGCACCACTAGCGGTGTCGGCGAAATGCCGTAATATATTTTACCTGCGGTCATTTTCGACAATTAACCACATAAAATAAGTGAAATTATGCATGCGGCCGACGACGGTGTATATCACGTCCAGTTACGGGCACGATACCTACCTGTATTCATTATTCAAAGAAATGTTTCGCTCTACCAAGCCGCGTCCGGAAACGCCCAGCTCTGTTTATGTGATTGATGGAGACCTCTTTGTTTTAATGTTATTTTTCTACAAAACCAGTGTTCACATTTACTAGACATTACGTGACAACATCGCCTCTCCAATGCTATTAATAATATGCTCTTACAAATAAACTAGTACAATTAGTAGATTTACAATACAACAAACTTTCGAGTAAAAATATATTTTAAATGATTTTCATACATTTGCAGCACTTGAGTTTTGGACCTTCGAACGGTCAAATTCATTTTCTCTTGCAATTTCCTACAATTTCCGGTGGAACGTTGGGCCGTTTATATTTTGCGAAATTATTTTCACGTGGGCATTCCTCCCTTACTCATTAAACACTCATTTCGTAAGCTTAATAAATATTACTGCATCTGAGTTTTAGATGGAAAAATACTATTTACATAAAACGTTTTGGTAATTTGAACTTGAAATACAAGATCAACGTCCTAGGTGTGTTGTGTTGTATATGTTACATAACGAGTCGGTATCCGGTGAGACGTTTATGCGTGAGGTTTCGTTTCTGCTTGACTTCATGTCCTATTGACCAAACTTATTCATTGATTTACGAATCAAAAGCTCTTTACAAACTCATGTCACGGAATATTGCTTTTATTGTGATGTATGCGTTTTATTTTGTTTATAAACTTGAGATTGATTTAAAACATGAATCATTTGTTTGAGATTAATTGCGTAAAACACTTTTGAGTGGAGCTTATCCCGGTGGCATTACCTTGACAAGGTGCGCGTGAATCAACATAATATGACTGCTCACACCGGTGTGACGGCGGCAGGTCGAGAATAGCGTGCGGTCTATTTAGGACTCGTATCTGTTTGTTTGCCAGCTATATGTGTCATTGTTAACTAATTTAAGTAACATCTATTGCCAGCTGTTATGACACTGGGAACAAGTGAGTAAATTAATCGTGTGCATTATCTAATTTCTTCGAATAATAATTGGGCTGCAGTCAATAATTTATAACGCTTAGTCTTCGTATTGCTAATTTTTACGATAGTCCGTCGCGTACTATCTAAATGAAAAAATAAATTTGTTTGAATTACGTTTCCGATGTGTAAACTGAAAATTTAGTCACGTTCTTTATTCACATATTCAGCCTTAAAATAACCTTACGAGCCTATTGATTCACGATCTCCGGGAACAGTAAATTTATTTTATTTCATTGCGTATAAAGTTGAGTGTCTCAAGTAGGTATACAGAAGATAATTTTTCGTATTTTCAACTTAAATGATCAATTTACATGCACAAACCGTAACTAACTATAACGAACTCTGTAATGAAAGTCCTTAAATGTTTCAGTGAGGAGGGGGGTAATGTTAATAATTCATTAATTAATTAATACGAGCACGGGTGCGGTGTCATTCCAATAGCCCGGGACATTATAGCTGGAGAGTAACGTAAACATGAAAATGTAAAACACGATACCGTTTAGCTGGTTAATTAATTGCTCGGACCGGGAATCTGGAGCCGAGAGCGATCCGTGGTCGTCGCGAGCTCGTTACGGAAATAATGAGTGCAAGCATTACAACTGCGACTCGGTCGGCCCGGCCCACCCTATGCCTAACTTGTGCAGCGCGCCTACCTCCGCTTGATTGTTGTCCTCGAACACGATACTCGATGGTTTTCGATTTTAATCAACTTACTTCCCACATAATTCTTAGGAACCATATCAGATGCAAGTTACCTTTAATTGTAACTTCGAACCGATGTTTTACGTCGCTTTACTTTTACTTTTTTACTGGTGGTAGGACCTCTTGTGAGTCTGCGCGGGTAGGTCCCACCACCCTGCCTATTTCTGCCGTGAAGCAGTAATGCGTTTCGGTCTGAAGGGTAGGGCAGCCGTTGTAACTATACTGAGATCTTAGAACTTATATCTCAAGGTGGGTGGCGCATTTACGTTGTAGATGTCTATGGGCTCCAGTAACCACTTGAAACCAGGTGGGCTGTGAGCTCGTCCACCCATCTAAGCAATAAACTTAAACCTAAGTATTTACTGGAAATTAATGATTCTAAAATACCAAAAAGATATCAGTTTTCCGCGTATATTGTTTCAAGATAGTATTCTAATTTCGGTAAGGAAAACATGGAAAAGTCGCTTTCGTTCACTTAAGTTGGTAAAGTAATTGTACCTGAGAATATGAGCTGAAGTAGTATGGCACACAGGTTTATTGGGGTCGTGTGATTGAGGTAACCGACGACGAGACATGTCACTTGATTTAATTAAGAGCCGCTTTACCGCTCGTTCCTACATCCTAACGCTACGTACGGAACCCCAGTTAATTTTAGAACCGAGTCATTTTGTTAGAGATTTATTTCAATATTGAACGTCTTACACCTTTGGCTCTGGCTTTTATATCACATATCTAACTTAAGTAGATTTGCATGTCATCTATGTATTAAATCTTATACGCAGAAACAGAAAAAGTAAGAAGTTATTATACCAACAATTTTTATAACGTTTCGCGTACTAGACAAGACATTGTGGTGGTCATGCCAAATTGACCATGATAGAGCGAGCCAGGTCTGAAATCCGTTGTGATTGCATCTCTCGGTGAAGGCTTATACGTGCTCATATCTCAAAGCAAAACTACAATTTAACAAATTGCCTTACATTTGTTTGACCGGTGCCCTTTTCACTCTCTTTTTTATTTTGCCCTTTTGGCAATCTATAAACGTATTTTTTTGAAGTATACAATAAAACTTATTTATTTATATATTTACTCAAATGAAATTTTTAAGCTAAAATTTTAATAATGTTCCAACTAATTTTCAATCGATGAGTAATCGTTGGGGAATAGTAAATTTCAAAATTTCGACTATTTTATTAGAAAGTTCTATTAAATTCGTAAATTTGAGAAAGACTAAAACTTTCACTCAGATAGAATGCAAGTAACGATTGTTTTACAATAACTAATCATGGCAGTCCCACCAACTAAAATTTTGTTTGGTTGGGATTTTTATTGGGGTGCATTTTACTCTCTGCAATAGGTCCGGTCCATCTTCAATAATTGTTGAGTTACGTCAACCTCAACCTCACCATATCTTTAGTATTTTGTATCCATTACAAATTCACTAGTTTTGTGGACTTTTATCATCATAAATTTGGAAAAGAAATTTTTACTTTGCATCTAACGATTGTTTTACAAACACTAATCACGTACGGCAGTCCCATCTACTGTCCATTTCTAACTTAAGGCTATCATGACTTCGCCAAAAGTACTCGAAATTTAGACTATAAAGGTGGATGCTGAGATTAATGTAATCTCCGTAGGGGTTCGGTTAGTAGATATCATATTAGGTTGGTCATGAACTTGTTTGGCCATAATTTATGGTCATATTATTATAAAATATGGTCATATAAAACAGTAATACCTACATAATAATGTGCGTAATGTAGTTAAGACAGCTGTTCAATTCTCTGACAGGTCCATTAAATATAACACCGGCTAGGTTTCGTTCATGAAGAAGGTACTACAAAAAAAAAAGTTAAATTAATTTCTCATAAATTCCGACCGAGGAATTAATGCGGAAAAATAGCAAGCGATAATTAGCAGTAGATTTTTGTAAATTTCAATGCTGGCGTCTAATGCGCGACTCGTGTCGGCCGTCATCATGCGTCGCGGGAGAAGTTCGTTATTAATTCATCGCCTCTCAACTTGCTGTTTTCTCCGCTTAATACTTTTCTTTTTACCTGCCGTGTTCATATTTAGATATAATTTTAATGTCGAAAGGCAATATCACTTACAATTTGTTCTTCTAAAAAAATATTAAAGGGTGGGCATTAAAACTGGTCATTGACGGACGACAGAGTACGTAAGTACGTTTTAATGAAAATTTCACGTTACAAAGACTTAGCTGAAATAATACAGTATAAGAAATAATGACAATGTGGTGTTGGTAGATTACAATCGGCAATTATATGATGTCCAAAAACCGTCGACGCGATGTTGATTGTGATATTGTCTGTCGCGGATGGGAGCGTGGCTGCGCTAGTCAGTGCATCGCGACTGCCTCCCGCATTTGTGATGCAAATTGTTGCGCTCGCCGCAGCACCTCTGTCCTCCGTGCCTTACCTGCCGCAACCACTGCAATTATTGTGAAAAATATTCATTTGCAAACTTTTAAAATTCATTTCCATACTGTTGCTATTCTATTCAAACTAAATTTCTCCAGATGGTTGAAGCAGTTTTTGTAATAAAAATATATCCCTTGTGTAAACCAATACGAGCGTGTACTCGTTAGCAATATCGCGAGAATTCAATAGCCAACTGAACCGGCAGCAAGAAGTTCGTGTGAACGTAAAACGTAGCTCGGCAATCGACTTAACGTTATCATATTACAAACAGTTTCGCAAAACGAATAAATAAGAACAAGAAGCAAGAAGCGTGCGGTGAAACCAAGTCGAAGCGTGGGTATTAGAAACGCTCCGATTACCACGCTCAGGCGCACTGACTTTAAACTACACTGTAAAAATTAAAGTATCATTATTAAATACGAAGTTATTCCTACTTGATTGCAAATATAATAATTAGCGTGGCTTAGATTTTTTTATTTTTAAATCTTCCAACGAATAAAGTCATGATTCCTATTCAAAGAAATTGTGATGTGTCGAGCCGGCCACGGCCACCGTTACCGCTGCTTGCTTGACCGCGTTCCACTAACGGTATCCACTCCGAAGTGTTTCTCCAACCCGTGGCACACTTCGTGCGTACATTCACCTCAACCATCTCACTGTCTCCGTTGTGCGTGACATATTCCGCAACATTTCTAACTGTACGCATCCACATATTTTAGTAAATTAAATAAAAATATCCTAGTCACTATACCAGGAACATATTATCTACTTTGATTAGACGATTTTTGTTGCGAAATTGCGATTATTGACCTTATGCAGAGATAAGTAATAAAGCCTGATCAAAATACCGTTAAAGGTTGACGAACCGTTCGCGCTTTAACAAGCAACTGTTCTGTTTTAAGCTTTCGTGATTTTTATTCCGTCTAATGTACACTATGGTATGAAATTAGTAAATTTTGTTAGTCTTTAAAAAATATATTTCGAGATCACACTATATTTTGTTTTGAGTTTTGCTCTTTTTTGTTATTAAAAATTTCTATGAAATGAATTAGTACAATGTAATTGGAGTTAATAGCTATTTTGATATTTAATTGAGTTACAATTACGTTGAATTTGTTCGGTCTCCTTTCGCTTGAAGTTAAATTGGCAAAATAAAAACAAAACCAATGAGTTCCAGATGCCTTTATATGTATATAAGCAAAAAAATACAAATTAAAAAATAGGCCAAAGAGGAAATTGTTCTCAGACAATAAGATATGCACGTAAATTATTTTTAACTAGCGACCCGCCCTCGCTTCGCCTCGGAAACTGTAATTTATTATTGATTTCTCCACTATTTAATGAATGTTATTATACACATAAACCTTCCTTTTCAATCACTGTCCCTTAAAAAAAAACGCATCAAAATCCGTTGCGTAGTTTTAAAGATTTAAGCATACATAGGGACAGAGAAAGCGACTTTGTTTTATACTATGTGTAGTGAAGACTATTTTACCGTATTTGAATTTAGTTGTTATATTCGGAGATAGCTAAGGAAGTGGAAGGCAGTAAAAGCCCCGAGGTTGTTGCGTTAAGGGTCCAGTTAGCCGAGAAATTGGAGCGCGCAGGTATGACCCAGGTCCTAACGTGACACTTCATTATGCGACCTCGTTAACTGCGTCTTGCGCCTATGCCCGCAAACCACATAATCATTTATGTACAGTACATAACGAAATTTCTTTGTTTTGCTAAAGAAAAAGGAATTACTTCCTTACACATCGATGCGTAATATTTTACAATTCATAAATTGCTCGAAATTAAAGTGTAAGGATGTGAATTATTGGTTTTATGAGAATTATTGTACAGACGGAGGAACCAACGACCGTTTTCTTGCGTGCGTGTGATTACATTGCCGTGTAATATATTCACATTTTCACCACCTTCCACCTTATAATGTTTTGTTTCCGTCTTTATTTTCGTTAACCATTCCACGAACATAAAATACCTTTAATCATAACTTCGCAATATCAGAATTGAATGCCCGTCTTTTTTTAGTAAGAGATAAATAACAACGGTGACGATTATTTCTTAATTTTGAATACAATTTCATAGTGGTTAAAAAATGTTGTTTAGTGATATTCAGTGATTTAATATAATAGAAATATTACAAAAAAAACTGCATAAAATTTACTTTTGTAAAATATCTATACATGCAGCGGTACCTATCGACCAAATAAAAAACCGTTGTTACTGTCGACAGCCATGAGCCTAGGTAACTGATCTATGCTGGTGGCAGGACGCCATGTGAGCCTGCATGGCTAAGCACCACCACCACCTTTCTAAATCTATCGCGAAGTAATAATGCTTTTCGAAGATGGGTTGTTGATGTCTGTGTGCTTCATTTAAAATATTTCAAATTAACCATAGGTCTCTTTTAAATATTTTATTAAGGGTAAACGATCTGTATGTAAGAACTTTTTTTTAAAATAAAACTTGACTATGCATATTGTGTCTGACATCATTCTTATATCTGTGCTAAAGGTTAAAAAACCGGATTCTGAATTAAAGGCAGTGTAAGTTCTAATACTTGCTAGAAGACTTCGAAAACTTATTTTGGACTTTCAACACTAATTCGCAAATGACAGAAAAAGTCCTTTTTTTAATTACATTTTATTCATAACGTGAGTTTATGACTTATATTAAATAATGCGGTGCATTATTACTTGTCTGAAAGTGTATAATAAATAACTGTTTGGCAGCAAAAGGAGCCTAAGATTATTTTTGTTCGTGAGTAATCCATGTGCTAGCGAAAAATATTTTCAACTCTGCACTTCGTTTTAAATAAAAATTATATTTTATTTCTCTTCATGGATATTATCTTATATTCTGATGTTCACCCTAAATATCTCAGTGCAAGTTCAATTATGTAAATGTACATAAGAAAAAAATCATTGAAGTTTTAGGTATTCCTGAATAAATTACTATGTATGTATTCATAGTTTTTGACGTTGGTCGTCTGTGTCCGTTATTCTAGTAAAATATTTCCGCTTAAAATTAATAAACATTTGCCTATTTGATATACGTAATTTCGTTAACTACTAGTAAAATTATTATCGAACATATTTTCTGTGATTACAAAAACTTCAGCACGTACGCGAGTACTGCAATCTAAGCAGAGACACCGCGCCTTGACACAACATGCTTCGAGAGCTTGACCAACTTCTGCGACACGTTCGCATTTTGGACATCGATTTACAGTCATTACTATTCTGATCATCAAATAGAAATACGACATCGGTGTTGGCTAGAAATGAGGATCACGGTATCCGCGGCATCGTTACGTAATTGTTGGTATAGTCCGTGCGGACAACTGAGGTATTTCACCTGTTTAAATTTTATGATTTAATTGTAAATTACATTTATATATTTACTCAATCCTCTGTTGTTGTTATTGCTTAGATGGGTGGACGAACTCACAGCCCACCTGGTGTTAAGTGGTTACTGGAGCCCATAGACATTTACCACGTAAATGCGCCACCCACCTTGAGATAGAAGTTCTAGGGTCTCAGTATAGAGTATAGTTACAACGGCTGCTCCATCCTTCAGACTCAAACGCATTACTGCTTCACGGCAGAAATAGGCAGATTTTCTATAAATCGCACCACTATACCTATTTTTTTCTTGTCATGGGGAAGTTTATGGCGTTCCTAGTTAATTGCCTAGTTGTAATGGTCTCAATTGTTTTATAATAATAATGGCTATGTCATCTCTTTAATTGGTACACATGAAATTTCGCGACACAAACAGACGGAAATCTATGCATACTATATACCTATGTGCCGTATCTTAGTAGAAGCACATTTTGAAAGAATTTGATTTACTGCAAGTTGACGATTTCTTTGGAAGTTTCTTGAGCAAGAGATAATTACGTATTTACTTTTTTTTAAACTAATACGAACCCTGCGAATCAGAGTATAGTCGTGTCACGTGATAAACAAGTACACGAGGTCTATTAATACATAATTATCATAATAATATTATAATTCAATAGTTTAGCTCAAAGTTCTTGAAGCTAAGTCACGTACCGACAACAAACATACTACAACGTTATTCAAATCCTATAAAGAGTCGCCAACATAAAGATGAGCACGTGACCATAAAGATATGTTAATGTTGGCACACCACAGATCCCTCCAAAGCCACGCGAACCATTATCCCGCAAAAAAACCTTGTTACTATTCGGTTAGAAATATGTACACAATATTTGGACGGCAACCAAACCACACTACTCTAGTTCAAATAATAAAAATTATTGAAAAACCTAAGTCGTTATTGAATTAAAACATTCTATTAGATAATAATAACTGTCGGGGTGAATTGCCGGGGAGTGACACCTAGGTGTGGCAGCAGTGGTGGTGTCATCAATGCGGCGTCGGTGATGGTGTTTTTACGAGTGGGGTGCGCCACGACGCGGGCGCGCCTGCTAATTTTGATAAAAGCATCGGACCGCACCCGACGTGCCGCCCGCCCAGTTCGCCTTTGCGACCAATAAATAGTAGTCCATGTCTTAAATGTGTACATGTAACACATATTGAACTGAAACCTCTGTTTTGCGAAAAGAGAGATCTATGCTATATTTATTTCTTTTTGGGTGGGAGGGAATGTCTCGTATTATTTTTGAAGTTTTTAAAGTTTCACCATGCCGCTTTCGTAATTTGTCTCATATTTTGAAAATTGTATGTTACGCGGGTCCCGCTTCCTTGCGATCAATAATAATTGCTAAATGTTTGAAATACGGGCTATTTGTGGTACAAATAGTATTAACCTTGTCCCACTTCAATGATATTAAATCTACTTTAACTAAAAATCTACATAAAATAAATAGACAAAGACAACAGTTTAGTGCAAAGTAGTTCTTTCCTTTGTATGTCAACCAATTTTGTTTTATTTGTTTACTAACGAGCTTCAATGCTATAAAAATATACATATATTTTTTTTCAAATTGTCATGAAGGAAGAATTTTAGGAAATGAATTTAGTTGAGAATTTAGTAGTTAGAACTTGAAGCGATGAATTTTGACCACGAGGTGTATTTACGACCTTATACAACATATATGACCTCTACTACAAATAAATATATGTAGGATCCCTCAAGCTTGGAAAACACCTGGAAAGTAGATTTTTTAATAGTTTTATTTAGTAAGATTATATTTAGTTAACAAAATTATCTAGCGTTGTTGTGCGTTGTAACTATTACGGTGTAATTAAATAAAATATTATGTGATTGGTTTGATTGATATTGCGCTATAAAGATGACGTCGATAAAACTCCGAATGTTTTTTTCCCAGGCGATAAAGTTTGACTTTTAGTACATAATACGTGGAGTACTCGAATATTTTGTGAAAGTACAAAGACATTGGAGTATCACCAACTGAAAATAAAAATCTACAGTTGTCAATGCATGTTTTGTAACTAACGAAACCTCTCCTAACATTTCAAATTTTAACTTTTTTTTTTTATGTGAACCAGACGATTTTATAAACAAAATTCGGGAGCGGATCAAATCAAATCAAATCAAAAAAAAAAATCAACATAAATGAAAGTACATACTTGTTGAACGTCAAAAGAACTGCCGCCAATTCACAAAAACTAGCCTTCGTCCTGAGAAGAATAGGCAAGAAACTCAGCGGGCAAGTCTTTTTTTTTTTAATATTAATTTTTTTTTTTCATCAAGTAAAAGATATACTGTATTATAAACTGAAGTCGAAATTGTTCAACTGCCAATATGGATTCTCGTCGAAACGTCTCACCGAAAACAAAATTCTGGTTTGCTGAAATATCGTTTTTATTGAGAGAAATAAATGAAAAATTGCGACATTCTAATCATTGATTGGAATGAACATAAATATGGAAACGAACACGCTTTAATTTAGGAACAAAGTGTAATCTATCGGTAGATAATGGAAAAATGTTTATAATTTTGTTTGAAAATCGATTATTTTAATGAAGTTTCCTTTAAATTTTTTGTTATTCATATCCAGTTAGTAGTTACCTTTTACAGAAAAATAGTTTTACGTCATAAAAAATCGCCTCAAAGTGCTTAAATGTATTATTAGCAATATCCGCTGCACCGTCGGTCAAACGAATATAAAATTCTATGGAAAATGTCAGGTTCAAAGTCGAAATACTCATAATACCGATTATGGTAACGCCATACAATCATGTTATTCAATTAAAAATAAGCTTTCTCTTATCTAGGACAGTGGACAAAGTAAAATATTTGAATTCTCGTTTTCATAAATGTATATTTTTATTTTATTTTTATTGCTTGGATGGGTGGACGAGCTTACATCCCACCTGGTGTTAAGTGGTTACTGGAGCCCATAGACATCTACGACGTAAATGCGCCACCCACCTTGAGATATAAGCTCTAAGGTTTCAAGTATAGTTACAACGGCTGCCTCGCCCTTCAAACCGAAACGCATTATTGCTTCACGGCAGAAATAGGTAGAGTGGTGGTACTTACCCGCGCGGACTCACAAGAGGTCCTACCACCAGTATGTTCACTTCGTATTGTTCACAAGCGAGATTCGAACACCGGGACAGCCGCATCGCTCGATACGAATGCACCAGACGTCTTATCATTTAGACCACGAGGACTTCATGGGCTCCGATAATCACATAAACAAAAATACATTTTTCTAACTTTGAAAAATTTCGTAAAAAATATTTTTTTAAAGTTGTTTTCTTTATCTTTTATTGTTAATTGCAGAAATTGTACGGTTTTAATTAATGGAAATTTAAGATAGTTTCTACTGAGTAATTTTTAAAAATTTTGCGTTTGTAACCCTGACCATAACGCTGTTTGAGCGCTATGTAGTGTACCTACTTGTTCAAACGAGGTTTGAAAAGTCTTAAGTGATAGACAGCGGCTTAACTGATCCTGACATAGCTGGTCTCCGTGAGTATCGGTGACTCAGTTTTTTATTTTGTGAAGAGTTTTAATAAGTCTTCTTCAGGTTTCCGGTACTAATGAGATAAAAATGATATCCATTGATTTCGTTGTAATATAGGACAAAAGCCTATGTAGGCCAACTTACACTGAAATATTATTCAACATTCGGCAGTACGTGTTTTAGGTTTAAAAAAAAAGTCAAAATACAAGATTCAAATGTACAGTAAATTAAAATTGAATTTATTTATATTTGTTGACTTTATCTTCATAAATTATTTTCTGTTTTCTTTGCACAGCATTTAGATTGAAGAATACGTAGGTAAATATTCTAACTTCACATAAAGTGACCAGGGCGTACAGTCCCATACTATTGTATAATTTCAATTATTTGTTTAAACTTTATAAAACTTGTGATTCGGGTCATTGTGCGACTTTTTCTTAAACAAGTTCGTATTTGCTTGATGCTAGAACGAAGATAGGAATTGTTGATATTAGGTGACATCATCTATACAAAATATTTCGTAATTTTTACAGGGTACTTTGTTTTTGATTCGCAGTAGAAATAGCTATAGATTTAAGCGAGCTCATCACAAAATACCCAATTACCACAAATGATGCAAAATTTGGAAATTATAGCAGAAATATTTGTTTTCTTTTTGTTTTAAAAAATAAAATGTTAGGGTACCATATATTTTAATAAATTTAAGATGAGTTTCCAGCTACTCAATCAATGGAAATTTAACTATTGTTGCTTTCTCTAATTTACTGTTACTTAATGACTAAAGTAAGTTAAATTTCGGGCAGGGCGTGGGCATCGTGGGCGTGGCAAAACTCCGCCCAGTCAGGACCCGCCCTCGCCCTTTGCTACCTTTTTACTAAAAATCTGACGTAGACGCTTCTGACGTAGGTATTTAGAATAATTTAACTAATGTCATATAAAACAGCATCAGCCATTCCAATCATAACTTTTACTTAATAAATATGGCACTTTTCAATCGAACAAACTTAAATTTTAAGTATAGAGCAACTATACCCGAAAACAAAATGAATTTTTAACATAAACCTTAATTATATATTTAATCTAATATATTTAGCGTTTCCCGAAATGATCGGATAAAAACATGAATAGAAAGAAAACAGACAACATTAGAGCGTTTGATTTGAGGTGATGTTTAATTTAAGCTGAAAAATCGACATGGGTCGATCAATATAGAACTGGATTAGTAAAATACTGATTGATAAGGTTTCCAAACCGTAATATTGTAAGTATTATGGGATAAGTAACTGTATTTTAATAAAAGCTTCTTGGGGTATCCTTGACCTAGTGAGTAAAATGAGTATGATACAACTATATCTGATTTAAATTTTCGTTTCTATGTATGGGGAAGACGAACTCATTTTATGTTGTATGGCCCATTTTATGTTAAGGGGTTTTTAAAATACCTCGGACAACACAACTTAAATTGCGCAGCTAATTGTAGAAAAAACCGGAACGCTCGACTACTTCGAGGCAGAATTATACATAATATGACGATTACGTGGGGATACTCCAACATAAATTTGCGAATTTGATTTTTATTACCTATCCGATGTTATCAGTTTATCGTGGTAATTCTTCGTATTGCAGTGGTAACTAACATTGAATAAAAAATTTGACAAATGCCTGAATCGCATTAACGATATTTTCAAGATATGTTTACATACATACAATTTCCGAATAATAACACCGGACCGTCGTCTACCGAGCAATTTCACCAGCTCATTGCAAGCTCTTCCCCCTGTCTATTCCATCAAAGTATGTTAGGTACGTACCGTTGTCCCTCGTATAACACTGTTCCGATATAGCACAATACAAATTAATCGTGTTTTACGAGGGACGTCTGTATTAAAAAAGCTAATAGCTGTGTAAATATTTTGAACTATTGAACCCCTGAATACTGTAACATACGTGTACACTACTGATCTCATACAGGCTAGGGCCACGAGTGTTTCTGAAATCTGGAACTTGTATATAAAGTTGAACAATAATATCACTGTTTGAATGCTTTGCAAGTATAAGTCAGAACTATTTTCATTTATAAATAATGAATTTGCGTATTCGGAAGTAAATTAGGCAAACCTTTATAAGTTTCAAACTTATTTCAAAACTGCTTTTCCAAATTCAAAACAATAACAAAAAATAGAATTGGCTAAAGCTAAAACAATTTTTTTGTATGTTTTTTCTGCTGAAGCATGCATGGTAACAAGTTTTGTTTAAGACGTAGATGTCCTTAATGTTTTCAACGCCCTCTCGTTTCTTGTTTCAGTTTTAGCTACTTTTCATTTATGTCGACAGGGCAGGGCTAGTGTGAATTTGACATTGAATATACTTGAATTTGTGATTTTTATTTATATCGTAACGTTAGATTGCCAACCACTTCGATAAAGCGGCACGACACGAGAACCCTCTCATCGTGGCCGCCGGTAACTACATTCCCGATCCTGCGGACAGAATGGAAAGCAGTCGACGTCGCCCAAAACACGTCATCTCGGATCCTCCCGATCCACTAACGGTGCTTCTAGGTACTTCAAGCACCGGTCACCGTTCTCGTCGAACCCGTCGCTTGCGACGAAGGGCTCGACGAGTAAATTAACTCTCAGACACAGCCCACTGAGTTTCTCGCCGGATCTTCTCAGTGGGTCGCGTTTCCGATCCGGTGGTAGATTCTGCGAAGCACGGCTCTTGCTAGGGTTCGTGTTAGCAACGTCATCAGGTTTGAGCCCCGTGAGCTCACCTACAAAAGTTAGGGTTACGCTGATATAGCCTCTGAAGGCTCTCAGCTTAGGAAGGAATAAAAAAAAAAAAAAAAGATTGCCAAAATACTTCTTAAAAACAATGCATGAAATAATAACATGTTTAACTACCGATAGGAAAGTAATAAGCATTGGGGAGGTCACAAGCCCGCAGGGCAGATAAACTCGTTAGAGTAAGATACGCCGACAGCCAAGTCGCGAGTGACGACACGACAGCGCACGCCGAGACCTTAGATATCTCCTTAATCTTGTTGTGACTCCGGGGCCGTCGTTTCCGATTCTCCGCAAATTACCTTTCTGGATCGACAATCTAATTCTGTGTCGTTGAAAATGTTTTTCTTTCAAATTACAATCGTTGTTTCATACTTGACAAATAAATGGGGATAGCAGAGCAGACCTTTAAGGTGTTGAGTTTGTCTGGAACACGTAGCACCTCGATGTTTCTACGTTAAAAGGTTCTTATTGACGCAGCGTTTTATTCGAGCACCGTGGCTACGCTCTTCACCTTGTAATTGATTGCTTTGTCACGTAATTTGTTTGTACTCCAGGCAGAGCGTGCCATCCTCGCGGGAGCACGTCGACACTCGCGCTATTCTCATCAAACCTGTTAATAATAAATGTTGCAGTATATATCTTACACGTTTCATGACAACTATAACAATTAATTTAGTGTCAAATAAAAATATGTAATATATTTAAAAAGGTTTTGTAATTTATGGTTTGTTTTAAAAATTATAAATTTACTACTTTTAGTGTAAATATAAACCAAACATCTAGTTAAATATTAATTATAGGCAGAAGAAACATGGCTCTTTATCTGTTTGGAGTTTGCCGTTATCGACCTTCGAGAGATCTTAAGGACGGTTAAGGTAGCAAAAAAACGCATTTTTTCTCTATAATGTTACATTTGCTACTAAATATGATCTCATATTATTTATTAATCTTAAGTTTAGTTGTCAAGAAAAGAAAACATTTTAAATATGGCAGACAACCGATACTGGTAGACTGAAATAAACGTAAGCGGTCGTGTAAAGAGCCTGGTGCGGCAAGGCGGGATCAGGGATATGTATCAATAAATTTGAAGCTGACAAATAATAAACTTATTTTATGGTAGTAGGGCGTACATCAACTATCCTTAAGTGAATACTCGTAGCTTAGTCAATTTTTTCATGAAAAATTTCGTCATTGTCCATCATATTGAATGTTTTACGGTCTTCAAATTTTTGATATTTTAAGTGTGCTGTCACCACAATCACCTTTAGCTATTAGCTCGAAGTCTCATTGCATTGTTTTAAGTTTAACGCGATTATTTTTCATCATTTATGGAATTCATAATAATATGATGATATAGTTTTATGAAAAAAAGTACACCTTATGGCCTAAAATATGTGGAAATGAAGTAACAACCTGTGCATAAATAATGCTACAATATAGAAAACAAGAATCCTATGTTTGAATTTAAAACCAACGTTTTCATTTAAATTGCAGTCATTTGAGTAATTGAAATTACAATGAAAGAAAAACATTAAAACATTCTCAAAAATCCGCTTTTCAGTCTTATGCGGTTACCATAATAAATTTTCAAATTGGCTGTGTTGTGACAAATTAATATTGTAAGATGCAACATAGGGTACACTGGGTAGAAACCGGATTGAGCCTGATCACAACCGCGCGCATACCTTCACTAATAACCCTGTAATTGGTATCGAAGGTAGCCAGCTACAGCCGGATTACTGATCGTCTAATTGAATGCGAGTCGTTTCCGGACCGCCGTACCTCCTTCCAGACGAAGCTCGCTGTACGGTGTTATCTCCCAACCCAGTATTGTGTTGGTCAAGTTACTCGGGTTTGCGCACGTGCACAGAACGCTTCAATATTCTCGTACACCGACCGGTCAATTACATCGACTCGATGAATTAAATTGGCGTGTAATCGGGTGACCGCTTCCTTATGGAGATCAAACGAGCGTCGAACGAGACTTTAAATTTTCTGAACGACGAGGCTGCGAACTTTACGGCATCAGATAATAATCATTTCGTGTCAATTAGCTAATGTAAAATAAAATAAGCGTACCCTAATGTACGACAGTCGTAATTAAAATTACTCTGACGATTTGATGGCATCTGTTTTAAATCGTGAACACCAAAGTAACTTAAATTAATTGTAAAACCACATCATATTGATTAAATTTCTGAACGTTGTTCAGATTGATAATAATAGCAAAATTCAATGTATTCATTCGAATGGTAAACGATGTTATCCATTTCCACGTGGAAGTGGAAATAAGTTAGCTTATTAAGTTAGATAATAGTATGAGATTTAGGAAAAATTTACACAACTTTTTCGGAAAAAAAAACATGAAATTATGATGAGCTAAACTATGAACAATAAATTATTTTAATTAAACGCAAACCTTGAATAAATAAATTTATATTTTTGATAAATGTTATTAGGTATGTGGTTATGATCTAACAAAGAGTTGGAACGAATAGACATCGCGGCGAGGTGTGCATAGCTTGTATCGCGATTTAGATGATGTTTACAGATATCAAGCTCGCTCACCGACCTGGACGCGCGCCAACTGATCTCCTCTCAACAGGTACATGAGAGAGAATTCGTGTGCTCCTAATGACATCACACGCCTTGCCCACTCTTAAAACTGATTCACCTCATTCAAAGTATTTTAGTCTAGTAGGAACCGAAAATATTATTGTTATGCAACTTTTTTTATTTGTAACGAAGATGACTAAACCTACGTATGCGTGTAGCACTAGAATCTATTTAAAATGAAAAATCCTTTAATTTGCTTATCAGAGGATAATCTACGATACCAGCAAACAACAAGTGCATCGGACAGCGTGCAGCTTTTTATTAACTTTTTAAACGATCGTGTTAATTAGAGCGCTTTGCGAGTAGCCCTCGAGCGCCGCACATCTGCACCGTGCAGTCAGAGCTCGGTAAAAAATTGTAAACGATATGTTTCCGTACTAATTAAATTGGTATACGATATGCAATGTGTATAGGTTTTTTGAATTATAAATTCGAATCATTATCAATTAACAAAATGTATTAACAATAATTTGTTTTATT
Source organism: Bombyx mandarina (assembly GCF_003987935.1). The sequence continues at coordinate 4,135,328 of NW_021011480.1, forward strand.
GTTGCAGCAACTAATTCGGTCACAACAAGCGGCAGCAGCGGGCGGACAAGCGGCAGCGGCACAGTTACAACTGCTGCAGCAACAACAACAGCAACAGTTCCAACTGCAACAGCAAATAGCCGCCCAACAAGCGTTCACGCAAGCCCCGTACGTAATCAACACAGGACAGGAAGGTGCGCCGTACGTGAGCGCATTAATCGCGGGAGTTCCGCCTTATTACGGAGTCGCAGCGCCATGGGGAGTATATCCCGGCCTCGTAGCGCAACCCGCGCAACAGCAAGCCCAGCAACCGCGACGGCCGCTCACTCCGCAGCAAGGCGAACAGCAGGTTAACGGGCAAGGCCAGTACGTGATTCCTTACTACGACCCCGGCTCGCTGGTCATGGGCGGCCGCAACGGTACCCCTCTGCGACTCGTGTCGCCGGGCGGCGTGCTCGCCCCGCGCCAGTACCAGCCGGCGCCCGCACACCCCGCCGCCGGCGCCGCGCCCCCCGCCCCCGCCCAGACGCACCAGCCGCAGCCGCCAGGTAACAAACACCACGTGCAAACTTATGCGCACTCGCCACTAGCTCACTCACATTTACACTGCCTTCGATTGTTGTGTACATTTTACACACAAACAATGGCGAACGTCTCGTTTTTTTATAGAAAAATATTATAATATAATTTATGATCGTTGAAACGTTCGATTAGAACTAATTTTTCATAAAAAAAATTAAGTCGCTATCTTTTCTGACTATTAAAAGTGAGTGTGCACAAGGGGATACTTCTTTTCTTTCATCTTGTAAATAAAGTTACCAAACTGAATTCCAGATGCATGGTGTGTCTAAAATGCATAGCATATTTTGAATGAAATTTTGCTTAATCCTCGTGTAAGTTTTTTAGTAGTTCGAAAATACATAATAATAAAAATACAGGAAAATATTAAATTTTACTCTTACCAAATAGATTTCTTTAACTTCTAACAAAGTTGCAAGTATTGAAGAGAGGTGATGATAGTTTGCTTGCAAAATAAAAATGAATAGTTATACCTTTTCTGTTCATACGTAAATAATATGCACAAGTATTTAATTTAGTTTACATTAAAATCAAATCAATGTAGGTAACATCTCGTTAATAGTAGTGACCTTTTCATCTTATGCTTCTTTTAAAATAACAAGTGTCTCATATACATTTTATTATATAATATTCTCACTGCAAGTGACGGCGGCAAATGTAAATGTAGACGGCAAAACATAAAAATTTACATATTCTCATAATATTTTTTAAATGTATTAGTTTATGTACTATGTATATACGAGTAACAGTAATGTATATAAAAATTTTGAAGATTTACTTTACTTTTATTAAGTAGAAAAAAAATCACTCAATCAATAAAATATTAGGTACAGCTAGTAAACATAAGGTGCGTACATTAGTGGTAGTAACAAAAGGTCTCTAGATAAGCCATTTTTTTTCTTTTATAATATTTTACAATCTAAATCCTATTTTTGAAATTACTTAACCGGTTTTTTATTGACTTTATTCAAAATTTCTGTTTGACTCTAGTAAACATGTATGTCCGTCTGGTTTTGGCACTGGCAAACATGTCTGTATATTTGAAAGAATACAGTATTACTCATTAAAGAAAAATATAGAATAATGTGAATACAAATATACAATCCACAAAGTAATAGCGTTTTTATATAAAATATAATATTTTTGAAAATATTTAGGCCCTCACAAAACACTGAACTTTATTTTAATAAAGTAATATTATGTGAAGCTTAGAGAAGAATGGAATTTATTTAATTTGGTCGCCATCGCTTTTGTCTTATTAGTCTGTTTGTTGGAGGTTAGCAATAAATATAAATTTAATTCCATGCCATACTAGACACATTTTTCTCATTCTAAGAAAAAATTTAGAATTTGTGCTTTTTGGTTCCTTGTAGGTTTATAGTATTCTAAAACATCAGCTACCGATAGCGACTATTCCACAAAGCTGTTAACCCAATAAGACGAATAATATGTGAACTTAGATGATGATAACACATTCAAATCTGTATAGTAAATCCGAACAATTTATTACTTCCACAAATATACATGTTTACTGTGGCAGACACTATTTAAAAACACATTTGATGATCAGTACGCACCTAGTAGGTAATACCGGTATGAGTAAACGTGGAAGAGTGTAAAGTTTTGTACATATCGATGTCGCCACTCGCCCGCGAGGCCTCCGAGTTCGCGAGTCGTGTACAGAACGTAGAGGAGAGTGGAGGAGCAGAGTGTTGGAGCGCGGAGGTATGTCGTGTTACAGGCGGCGCGAGCGGCGCGCGGCGGGACTCGCTGGAGTTCGGCGGCGGCGGCGCCCTGCACGAGTACGCACGCAAGTGGGGCCCCTCGCCGCTGTCCCCGCCGCTGGGCGCCGCGCTGGGGCCCGTGGGGCTGCGGCCCGTGTCCGCCGCGCCCGGCGCCGAGACCGCCAAGTACAGGTCTGTTCGCGCGCGCACACTGTACATATCTGCGCTTCTGTACATTATTAATCCTGTTGCCGTTCGAGCTTGTCCATTCGTTCATTCTAAAATTTACTCGTCTGGTTTGCGTTCCTGAAGGTATTTTATCGTTTTCCTTTCAGAGCTGTGAGCAGTTTAGCCCAGGGACTCACCTCTAATGGAATGTTTGGTTCGTCTTCATCGCTACTCAGCAAACTCGGTGGAGTTGGAACTATCTCAGGTCGGTATCGTTAGCGGTGGTGCCCCTATGTCACCGTTGTCATGTACATATACATATACACGACTTGTAAATATGATTGTTGCATAAAATGTATATTTTAATTATGGAGGCCAGTCTACCACAGCTTCTTCATGTAAATATTTAATCTTTTAACTAATTAATGATTTGCATAATCATGAATATAATAAGCAAATTATGATGTACTGAGCGAATAAGTTTCGAAGAAAGTTAGTCGTTGCTCATACAAAGGTATAGTGTGAAAGCAGTAGTAACATGTGAGCGTTTGCACACAGAGCTGGTGAGCGGAGGCGTGGGCGCGCTGGTGGGCGACAAGCCGGCCGCGGGGCGCTCGCGTCTGCTCGAGGACTTCCGCAACAACCGCTTCCCGAACCTGCAGCTGCGCGACCTCGCCAACCACATCGTCGAGTTCTCGCAGGACCAGCACGGCTCCAGGTACCGCACCCACCACAATGCTCTGAGAAATTGTGTTCGAGATGATACCGTCATCTCGTTTTTACCATCGCACCGCCCGCCACCGGAGTAGAGTTCACCATACTACCTGGAGCCATTGCGATCATCCACAGTGCGTTTCCAGAGGTCGTGTGCTCGTCTGCCTACAAGGGCAATAAAAAAAATGTATTTGTTTCTTGGTCTTGTGTTCTCATCGTCTGATAATGGCGAAAATCAATTGAATGCTATGAGTTGTTGCTCGAATCGATAATTGAAGTTCTACTCTACAAACTACTAATGTTATTGCATCGAATCTTGCACGGGCAGCGCGGGCGATCTTGTCTAAATCTGCCGCAAAGTAGTCACGTATTCGAAGGGTGGGACACTTTACACTATACACTAGAGGGTTCGCTCTCATGTCTCAAGGTGGTAACGAGTTACACCGGGGCGCGAACTTGCCCATCCAACTCATGAAATAACTAATACATGAAAGAGAGCGCATTTGTGGAACTAAATTTGACGATGAACATAATATGACGGCCGTAGTTAAGTATTATTAATAAAAGACCATAACAATTCATTACGATACATAAGACAAAAAAGCAGCAAGCAAAATGTATTGCAATTGAAAACTGGAGAAAAATAAACTGTCGTCTTACTTTTCTTATACTTCTGCGGTGATTGATATGAAGATCTTTTTGGTTTAACAATCCTTTTTTAGTTTTTAATTGCCACCATATTTATATAAATTGTCGATAAACATAAATTTAACTACTTAATAAATAACTAAAATTACAGAATGTTAAGCATTGATACTCTTACTGATTATTCAAGTGTTGTGGAATTTAAAAAAATATTCAACTACTGAAATGATTTCATTGTTATTTAAAACGTAATAAGTAGCGATAAAATAAATACAAGTGGCCAAAAAATTACAAACAATTTGCCCTTGGCTTACCACTGTAAAATTGACGCTCATCTTTCATACCTGTAGGTACTGAATGAAATTTAACTATTTTTCACCTAAGCATACATATTTATTGTTACATTATGTACACATTATACCAGAACCTGTCAAAGTGAAGTAACAGTTTCAAAACCAACAGACTTCCACGAAATAATTGTGTTTATAAATGAACAAAAGTATTTCTCGATAATTCATGTACAGTCTTCATATTATTATATTCTTCTATTTAGATTTTTACTTTAGTTATGATGAGCGAACAAATACAAAAAGATACATGTGGTGTTAAATTTTGTGTAAACCATTGTTGTGTACACAACAGGACGTAATTGTCACATAGGAAATGTATTCTAAAAATTTATTTAAATTTAAGTAACAAATACCAGTTACCCTTCAAACTTAAACTCATTGCATCATGGCACAGTTCGGAAAGTTTGGCAATTTGTGGCATCAACACATCCCACGATCAATGAAATCAACCGTAAATAAAGTAGAGTTAGAGTAACAAAAAGTAAATAACTATATATTTTTTTGGTTTTTCAGATTTATACAACAGAAACTAGAAAGAGCAACAGTCCAAGAGAAACAAATGGTATTTAACGAAATTATCGGGGCAGCGTACAGCCTCATGACGGACGTCTTTGGGAATTATGTAATACAGAAATTTTTCGAATTTGGCACGACCGAACAAAAAACCACACTTGCACAAAAGGTGAGTTGCATATAAAACTATCTAATCATATTTCTATCGTAAATTTCTATAAGCTTAGTTAGGGGTGTTCAGATTTGATTGTGTGTATATTTTTCTATTTAACTCAAACAAGAACAGCCCACGTGATGTTAAGAGTTATTGGAGCCCATAGACATCGCTGCGTGAATTCTGCCTGCAAACTTGAAACTTGAAACTTGAATTCGAAGTTACAATCGTAAAACTAAACATGTCGCCCTAAACACGTCATTTCGGATCCTCCCAATCCACTAACGGTGCTTTTAGGTACCTCAAGCACCGGTCACGGTTCTCGTCGAACCCGTCGCTCACCCTACGCAGGTTTTGGCGAGTAAATTAACCTACAGACACATCCCACTGAGTTTCCCGCTGGATCTTCTCAGTGGGTCGCGTTTCCGATCCGGCGGTAGGTTCTGCGACGTACGCCTCTTGCTATGGCTAGTGTTAGCAAAGTCCACAAGTTAGAGCCCCGTAAGCTCACGTACTCATTCTGTGAATCTAGCATGACTCTCCGAGGTCACTAGACTGGGTAGGACAAGTACTAATGTGACATTATCAATATTTTTGATAATCGAATATGATCGATTTTTATTTGACGTACATTAAAGTTGATACAAGAGAGCACGTTTATTTTCATAACGCTTTGTACGTGATTGTTGGATTAATTTTACGGGATGTTACTGGTTGTACAGGTGCGCGGTCACGTGCTCAACCTGGCGCTACAGATGTACGGGTGCCGAGTCATACAGAAGGCGCTCGAGTCCATCCCGCCTGAACAACAACAAGAGGTCGTCAGAGAACTCGACGGACACGTGCTTAAATGTGTCAAGGACCAAAACGGGAACCATGTTGTATGTACACATATCTATATCTATCATCATCATTTTTTAATATATAAATATATATACTATACTAATATATAAATCTACTGTGGTTTTTACGGATGCTCCATTATAACTACTGAACCATGCATCCGATTGACTTGAAACTTGGTATCCGTGTAGAAAATACATGTACTTAATGGATAGGTTAATTCTTATATGAGTGTTGGACTCCCTACATCAGTTGCGGGGGCGTTAATGATGAGAATCTTTGTGGTGGCGAGAAATAATAATGTTAATTTGAAAAGCCCAGCGAAGCGGACGGTTACAGCTAGTTACTTTATAAAAGTTGATAAAAGAGCAAGAAATTAAATTGTTATGAAATAAAAATATTATTTTTGTTAAATTGCAGGTTCAAAAGTGCATAGAATGCGTGGAGCCGTCAGCGTTACAGTTCATAATAAACGCATTCGCGGGTCAGGTGTACGCGCTGTCCACGCACCCGTACGGCTGCCGCGTCATACAGCGCATCCTCGAGCACTGCACGCCCGAGCAGACCGCGCCCGTGCTCAACGAGCTGCATGCCCACACAGACCAGCTCATCACGGTCAGAACGCACACTTTCTGTACCCCACCCTACATCCGCCACAGCATCGGGTACCCCCGACCCGGTTTACGAGCTCGCTACCCCACCTGTTGTTTGTTACTAAAATCCATAAACCAATACGTGAACGTCGCCACCATCTTTCAAACCGGAATGCATCTACACGTGAAGAAAAATCTGTATGCGGATTTGTATGCTTTAAGTTCATTTTAGATAATTAAGATTACACAGTATAAACTATTTATTTATGAATATGATTTAATTTATACTGCAGGATCAATACGGGAACTACGTGGTGCAACACGTGCTGGAGCACGGCGCCGGCGAGGACCGGTCGCGCCTGGTGGCCGCCGTGCGCGGGAAGGTGCTGCAGCTCTCGCAGCACAAGTTCGCGTCCAACGTCGTCGAGAAGTGCGTCACGCACGCCACGCGCAACGAGCGCGCGCTGCTCATCGACGAGCTGTGCGGCTTCAACGACAAGTACGTGCGGCCCCGGCACCGCCCCCGCCCTCCACCCGCCCACCTCGCCCCAACTAACTCTCCCGTACTGTTGCAGCGCTCTCCACGTCATGATGAAGGACCAGTTCGCGAACTACGTCGTGCAAAAGATGATCGACGTCGCGGAGCCGACGCAGCGTAAAGTGTTGATGCACAAGATCCGACCGCACATCGGCTCGTTGCGCAAGTACACGTACGGCAAGCACATCATCGCGAAGTTGGAGAAGTTCTTCATGAAGGCGCCGGAGCTCGGCCCCATCGGCCCGCCGCCGCCGGGCGCCGTGCTTTAGGCGGCCAACACTTTTATACATTTGTGAATATTTGCGATTGTACATTTGTAAGTAAAGAGCCCGCGGCGCCTGTACATAGCCACGTCCCGGCGGCAGACTGATGTACAGAACGTGCGTATCCGAGTACTTGTAACAGTTGTATAGAGTCGTCTCTCCGCGACTTCATATTTCGTTGCGTTTTATAGTTTTAAGTGTTCTAGTATTATTCGTTGTTCGTATGAATCTATGTATAAATATTTGAACGTCTCTCATTCTTGTGTAATTTATGATTCGATGCAAAGCGGCGGGCGACGGGCCCGAGCGCCTCGTAGGTTAGTTCGTTGTAGATTTACTGTTAGCTGGGCTAGGGGACCTTGAATCTTCTGAGCGACGGAGAGATGCCGCAGGCAGTTCTGGACAATCGACACTATAGTCGTGATCGTAGCGTTATTTTTTTGTATCAAGCTGAGCTCTCGTTTAAGTTTTATGAACCGGCTTAAAATCGTATATAGACTATCGAATATTTTTAGTGCCGGTGTGTATAGATGGTCGGTTATAATTTGTGAAAATGATATTTTTGTATATTTTTATGTAATTAAGTTATTTAGTAAAGAGCCCCGCGAAGAGCGGGATCAGCTCTGTCGAGTGGACGATGCTTATGTTGTAGTGTGTGCTTAGGTTATAGTGATGATTGTAAAGTTCTGTACTGATAGATGTAGTTCCGAGGTCTACCTTGCCGTGTGCACGTCGAACACGTAGCTGCTCCTCATTCCCCTGTGTAATAAAATTGAATAGGAAGCGTAGATTCCTGCGACACCTCAGATTTTTTACGTCTAGGTATAATTGAAAATAAAATTGTTGTAAATGGCTGTACAAAAAATGTTAACAAAAATAATTTGTGAATCCCATAATGTGATGGAATTTGGATGAGACGTCGAGAGAGACAGCTGACGGAGCCGTCCCTCTGGAGGCCTCGTCTGTAGGTTGTACTAGATAAACGTTTATAAGAGGATCCATCTATTTAGACATTAATTAAAATAAAGCATTTCTGTAATAATATTACAATGATAATTTTGTTTTATTCCCCACCCTGTTTTACCTTTTATAATAATTAAAAGGCGATCGCAACTGCGGTAGTGAATAATAAAAATGACATCACCTTAATGTAAGTGCGGTGTAAGCGGCGGACGCGTATACGTACGGGAGACCGCGGGCGCGTGTCCGTAACGGCACGAGAATGTCTCCACCCACACCTGCACATGTGCGGCCCGAGTCTCAATAGGACAGCATGACGGCTGTCATATTTTCTATATTCATATGGAACACACTACGGCTTGGTCGCAAAAATATAAAGTATGGTGCATAGGTGTGACTTGTGAGTAGACCATTTCGATAAAGCGGCACGACACGAGAACCCTCTCATCGTGGCCGCCGGTAACTACATTCCCGATCCTGCGGACAGAATGGAAAGCAGTCGACGTCGCCCCAAACACGTCATTTCGGATCCTCCCGATCCACTAACGGTGCTTCTAGATACCTCAAGCACCGGTCATCGTCGAGCCCATCGTCGCTTGCGACGAAGGGCTCGACGAGTAAATTAACCCTCAGACATAGCCCACTGAGTTTCTCGCCGGATCTTCTCAGTGGGTCGCTTTTCCGATCCGGTGGTAGATTATGCGAAGCACGGCTCTTGCTAGGGAGTGTTAGCAACGTCATAAGGTTTGAGCCCCGTGAGCTCATCTACTATAGTAGAATTATTTTGTCCGTGCAGTTTGGGTCATAAAAAATCAGAGCGGTGAAGCGAGTAATTCGCTCTTCCACTCACGAGCCTTATAGACGGGCGTAGTGATGCGCATTACTGTTGTCGATAAGCGTTATCGATAGTGTTATTTAGTTTTGTAATTTTGTGGGTTAGTGATAAAAATGATAGAAAAAATCACTAATCGAACACTTACACCACATATCGCTGCAGCAAGTTAACGAAAACGGCAGAAATTAACACTTTGTAACTTTTCGGGATCTATTCTCATTTCAGTGAAAAATTTTAACACATTGTTGATAACAACACGTGCAATATTTTGAATAAATATTTTGAATAAATTCTGCCGTTTTAATAGAAAACAAAGGAGTAGCCATTGTGTCACTAAAGAAATTCAGAACGAATGCATAAAAACACATTTCTCTTCGACATAATACAGGTAAGTACAAATGACTCATAACATGCCCCAAATTGCACGGACAAAATAATTCTACTATAGTTAAGGCGACATTGTTAAAGCCTCTCAAGGCTATCAGCTAGGGTAGGAAAAAAAAAGTGAGTAGAGGGCGGTAAGGGTGGCCAAATACCACAGTCTCCCCAGTTTGAGGGACAGCGAGCTCCAAGCTAGTGTCATTTAGTTAAAATGTAATAAAAACTAAGAAAATATTAAAATACTTGAAACTAATGTAATTAAAGAAATCCCATGTAACTAAAGATCTACATACATATTTTTATTGTAATACTAGCTGACCCGGCAGACTTCGTAGTGTCTCAATCGATAAATAAAAGACCTAAACTTTTATATAAAATAACCTTAAAAAAACAAAAGGAATCCGTCCGACAGGGGGACACATCAAAGGAAAAACAAAATTGTTTGTTTTATATAATTCCGAAAAAATGAAATTTATAGGTACCTAATTAATGAAAAGGCACACAATTTTACTAATATTCTATGGTAACTGGTAGCTTAAGTTGGTATAGCTAGCCTCTGACTAGTTTATAACCTTTGCTATAAAATGATTTGGGCCAGTGCACTTCACGGTAAGAGAGAACTAGTTTTCACTAATAGCGTGCGTTCAATGCCGCTTCCAGTCTTATCGTCTGTGTGAAATCTGAACTTATCGTTATAGTATAGATATAGTTATAAGTATAGATACCAGAGAGCAATCGCTGGAAGTCTGGCTGGAACTGTTGTACCCTTGCAAGCCGTTATGCTAAATTTAACCATTGACCACAAGATACATCCTACGATAGTGTCATCCATAACAAAAAATATATCGATACCTACTTTAAAAAAATATTTGAGTGAGTGACTGGCATTATATCGATATTTCTCGGGTTGTAGCGGCTCTCTGCTACTGGCGGTCGTTCGGTTAGAACTTGTACAAATAAATAATATAAAGTATTTATAAAACTCGACCATGGAGCAAACAACCTTGTCACAAGAATGTTAACTTGCTTAAGAAATGTATTCACCATCCTCGACCTAGCATTAACGGACGTTATGCATGCATCACCTGGTCAGTTAAAAAGTTTCAATTTCCCCTAACTTTGTCATTGGACAAAACTAAAGTTTGTTTAAACTTTAAAATTACATATCCAACACAAGTTTTTTTAAACTTATTTTTTAATCATACCGCTGAATATCATGCGAACCATAAATTAAAACGTCTATCGACTGTTAAAAAGTTTACAAAGACATTATAATTCAATATCATTTATTTACTACGTATACTTATTTTAATCATGAAAATTTAATACATCATTTTTTGAAAATGTTCTACACAGCAGTCCGCCACACTTGTACACAGTTCAGGTCAATCGTCTTTATCCTTGATTTTCGGCTTGATGCTGCGCTCCCGGTCTCGAGATCGATCTCGGTCCCTGTCCCTGGATCGGTCACGGTCTCGAGATCTCTCTCGCATCCGCGGTGACCGAGATCGGGACTTGTGACGGCGAGATCTCGAACGCGATCGGTCACGTCTGTATGATCTGTATTTAAAACAATTAGGTACACTGTTTTAACTTTCTTATCTATATAATATTAATACGTGAAGCAAAAACTTTATACTCCTTTTTACGAAAATTGCGTGGACGGAGGAGTATAAAATTTCCCACACTTATAGACAATATAGAGAAGTAGGGCAGAATGATAATTTTTTTTTTCAAATATTCATAAAAATACATTAAAACGATAAAAAAAAACATTACACACACTACATGTATTTGACACACACGCATGCCTACTATTTGTTTATTGGCAAACTTTTCTTATTGCTTATAGTCTGTGGTAATTGAGAATAGATTAAATACCTATTGTTTGTCGTTATTAATATTTATCTAAAGTGTAGCCTTGGCGAAATCTGTGATCATAGAAGTATAAGATAAACAAGAAAATTCTAAATGTGAAATGAATCAAAATCATGAATCAGAATTGGAAACTTGTTATTAGTATAGTATAGTGTTGTTTAGTACAAAAACTTTAAGAAACGTACTACATTAAGTACCGTAGATTGGGGGAAATAGGGACTAGCGGTAGAATAGGGACAAATCTGGGTTGTCACAATACTTTTGTGAGATCTTAATTTTATGTAGTGTTTAAGAATATTAAATAGTTTAACTTAGTCACCAGAATTTTGTAACTGATGAAAGATATTGAAAGTTAATTATCGAAAGGTAAATACCTACCTAACAACTAAACAGTGACACCCCTATCGAAAATTTATTGTCCCCATACGTGACCCGATTCACCCCAAAAACCAAGGTGGATCAAGTCAAGTTAGTTTTTTAAGTTTTTGTGTATATTTTTCAATAAACTATGTATAATAATGCATCGTATATGAACATTTTAACCTCCCGAACTGTTTTAATCTCAATTTTATTGCCCTCAGAAAAACCGCTAAAAATTTGTGTTGGAATTGGAAAACGTCCCGATTCCCCCCAAATTATGGTAATTTACGTTATTACGAACTAACTGCTCGCAATATAACGACGTAGTGTTGCGACTTACTTTTCCCTCAGTCTCTCCGGTTTAGTGGAGCGGGAGCGTTCGCGGTCGCGGTCCCTGTCGCGGTCGCGGTCTCGATCCTCCTGTTGCGCACACACAAGTAACACATCAAAATCGTCTCAAACACTTAAGCATTTTTTTCAGTTGCATAGACAAAGCTCAGACTGACAAAAAACCGACCACAAGTTTTGTGTAAAGATTATATTATTGGCAAAAAGTGAAAAAAAAAGTTAAGTTACATCATCTCGGCGGTGTCGCTCCCTGGTGTCGGCGGGGTGCGTTTGTCGGTAGGGCGGCGCGTAGGGGGGGTGCATGGAGAGGGGCGCGGCGGCGGGGGGCAGGGTGGGGGGCGCGGCGGGGGGCAGCGCGCCCGGCGCCGGCGTCAGCTCCTTGATGTCGGAGGGGGTCCAGCCGCCCGGTGCCTGTCCGTGTCCTGTGAACGGGTTACCTGGTTTCCATCCATTACATTATTCATTAACAAAATCTCCTTAAAGATGTCATATCAACAATGGAATTCTTGTCATCGTCACTACGATTTAGAGTAAAAAGCGAGAGAACATTAAATCTATTTCCCTTATCACTCCAATTTCTATCTTCAGTACAGGGTGTGATCCGACCAACGTGCCACTTTATGTCGTTAGTAAACGATTGATCACTTACAGCGTTTGACGGAATAACATCGATATCAAAACTCCACTAAAACGAAAACATTTTTTAACTCTGTCATTTAAATCATTTTAAAAGCATTTGCAAGCAGAAACGTAATACAAAGTTGGGATCACCTAGCCGAGCATATGTTGAACTCTACTAATAATTTCCAATCACTACATAGTATAAAACAAAGTCGCTTTCTCTATCCCTATATCTGTCCCTATGTATGCTTAAATCTTTAAAACTACGCAACGGATTTTGATGCGGTTTTTTAATAGATATTAACATCCATTAAATAGTGGAGAAATCAATAATAAATTACAGTTTCCGAAGCGAAGCGAGGGCGGGTCGCTAGTAAAAGTAAAAGTATATGTACCCCATGGCTCGTCATATGTAGCGTGCGGGGGCTGGTAGTAGTCAGTGGGCGGCCCAGAGAAGAACTCCGGCGGCGGCATCTCGCGGGGGTGGCCGCGCCCGTACTCGCGTCGCTCCGCTGTCATCACCTAAACCACAAAATACAATGTATTGTTATAATATTAATAAAAAAAATATTTCATTGAGAGAGCTGAAGTGTGTACTAGGTTCAAAGACCTTACCGATTTCCAGTTTCCCCCCTCTTTAAAATAGATTTGGTTAGGTTAAGTCGTGAACAGATGTTGTGGACTAGTGTTGAGAGATCATTAGGTTTTATCATTCAAGTAGGTCATTATGCATTATGGGATAAAATTCTTCGTATTTTATTAAAACATTTAGAGGGGTGAAAGACTATTAAGCGACATTTTTGCAACTTTAGACAGACATCGGCTTGGCTCTGCCCCTGGCATTGCTGACATCCATGAGCGACGGTAACCACTCACCATCAGGTGGGACGTATGCTGGTCTGCCTATACGGCAATAAAAAATTACAGAAGAGCCATTTAAAACTATATATTTGAAAAAAATATCATAACAGGAACGCTTCTTCAGTTATTTGAATGGAGTAAACTTTATTGAAGTTCAATTAAAAACATCGAACGCTAATCCTTAATCAAACGCACCATTAGAAAGATAAATATCGCTTAAGCCAAATAGGTTTTCACCCATTGATTTCAATTAAATAACATATTTGTACCTGAATAGTGTTTTCTCTGGACTGATAGTTATTTGTCATGGGAGGTGGTATTCCATCATCGTGTCTAATATCTGTAAAACAGAATTTTTTTAAAAATATCTGAATTCTGCATATCAAACTGTTCAACAAGCAAATGGACAGTGGGCATATGGTTTACTCGTAGCTGACGTTCCTTGCAGAAGTAGTCTTAAGTGAGTAGTATCTTCATATTATACTTTCATACGTAGTGATTTTTGGTTTACAAATTAAATTAACAAAATTACAATTTAAAAATTAAATGAACATTTTATATTTACTATTACCATATGGCAAGAATCCAGACGTAGTTTTGAAAACATGCAATGTTGTCGCTCAGACGAAATAAATTAAGAATGTATTAATCTTACTTGGGGGGCGCCTCATGTCTGGCATTGGTGGACGGGGAACCGATCCCATATGCATTCCCACACCTGTTTCGTTGATTCGCATTCGTCGCTGCCGCTCACAATAAGCGCTCCATGTTACTTCATTAAAACCATAATTGAAATAATCTGTGAAACGAAAATGGATTGGACAAGACTGTAGTAATTGATTATTTTTATAACTATACAAGACAGACGGATTTCACATCAATTCATTACAATATTAACCTGATATATCAGCACCCGGCTTATTCCAAGGTTTATCTTCTATAGTATCAATATTGAATTCCAAAGCGGGAACTCCATTAATACTTCCTGGCCCTTCCAAGTCCTCTAATGTCACTTTTCCACTTGTTGTAGTTACTGAACGAGGTTTCTCAGGTCCCCCTGCAGAAGCTACCAAGCCAACTCCCCTCTGAAATGGTAAATAGTCCCCAATTATGTATGAAAAAGGAACACAACTTGTTCTTTCAAATATTTGTGTGATCAATAAGTTTTTTGGCTCTTTGCATTTATTTAGACTTAACTATGTATGTATGTATGTATGTACATCAGTTTCCAATTCTCACAGTACAGGGAATTCTATTTTGTGGCTAGATGATTGTTTAGAAGGTTATTGACATTACAAGTTTCTTGTATAACATGTATCAGCATTAAAACAGAACAATGAGTTAAAAATTTGCACCAACTCAGATAATTTTAGCGAAATATTCATTGTTAGCTAAGGACCTAGTCTGAGCTTATGGGCTTCAAGCTACTCACTGAACGTTAGATGAGCTCACTGGCTCGACCTGTAGATAGTTACTAACACTACGAAGTCGTTGTGGCCTAAAGGATAAGACGTCCAGTGCATTTGTGTTGAGCAATGCACCGTTGTTCAATCTCAGGCGGGTAACAATTTTTCTAATGAAATAAGTACTCAACAAATGTTCACAATTGACTTCCACCGTGAGGGAATAACATTGTGCATTATAATATGCGTAATTACTGGTGGTGGGACCTCTTGTGAGTCTGCGCAGGTAGGTACCACCACCTTGCCTATTTCTGCCGTGAAGCAGTAATGCGTTTCGGTTTGAAGGGTGGGGCAGCCGCTGTAACTACATATACTGAGACCTAAGAACGTATATCAGGTGAGTGGCGCATGGCGCATATACGTTGTAGATGTCTATGGGCTCCAGTAACTTAACGCCAGGTGGGCTGTGAGCTCGTCCACCCACATAAGCAATAAAAAAACTGGCCCTATCAAGAGCAGTGCTTGAATTTACTGTATGGGTCTTCACTGGCCCTTATCTATAAGAACCTGGTACAAGTATTCACTAGTGGGAGCTGAGACTTAAGAGATTAGAGCTGTGAATTTAGTGCCACAAATGGGAAAATGCTTGGAGATTCAATTGTGATTTACAAATGATAGGGGATAACAAAGGACGCAATTCCGAAAGCGAATCCACTGGAACCATTGCCGAAATGATGTTGAGGACTGATATCGATAATGTACTGCAGTTAAAGGTTCCGACACATGTGGGGGTACTAAAATTGTACAATGTTGGAACTAATCGCTCATAGCGACATAGACAGAAAGTGATAGTAGTAGTGAGTAGTCTTTGTCATTCATAATGAAAAAGCCTTGACAGCTGATAAATTAGTACACAAAGGTTTTTGCGTGTTTGCAGCACCCTTAGAAATACAGTGACAAAGTGCAGAATATTGAAATAAAGTTAATGAAATTGCTTATCAGATTCAGGAATTTGATCAAGTGGCAAAACATTATGGATGTAACTATACTCATAGCAAGCTTGTCTAAGGAGGAACAGTGCTATGCTGGTATGAGAAATGCCACCGGTCACCAAATAGCAGAAATGCTTATCAGAAGCTGTAATAGTCTCAGGAATATTCGAGAAGTGTAACTCCATCTATTCTCATATAGCGAACATAGGTATTGAAATAATAAGTACTATCAATAGCGTTCTCGTAAATTGTTGACATTTCGTGTTCACTATAATGGTGTTGCACAGACAACATGAAGTAGTTATTATTGTTAGTAATCAGTTCTACTAGAAGCAAAACAGTGAGCGGATCACCTGAAGCACAGCAGAAAAAATGAATTAGGAATTGTGAAGTACATTTAAGAGTTCTAATAATTAAATTAAGTTTTAATTTATACTTCAGTTTAAAGTTAAAGTTAAGTACTTAGTTTTTATTTATCCCGAGTCCATTGCAAGAATATACCAAGATTCATGTTCCAGTATCAGTATATTATTTTCATTTGTAAACTTATAAATCGATGCCTCCAATGAACACTACTCTAACTCCAAATTCGTAGGTTTACAGGAGGAGAGTTTAAATGAAAAAAGTTGATAAATATATCTGCAATAATAAAGATTTTATGGTTTTTTCTTGTGTAACTAGTTGATTTACTCTTGCTTCAAACCCCATTAATAATGAATTTGTAATACTTTTAAAATAGTGAAGCGATTTGCGTGAAAAACGAAAATTTCAAATTTTGAGTTAAGTAGTGTTCATTGGAGGCATCGAAATGATCCAAAACGCAATATATATAAAATGGTGATGGTAAAATGCATTTACCACAAACATGACAAATAATTTTAATTTTATTGAATGAAGGCTATGTTAGATATAAAACAATTTTACCTAAAGGCAGTTTTTACTTTGATAAAAACATATTTCAGTTATCGGTATCGGTAGGCCCCGGCTTGGCTCTGCCCCTGGCATTGCTGAAGTTCATGGGCGACGGTAACCATTCACCATCAGATGGGCCGTGCGCTCGTCTGCCTAAAAGGGCAATAAAAAAAATGTTCTAAGGGACGAAAATTGACTTACTTTTATGTTTAGGCTGGCATACTGTGACCCAGACTTGATCTCTCCAATGGTGACTTTGACGTCATCGCTGTCGTCCGAGTCAGAGTCACCGTTCTCTTGGCTATCAGCGTCACCATTTTGATCCTCGCGCGTTACCTCAGCAAAATGCTCATCATTCAATTCCGAATCGTTGTTACCTTCCTCTTCATCTTGATTTTCTTCGTCAGCCTTTAAATAAAGTGAACCATGTTTAAATGTAAAAAACTTATGGAACTTTACAAGCAATAAGTAGTTAGGTTATTAACTTACACCACCGACGACGTCGGCCGATTTTTGTACTTCTTGAGTTTCCTCAGTGGATTCTTGGTTAGCATCTCCGCCAGAATCCCCGTATAACCAATTATCATCGTTTTCATCGCCCGGTGTGGTCTCAATGGCCGTTTCTGCCATTTTAACAAGTTATAAAACTTGAAAATAACGAAATTTGGAACGACCAATGGTTTTATATTATGTACTTATTAGTAGGTAACAAACATAATTTAAGTGGTAATTTCAGTAAAATAAAATGCAAATTGTAGGTACCGTACTCTTTTTTTTGTTTGTAACAACAACACGCTATTAGACAGCTTAAATAAGTACCTACGTGTGTATTATCTGTTAAACAGCAACCATAGATCAAATATAAGTGTATAATCTATGACCATAGATTATATTAATACTAATAAAGTATTAAATTATTGAAGGTAGTTTTCCAATTACAGCACTAGAGCGCATTATGCGGCATAATGCACAACGTTGAATGAGGTGAATGAAGTTAGCCCCTCAAAAAAATTTTTTTTTCCTATTTTATACTTATTTTCTATTAATTCGTTTGTTCATCATTTGTTCATGATTGTTCACTGTTAATAATTGTTTGTTCTGCAGTTATTTATTTCAAAAAAATATTTAAAAATATACCTACAAGTTAGCCCCTCTAATGCAATTTTTAATATTTCTGTCATCCTTAATGATTCGTAAATATTCATTTTCGATTGTTCTTATATAAAACACGTTTGTTCTCTTTCGAAATTACTCGTTTTTTGTTTAATTTACTAT
Organism: Bombyx mandarina; assembly: GCF_003987935.1. Next base: position 4,153,217 of record NW_021011480.1, read on the forward strand.
TTTTATTAGTTGAATAAATGTATGCAAAATATGTGTACTGCGCATGCGTCAACTATAATGCCTAAACTTTCTACGCGGTTTTAATCGTGAAAAAAAAAAAAAATATAAATCCTGAAGGAGCAATTAATTGGTATACAGTTTAATTAAAAAAATTAAAAAATAAATAAATGAAATAATGTGCATTGGCGTTAAGTTAGACCAAATACATTTTTTCCATCCTCCTACTTATCGTTATGAAGGTATAAAAAAGATAGGGAGTTCACATAGGTAATATAAACAAATAAGTAAATATGTTCATTATTTATCTTTCAAGAGATAATATAGGTATACATTATAATAACTTTTTTACACAGTCGAAATTATATTCCTAACATTAGTAAAATAACATTTTAATACGATAGGTAAGAGGATGGAAAAAATGTATTTGGTCTAACTTAACGCCAATGCACATTATTTCATTTATTTATTTTTTAATTTTTTTAATTAAACTGTATACCAATTAATTGCTCCTTCAGGATTTATATTTGTTTTTTTTTTCACGATTAAAACCGCGTAGAAAGTTTAGGCATTATAGTTGACGCATGCGCAGTACACATATTTTGCATACATTTATTCAACTAATAAAAATAGTAAATTAAACAAAAAACGAGTAATTTCGAAAGAGAACAAACGTGTTTTATATAAGAACAATCGAAAATGAATATTTACGAGTCATTAAGGATGAAAAAATATTAAAAATTGCATTAGAGGGGCTAACTTGTAGGTATATTTTTAAATATTTTTTTTAAATAAATAACTGCAGAACAAACAATTATTAACAGTGAACAATCATGAACAAATGATGAACAAACGAATTAATAGAAAATAAGTATAAAATAGGAAAAAAAAATTTTTTTGAGGGGCTAACTTCATTCACCTCGTTGAATGTTCCAAGTTCCAACTAGCAGCGCACTCTGCTGATGCATTTGAAAACTAATTCACGTTCCAATTAAGCTTCAGCATAATTCGGCATTGTGTGCCACTGAGTCGCATTATGCTCTGTAATTGGAAAACTACCGAAGTATAATATCTACTATTTAAAATATAGTATATAATATAGTATACTATACTAATATAATACACTTAATCAGGCAACCTTTATCAAATTGGCCCTAATAGCTTTTTTCAAAATTCTTCTTCTTTAGTTTTTGGCACGGTTTTTGCATTAGCCAGGGTCAAGTAATAAGATTTTTAAAATTCGCCGTTTTAATTATTTACAGTTTATGAATATAATAAACTCATAGTGTTCCTTGTGACTGTTAATCTTACAAATAAATATATAATTTTAACAACTTAAATCGAGCCATCTCATTTCTGCTACACATCCTACACATCCTGCTACACACTGTGTTGGCTAAGAGTGCTTGCATACATCAGACTTTTTGTAGAGCTGATTATCAGGCTGATTGAAATTCTACACGTTTATACAAACAACTTTTTCTTAATAAGTCACTCAAACAATTAAGCTCGGGCAGAGATGAGTGGGTTTAAATATGCAATAGCAATTGCTACTCTTGCTATAAGGTTAATCCGGCACTGCGTTAAACTATAAATATAATGAAACCTCCTTAACTTCTTGCCCGGAAAAGTTGTGTGAATAGTTTTATTTTGTGAAATTTCAGGTTTAAATATAATGATAGTTAAAGGTCTGAAAATTAAATAAAGCCGTTAGACGTAGCTTCTCGGGTTCTTGTAAAAAGTCCACTGAAGCAGTCTCAGTAAATAACCACTACTACTTATATCTTACTAAGACTTTATTTCATCCCATCTTATCTACTACTACTACTACTGAGCTGGCGCTATGACCCCGAAGTGGGTCTTGGCCTCCGACAATAAACTTTGCCATTCATCCCGGCGCTGCGCAACACCTTGCCAGTCCGACACTTGGAGCTCCCGTAAATTTCCTTCCACAGCGTCACACCAGCGGTACTTGGGCCTACCTACGGGGCGGCGTCCCTCCGGTACACCCGTTTCACAGCCCGATCCTGCTCCATACGTACTACATGTCCGAGCCATCCGAGCCTCCGTGCCTTCATCTCCCCCAGAATATTTGGCTCACCAAAAAGCCTCTCCACATCCTTATTTTTCCGGACGTGCCAAGAACCGTCTTCTTTCCGAGCTGGTCCTAGTATTTTTCTCAATACCTTTCGCTCCGTCACGAGATGTTTTGCCTCTTCTTTCTGTGTAAGCGTCCATGCTTCGCATCCATACAATAGGATCGGTCTGACTACAGTCTTGTATATCCGAATCTTGGTGCGCCTGCTTAGTAGCTTCGAAGAGAGAACCGGGTGTAGGGCTGCACTGCATCGTAGGGTATTTTGTATACGAATTTCGATTTCATCTTCCCTGTCATTGGTGTCTGTTACAGTGCAGCCAATGTACCGGAATTTAGCCACTCCTTTGAACCTCGTATTTCCCACAACTAGGTCTTCTCGCTTCCGTCTTATGTTTTTAAATCGACGCATGTGAAGATATTCTGTCTTCTCGTGGCTCACGCGAAGGCCAATCCGAGAGGCTTCTTGTTGGAGGCAGTTGAGTGCGTCTATAACGTGCTGCTTTCTTTCTCCAAGTAGAGCGAGGTCATCGGCATATCCTATCACCCTATGCTGTCCATTGAGCCTCACTCCGCCACTAAGTGTGTTCACTTTCCGTATGGCGTGTTCAAGTGCCAGGTTGAACAGCATTGGTGACAGAGCGTCCCCCTGCCTGAGTCCAGTCACAACGTCAAACTCATCAGTGAGAGAAGCGCCAACTCGTACCGTCATTCTACTTTCCCTAGTAGCAACCTCCACCATTCTCACAAGTTTCTGTGGGATTTTAAAGCGCGTGANCCAGGTTGAACAGCATTGGTGACAGAGCGTCCCCCTGCCTGAGTCCAGTCACAACGTCAAACTCATCAGTGAGAGAAGCGCCAACTCGTACCGTCATTCTACTTTCCCTAGTAGCAACCTCCACCATTCTCACAAGTTTCTGTGGGATTTTAAAGCGCGTGAGGATTCTATATAGAGTCGGTCTATCTATGCTGTCGTATGCTGTATGTATCTATGCCATCTTATCTCGTGTTATTTAATTTCATCGCAATTCATTAATCTCAAATTAATCAACTTCATCTCATTTCGCTGAAAATCATTATTGTATACAATACAAGACTTGGATAAAGGTATTTTTCATTTAGCAGTATGTACGTTTTTAATATACGAATACTTTATTACACTCGACACTGGCACCAATGACGTCGCAAGAAGCCAATGCCCATATTTAAAAAAAAGAAACATTTGCATAAAAATATATTTTGGGATGAAACAACTAAACTTAAATAAATGAAGATGGGATAGCACTGAGTGGGTGTTAAATTGAAACCTTAAAGTTAAGCCGTCGTCGTGGCCTAAAGGATAAGACGTCCGGTGCATTCGTATATAGCGATGCAACGGTTTTCGAATCCCGCAGGCGGGTACCAATTTTTGTAATGAAATACGTACTTAACAATTTGTTCACGATTGACTTCTACGGTGAAGGAATAACATCGTGTAATGAAAATCAAACCCGCAAAATGATAATTTGCGTAATTACTGGTGGTAGGACCTATTGTGAGTCCGCACGGGTAGGTAACTCTGCCCCGCCTATTTCTGCCGTGAAGCAGTAATTCGTTTCGGTTTGAAGGGTGGGCAGCCGTTGTAACTAGACTGAGACCTTAGAACTTATATCTCAAGGTGTGTGGCGCATTTATGTTGTAGATGTTTATGGGTTCCAGTAACCATTTAAAGAGCTCGAAGTGTTCAGATTTTCGAAGTTGTGCACTATGATAATATTGCAGATACAACAGAACAGATAGTAAAAAAAAACAACGAAATAAAAGTACCATTGTTTTTATTAGTAAAATTTAAGCATTGGTGCTAGCACCTCGGATGTATTAAATATATCTCTGTTATAAATTTAAAGCTTTTTCAATCAAGACCATTCCTTCGTTTAGGAAACATTTTTGTTTCAACTTTCTCCACCATTTGAGCAACATTAGCCAACTGCTGAGATGAATCATTGGCGGCCGATCCGCAAGTTTCGGCTAGTTGCTGAATTCCATGCGATACCTGGATAAACATTTAAAATGTTATATTTTTATCATATATATTTTTATTAAACACTAAGCTGAAATAGTTGAATTTAAAAAAAGTAAAAATTAGGTTGGATATTCGGGTTTAAATAAGTCTGAATACAATTTATTATGACACTGGTTTGGTATTCTTATGAATAAAATATAAAGTTCGAGGCAAAGTTGAGAATCGCGACTACTGCGAATATCCGGCGAGAAACTTAATGGGCTGTGTCTGTCAGTTAATTTTCACGGGGGACCCTTTGTCCCATTCGTCGGGTTCGACGAAAACGGTGAACAGTGCTTGGAATGCCTAAAAGCAGTTATAGTGGATGTTTTTCATACGAGGAAGGTTCAATTGCGTTCGAAAACCGTAGCGACACTGCCGAAGAAATCGTAGACATATTCATGGATCATGCTGACTCACTCTCGGCATTGTTAGATGCTACTAGTAGAAGCAACCAAAACACAGGTCACAGTACTCGTCGAAATCGACAAGAAGCCACTTTGGGGGACCCACAGGCAGTTCTTGACAAACCTCCTATTGTGATGAGACCTCGAGTTTGCCTATCCGTCCTAGCTAAGTACCTAAACAAGCCCCCTCCTTGACTCCATAATACACTACAAAAGTATAGTGTAGGAAACAGTGTAGGAAGAGAGAGAAAATGGATCTACTATTGTCCATGAGTAAAAGTCCCACTGATAACCATTAAGTAGCCTATTTGGTTGTCTGCCTTCAAAAAGGAGTAAAAAAGCAAAAATGTGCAATGAAAATGATATGAAAATTTTATAAAAGTATTTACTGCATCAGCTTCCGCCTTTACTTCTGCAGCTGCAGCGTGCATCTTGTCTACAGTGGGCTGCATTTGAGCAGCTTTTTGTATGGCCTCCGACTCCAGAACTGGTGTTGCCTATTTCATAGAAATTCAAACAACCAATGTATTTAATCTTTTAAAATTAACCATATCCCTAGAAAATACTGTGCTAGTCATTTCTTCTAGTACATGTTATATACACTGGTGGACCTAAATTAGAAACTCAATGTCCATCACATGGCTTTTGTTCTCAAATACCCAGCTAGGATAATAATGTTACCAACATGCATTTATGTATGTACCTAAAATATATTGACCTGTTATTTGATCATAAACTTGATTTAGATTCAATTTTTAACCAAGCCTTACAATACAGTAGAAAATTTTATAAAATCAGATGCAACTATCTAAGCCATGTAAAAAAATTCATAAGAGAATACAGGTTAATTATCATACCAATTTTACTGAACTTCACAACAGAAAATATATTTAAAATACACTGGCTAGTCTGAGCTAGTTTTTAAACAGCACTAGCAACCAGTTTATAAGTGTATTGTGACAGAATTGTAACAAACTCATCTACTGACCTGTTTACATTGCTGCATACAGCGACAGTGATGTCTGATCACTGGTTCAGCTGCAAGTACTTCTTGTTTATGTAAATCATTCTTCTGCAACTGTAACCAACATTCTGATAAGATCAACATTATACATTTTTTTTTGTAGATTTTGCTAATTATATAGGCAAGACAGATAAGCTTGCAGTTCAAAGACAGTAATCACTAATCAATAGCGAGCCTAATTAAGGCAATCTTTAAAGGCAACAAAAAAATTATTATTTATTATTTTTCATTTAATGAAAATGCTGTTAAAGTCATGTGTACTTTGAGGCATTAGGTCAAAGTCTTTGTTGAGTTAAATTTATATAATATTTATTAATTTACAACTTTGAATATCATGAACAAGACCATACGTTGCATCACTTGTCCAATTTAAAAAAAAAAATTCTCAATTTGTTGTTTAAGACCAGCCAGTTATTTTTCTAGACGTTCTTTTTTGGTCTGATAGAGAATGTTACCTTGTCTTTATGTTACTTTGTGACTTATTTGTCACACATTGCACAACAGATGCTGACTATAAGTCACTACTTTAATGATAAGTCTGAATATATCAGATGAAATTTAAATTATATAAACTAATTAAGTTGTATGGAAAGAGAAAATGGATTTAAATTCGAGTTAAACATACTTGGTAAAATTTTACAAAAGGTATATAGGGTTTTAATTCAGAATTAATTATGCATTGAAAGAAATTCTTGGGACGTAAGGATTATCAATGATTATTAACGGCACTTACATTTTCAACGAAATTCGGATCACTATAGTTGTTCAACTCTGAGGCCATTTGCATAGCTTCATGAAGCTTTTCGTGTCCTGCCGTTGCATTATTGATGGCTTGTGCAGTGCTTAAAAGATTCGCAGTAACAGAGTCACCTTGCTGACCATCCATAGATATTTCTGGAGACAAACCTAATTTAGCTTCTAGTTGTTCAATTCTACTTTGTAAAACTGCTATAGGATCCATTATTAATGTTTTTGCTACGTAAAAGAAAATACAAAACGTGTAGGTTAAAATTTGTTACAAAAATATCTATTACCGAAAAGAAATGAATATCGAAATTTCGAAGTATTTGTAGGTACCAATTGTTTTTCAAAAATTGTTTTCGAACTGTCAATTAGTGCCATATGTCAAATTACTCAAAATAACCACTGAAGTAGGTCTATGAAAATAACTTATGTCTTCCTGTAAAAAAAAAGTCATCCTGTGAATCTCCATTGAAGTAAGTTGCCTCAGTGAATTTGGCCCCCTTTTTTTGGTTTTCGATTTTATTTTTATTTTTAATTGTTTGTTCGTCTTTTGTTTATTTATAATTAATTAAACAAATGATCACCGTTAAGTGGGCCCCCTTTACTTGATATCTTTATTTTTATCACTCAGATTAATTAATTTTGATCAATTATCATTTGTTCGACGACTATTGGTGATTGTTCGATCATAAAAACAATTAAATTCCCAATTATTTATTATTTTATATCTAGCAAACCATCACCTCACGCCACCTTTTTTTGATTTTCAGATTTTTTTTATTTTTAATTGTTCGTCATTTGTTCGTTAATGTTCGAATGTAAAAATTGTCGTCTTTTCATCATCATCATCTCAGTCTGTCCATTGTCCACTGCTGAACATAGGCCTCTCCAAGTGATCTCCAGTGCGGCCGGTCCGTTGCCACTTGCATCCAACGTGACCCAGCGGTTCTTACCAGGTCGTCGGTCCATCTCGTAGGTGGCCGTCCCAAACTGCGCTTGCCAGTACGTGGTCTCCATGATCTTTCTGCCCCATCGGCCGTTCGATCTTCGCGCTATGTGGCCTGCCCACTGCCACTTCAGCGTGCTAATCATACGGGCTATGTCAGCAACTTGGTTCTTCTACGGATCTCCTCATTTCTGATTCGGTCTCGTAGAGAAATACCAAGCATAGCCCCCCCATAGCTCGCTGTGACTGAGCTTCCTAAAAAGATCTCTTGTGAAGCACCACGTCTCAGAACCGTAAGTCATCACTGGTAGCACACATTGGTTGTATACCTTGATCTTCAGGCACTGAGGGATTTTGGACGAGAACACATTTTTTAATTTACCGAACGCTGCCCAGCCGAGTTGGATCCGCCTACTGACCTCTCTTGCGAAGTTGGACTTACCTAATCGGATTGCCTGTCCCAGGTATATAAGTATATATTCGTCTACAACTTCAAGAGTAATGTTCTCAACAGTTACTGGGGTGAGCTTAAATTGTTACATTCGAACATTAACGAACTAATTATGAACAAATAATTAAAAATAAAAAAAATCTGAAAATCAAAAAAAGGTGGCGTGAGGTCATGGTTTGCTTATTAGATATATAATAATTAATAATTAGGAATTTAATTGTTTTTATGATCGAATAATCACCAATAATTGTCGAACAAACAATAATTGATGCAAATTAACTAATCTGAGCGATAAAAATTAACATATCTAGTAAGGGGGGCCCACTTAAGGGTCATCACTTGTTTAATTAATTTTATATAAATAAAAGACGAACAAACAATTTTTACATTCGAACATTAACGAACAAACGACGGACAACGAAATATAAAAAAAATCCGATAACAAAGAAAAAGGGGCCAAATTCATTGAGCCAAGATTCATAAAGTCTTTTAACGTAGAATTACTTACCATAGATTAGACACTTAATCTTGCTCAGTGACAGTTCTCGTATATATTAAGTGTATAATCTATGGACAGTGATTCATAATTCTTCAAGGCAGAGAGAGAGTTGAAGAATTTATGTAGTGATAAAATTGTATTATCAATGAAGGTAGTGAAGTAAGAGTATTTGTACGTAAACACATATATTAGTAAAATTTTGTTACATTATTAAAAACTATAATGGATGAAGAATTAGGCGGTATTTCCGAAGAATATTATGATATACCTCCTGTTAAATATGAATGTGAGTATACAGTATCTAAATTATAGTTTTTCCTATAAATTTATGTGATTGAATTGCAATTTTACTGTGATGATTGGTGCTTATAAATATAAGGTAAATGTAAATTTTGCAGATTTGGACCATACTGCTGATGTTCAGTAAGTGGTTAATTCATGTGTTATATTTTAGTTTTAATTTAAAGCTACTGATGTAGTATTGAGATAGTATTGTGAATCAATCTAATTAAACTTCAGACATAATTGATTACATACCTATATATAAAAAAAAAAAATTAATGCAAAATAACAGTATTTTTTGACCTCAGTCCATGTAGGTACTTAAAATTTAATTACAATGTGAAATGTAATGATGTGTAATTTTTTATATGTCTATGTATCTGTAAAACATCTATATAGGTATATCTTCAATCTGGAATGAGGAACTGGTCTCTGCCATTAGACGACAAGGTGGCTTTTTTGTGTAAATTGGGAATTCTCATTCACACTACACTGTGTGAGACTTTCAGTAACTAATCATTGATGACGCTTTAGATCTATTCTTCTGGCTAGTATAATTTTTTCCAATTTAAAACATGACCCAACACATGTTCGCAAATAACTTATGTTATGTAGGGATAGAATCATGCGAAATAAACAAGGGAGAAAATTTATAAATCAGGGATTGCTGTTGACGAGGCGTATATACAGGGTGTCCCATATAAGTGGTCACTGAAGCCCATAGCCCGACACCAAGAACGTAAATGCCGTTGCCTGCCTTGTACATGAGATCTAAATCTCGTTTTCATAGTACAACGGCTCTCCTATCCTTCAAACCGAAATGCATTAATGCTGTATGGTAGAAATAGGCAGGGCGATGGTACATTTTTTTTCTTTCAAGCGACACCCCTCGGTCTCTTACCCGACGACCGCCCACCACCCGGAGTCAAAACCCGGGCAGACTAGGGGGATTCCCGCAGTCAACAATACAACCAGATCTGCGGCTCCACCTTTAGACGCCCGACCGACGGGTCGTCGAGGTGATAGTCGACGACTCTACGTCGGCCATCTCGGTACGGCAGCCCGTCTGGCCACTCCAGGCGGTGCCTCTGGTGTCTCGGAATACCCTGCTGGACCAGAATCTGCCTGCCAGTTCGGAAAGCGATACACCACTAACCGGTTCCTCTTACATAGCAGTTCCGTAGAACTGTTTTCATGTTCAGCGTGCTAGAGTACAAAAAGCGCGCCGCGCGGCCTCACCCCCTTAGGTCGCCCCGAAACGTTCACCCGGGGGAGGTCACCTCCTAGAGAGATCTGAGCCGGACGAGGGCGGTGGTACTTACCCGTTCGTGCTCACAAGACGCCATACCACCAGTAATTACGTAGATTTTAATTGTTTTGGCTCGTCCACCCATCTTAGCGATGAGAAAAAATCCCAACAACTTCGGATTTATTTTAGGACATCGCTATAGTGCTACCAACTTAATCGAGTTTGTAGAACTTTCCAAAATAATTAAAATCCACAACACACACACACACACGAATATCCCGCCGGCGCCGGTCTCCGACTATGTCGGTGCTTCATGCAGCTTCTTTTGTCCTTGCAATAAATGTGGTATTTAATAACATTCGCCGTAATAAGTTTGAAATTTGTTTTTGGTTTTTTGAGTTTTTGAGCCTCATGAACCTAATGTGCTTGTAATTTTTTTCGTATTTGTTATTGTCTATCTCTTTCTGACGCGTTTAACTGAATGAATGGTCTAATAGTACTGTTGTTGTATAAATTCAGGGCTGTTATCGAACAGTTGAAACAATTATTAAATTTGTTTTTATATGAAACTAATAATTAAGATTTCGATACTTTTTTTACATTCTTAACGTGATTTATACTGTGGCAGCGTTTCGGGTTGATATATCGATTGTAGGACACGCTGTATAGCCATTACGAGTAAGTGACCCCAACGCGCTCTTTTTTTCTTAAGCCTAAGCTGATGGCCTTGGGAGGCCATCTCAATGTAACCCTAACAAGTAGATGAGCTCACGGGGCTCAAACCTGCAGTCGTTGCTAACACTAACCCTAGCAAGAGCAGTGCTTCGCAGAATCTACCACTGGATCAGAAACGCGACCCACTGAGAAGACCCGGCGAGAAACTCAGTGGGCTGTGTCTGGGGTTAATTTACTCGCCGAGCCCTTCGTCGCAAAGAACGGATTCGAAAAGAACGATGACCGGTGCTTGGGGTACCTAAAAGCATCGTTAGTGGATCAGGAGGATCCGAAATGACGTGTTTTGGATGACTGTTTACCATTCGGTCCACAGGATCGGGAATGTAGTTACCGGCGGCCACGATGAGAGGGTTCTCGTGTCGTGCCGCTTTTTCGATGTGGCGCATTGATGCCGACTGTAGATACTTACTGATGGACTCTAGGTCTATGTCATCGTGGAGGCCCACTTTCTGATGAACCGCGGGGCTCCGGCGGCTATCCTGCAAAAACGGGATTGTATGATTTGAAGGGGTTTCAAAGTAGTAAGGGCCGCGTGAGCGAACACTACACTTGCATAGGTCGTGACCGGATGTATGCAAGTTTTATAGAGTGTCACCTTACTACGAAGGGACAATATACTTCGCTTGCAAATCTTCCGATAGACAATGCGCTCTTTTCTGTCGCAACGGAACTATGCTAGTTTCGGTATTTATTTGATACGAAATAAAGCCTTTTCACCATTATTTTTTACATTTTAATAAAAGTTTAAATTCATATTATCTTTAGTTTATTGCATTACCTGAATTAAATGAGAATTAATTTTTATTATTACAACATCATATTGTAATGCCACAATGATTTATAATTTCAATATAATATAATCAAGGAGTGTTGTAATATTTACGTTCCATTAATATTTAAAAAAAAAATACCTCACTTTTAGGATAGGTCTAGGCTAAGCTGAGTTATGTAGAACGAGTCTAGTTAAGCTAATTCATTATTTAATCCTTTTAGTGCTGAGTTTATTTTCACATATTATTCAGAAATTGCTTGAGGATTTTCGAAAAAAACTTGTTATAAAACTTTAACTAAATAAAATATTTAAAAATCAATGCTAATTGTACAGCAAAATATTTTTTTTTTTTTTTCTTACTTAGATGGGTGGACGGATGGTAGTAGGACCTCTTGTGAGTCCGCGCTGGTAGGTACCACCGTCCTGCCTATTTCTGCCTTGAAGCAATAATGCGTTTCGGTCTGAAGCTTGGGCTTCGGGCAGCCGTTGCAACTATGTATACTGAGATCTTAGAACTTATATCTCAAGGTGGGTGGTGCATTTACGTTGTAGATGTTTATGGACTCCAGCAACCACTTAACACCAGGTGGGCTGTGAGCTCGTCCACCTATCTAAGCAATAAAAAAAAAAAAATTATAATAATAATAGTAACTTTTATCACATTTCTAGATTACACGCATGGGGCGACAGTCTTAAAGAAGCCTTCGAGCAGTGCGGGATGGCGATGTTCGGCTACATGACCGAGCTTGAGTACGTCCAGATCAAGGATGTTCACACCATCGAAGCGAGCTCTGACGATCTCATGGGATTACTTTACCACTTCCTCGACGAACTGTTGTTTTTATTCTCCTACGAACCATTTTTGATATGTAAGAAGTTAGTCATAACGGAGTTTAACACGCAAGAGTTTAAGATAGTGTGCAAGTGTTACGGCGAGGAGTTCGTAATTGGCAAACATCCCCAAGGCACAGAAGTCAAAGCTATAACTTACTCGGCCATGCAGATCATTGACGATCCAAAGGACAATAAGTACGAAGTGTTTGTTATCATTGACATATAATTTTTTTTTAATTTTTTTTTGTATTCAAGAAATATACGTTTGTATTTTTTAAAGTTTAATTTTTTTCCAAAGCACTGAAATCGTCGTAAGGTAAAGGTGTAAGACACTTACTCGTATCAAGCGATGCGACTTTGCCGCTCGTCAGATCTCGCTGGCAATTAACATTTTCCCTGATGAAATTTGCTAGGGCATCTTCTGGGCCCGCACGGGTTGGTACCGCCATCCTGCCTATTTCTGCCGCGAAGCAGTTAATGCGTTTCGGTTTGAGGGGTAAGGCGACCTTATTATATTACTGTAAAAATTGAGTCATTAGAGCTCAGGTCTCAAAGTGGGTGGCGACATTTACGTCTTAGCAAAAAAAAAATAGTCTTGAAGAAACCTCATATCAAGGACCCGAAGAATATGAAGAAATGCAGTACAAATGTAGGGAATATGTGAAACAAGGAACTTCAATACACTTTTGATATTATCTCGATTCGGTTCCAATTCAGCAGGCAGGTAGTAGTAGGTAGTATTAGGTAGGAGCAGGTAGTAATAATTTTGCGGAACTACTTACCCGTGTTCAGGAGCTGCATCACTGTACTGATTAATCTGACGAAATATAAGGAAGTCCTATTTCCAGCAGTGGGTGGCTTTTGATTGGTGATGATAATTAATGATGATGATGACATAGGCATTTTTCCTACCTATTCTAGTTGCCTCAAGGGGTTATTCTAGATTCGCCGAGTTAATGAACTGACGACATTGCTAACAAGAACCCTAGCAAAGCCGTGCTTCGCAAAATCTACCACTAGATGGGAAACACGACCCACTGAGAAGATCCGGCGAGAAACTCAGTGGGCTGTGTCTGAAGGTTAATTTACTCGTCGAGCCCTTCGTCGCAAGCGCCGGGTTCGACGAGACGTATTTTGGGCGACGTCAACTGTTTACCATTTGGTCCGCAGGATCGGCTATGTAGTTACGGGCGGCCACGATGAGAGGATTCTCGTGTCGTGCCGCTTTATCGAAGTGGCGCATTGATGCCGACTATAGATACTAACTCATGCATTCTAGGTCCAGGTCGTCATGCAAGTCGATGTTCCTGACGAACCACGGAGCTCTGACGGCTATCCTGCAAAAACGGGATTGACTAATTTGAAGGGGTTTTAAGTTAGCGCGGGCCGCGTGAGCGAACACTACATTTTCATAGGTCATGACGGGGCCTATGCAAGTTTTGTAGTGTCACCTTATTTCTAAGGGACAATTTACTTCGCTTGCAAATCATCGGATAGAGACATAGGTACAGGACCATAATTAAATCAAATTTCTACAAATTCCTTATTACGTTTTATCACCGACATTCACGTAGAGAAGCAAAATCATGATGAAAAAAATTTAGAATAGAACAAATAGGTTTTCAAATAAGGTTGTGTTCAAATTATAGACAATAACTATTAGTTAATCAAAAGGTAACAAACAAAGAGAAGTATCTTATGGTTGGAAAAAGTTCATTTGCTAGGTATCTTTTTTGTGTTTGTATATCGTAATGAACTAAGAAAAATAAATAAACGAACCATAAAATGTGAATAAATATTATTCATTAGTAAAAAAATAATATCACTATTTTATTATTTATTAAAATAATATTACATATTCTTTAGCATAGGAAGAAGTTTCAATTTCCTAGATACTCGGGAAATGCCTGAAATATCACTGCAAAAAGATCTCGGTAGGCAAAGGCTTGGCTCTGCCCCTGCATTGCTGACGTCTATTTGCGACAATAACCACTCACCATCAGGATGGCCGTATGCTCACCTGCCTATAAGGTTATAAAAAAGTCTGCTTTTTGTGTCGTTTTTTCCTAGTTACACTTTTTTCCGTCTAGTCCGATAACACGGCTTCCAGGATTGTGTCCAGGATATTGTGGTGAAAGTACTTTTTTTTTTGGGCCGGACCGAACCTGCTACGAGGTCCCCGCGCCTTGGGGCGCGCGGGGTATGTGGGACTCAACGATCTGCAAGGTGTTGTGAGCAGACCGCGGGCCCAAGGAATTTTAGGGCCCACCCACTAAACGAACTCCCCTGCACTCTTACACCCGACGTCCGATCCCCTCCGAGGCCAGAACCCGGATGAGGTAGGGGGGTTACCGCGGTCAACACTACAACAAGACAGCGCGGCTCACCCCAAGGACGCCCAGCCGACGGAGCCTTCGAGGCAAATCGAAGGCTCATAAAACGTCGACCGTCTCGGTACGGCAGCCCGTCAGGCCGCCCAGACGGTGCCGCTGGTGTCTCGGAATACCCCGCTGGACCAGAACCAGCCTGCCGGGTCGGGACGCGATACACCGCCAACCGTTCGCTCTTTTTTTATTATTATTTTTATTTTATTGCTTTGTTGGGTGGACGAGCTCACAGCCCACCTGGTGTTAAGTGGTTACTGGAGCCCATAGACATCCACAACGTAAATGCGCCACCCGCCTTGAGATATAAGTTCTAAGGTCTCAGTATAGTTACAACGGCTGCCCCACCCTTCAAACCGAAACGCATTACTGCTTCACGGCAGAAATAGGCAGGGCGGCGGTACCCACCCGCGCGGACTCACAAGAGGTCCTACCACCGGTAATTACGCAAATTATAATTTTGCGGGTTTCATTTTTATTACACGATGTTATTCCTTCACCGTGGAAGTCAATCGTGAACGTTTGTTGAGTACGTATTTCATTAGAAAAATTGGTACCCGCCTGAGATTCGAACATCGGTGCATCGCTCAACACGAATGCACCGGACGTCTTACCCGTTAGGCCACGACGACTTCTATTACTCCTCGGCAGCGCGCTAGAGTGCTGGTAGCGCTTCGCGCGGCCTCTAACCCCTCAGGTCGCCCCTTGACCTTCACCGGGGGGAGTGGTACCTAGATAATACCAAATTTTTTACAATTAACGATATTGCAGTACTTTCTGTGTTCGGTAATTTGTGTAAATAATATCGAGGTGAGTTAGCGATACGCCAGTTAGGTAGGTATAAGTTATATATTATGTTAGGCCTCGTATGAGTGTGAATTTGTAAATTGCGACTCCTAAAATATTTATTCATATTGTATCAAGAATAAACATGAACATTTTTCGCTTTTTCCATGAATATAATATGCGAGTATGATATATTCGAATTTCCCGGAAAATGTCTATTTGATAATGTAAGCCGTATCAATCCATTCTGGATAGGACTTCATTATAAAATCCATTTTTAATTAGCTTTATACCACAAATGAAAAATATATGCTGTGTTTTAAGTCGTATCTATTTAAAGGATGGACAATTTCAGTCATGAAAAATAATAAATTAAATTAAAATTAAAATCTACTGATTCTGTTTGTAGTTTAGAAAGCTGATAATATACATACCTATATAGGTAAGTAATAATGAATAAGCATAGGCCTATTCGATAACAACTGCATTTTTTTTACGTTCATCGTTGCTTTATCTATCGGAATGGTGATGGATGAAAAACGATTGATATATGAAAAATGATGATAATTTAAAGAGGTATTCACGTGCTCATACCCCGCCTACCTCCCCCAACGCGTAGGTGAAAGTCTGGCAAATAACCTCCTTACATGAAACAAGATGCATATCTTACTTATATAGTGTCACACTGATAGGCTTCTTCTTTTTAGCAAGAGCAGTGCTTGGCAGAATCTACCACCGGATCGGAAACACGAACCACCGAGAAGATCCGGCGAGAAACTCAGTGGGCTGAGTCTGAGGGTTCATTTGCTCACCGAGCCCTTTTTTTCACTTTTGTGTCATGATAGGCTGTGGATCTAACGTAGTAATAGGTCTTTCTTTACCTATGAAGTTTCTATTTTACAATAATGGTCATTTGAACGAAATTTATCATCTATGGCTGGTTATAAATTCTAAATTCAAATGAATTTTATTTAAAAAATTTGGAATTTAATTTTTTGATTCAGTGATTTGTTTATTGATTAGTGTTTTGTTTTCACTGTAATTGTATCTTTTACGACGATCATACGATTAATTATCGAATACGTGTTCCGTCGCGGTAGCAATACCGCACAAACGGCTCACAACATTATACATATACGGAGTGAACTTGATTTATTTCTGTGGAGTGAACATTACAAACGAACGCACGATTAGTGATTTGAACGGTTTCGACATAGAAATTTGATCTAGAAAATGAAACCCGAGGCCACCAGAAACCTGAAGTTAATAGCGACGATTTAAGGGCAATATTGGAAACTGACGACGATACACAATCTACCGTTGAGTTAGCAGCAGCTTTTTAACAGCAGCAATTTGACAAGGTAAAAATGTTGAATTGGCAACGTAAAAAAAACTTGATAAGTGGGGCCTCATGAACTGAACGATCGCCAGCGCAAGGCACGCGTTGCGTTGCTTAAAAGATACAGAAACAGGCGGATTTTGAATGGCATTGTCACTTTCGATGAAAAATGAATTATTTTTCATAATCGTAAGCGGTCATTACGTTAGTTAAGACCTAGTTCAGCAACTAGACAATGCCCCAATCCTTAAAAAAAGGCATGATCACTGTTTGATGGCTTAGTGCCGGTATAATTTATCACAACTCCTTTTTGCCTAATGGCATGACGTGTGTGCTGTGAAGAACTGAACACAATAATGGAGCAAGTCGCGAATTTCCGGCCAGCCATGGTTAATCGATCGTTCCCGCTCATACGGCACAACAGACGGTCTTTATGCTTTCAAAGGTAAGAAGAGGTCGGAAGTTTTGCGACATCTAAGGTAATGACCAGACCTTGCGAAGACAAACTTCTACTTTTTACAAACAAAGTTTCGACCATTTTTGGCAGTAAAAAATTTCAATACCCGAGAGGCGGTACAAAATGCCTTTGAAGAGTTTGCCGGCTCCCGTACACCTGACTTCTACAAGAAGGGCATTGAAAAATTACCACTGCACTGATAGAGATGCACCGATACTACGGGTGCATATTATTCTGATTGATAGAAATTAAAATTGAATTCATATTTAACCTAATAAATAAAGTTCATTATCTACGGTATCAATAGTTCAAAGCTGAAGTTCATTTTATGTACGAAAAGTCTCATTTGCTATAGGGTCTTTAATGAATGGTTGTTAAAAATATTATGTTAAACGTCACTACACTGAACAACTCCAAGCTCATTTCAGTTTTGTCACGCTATAGCACATGAGAACACAAAAGAAGTAGGTAATTAGTATCTCCAACTCGAGATTAACAGAAATACGAGGAACAAGATAAAGAGACTTCTTATAAGGAAAATTAAATGGGTTTAATTTCTAAGTTTATCTTATTATTGGTCGTAATACGTATGGTGAACTCGCACAGGTATTGTTGTCCAGGCCACGTCTGCCGCGGATCAGTCGTGTAAAGGAAACTGGTAGGACTGTTAATATAAAATAGAATTATGCGATTTCATGTTTTAATGCATGGCAGCATGATCTTCATACTTGATCTTTATGGGTTGTGGTTACCACTGAACACGAGCTAAGCCATACAACCACTAAAAATGCATTTGAATTAGTAATCGGAAGTGTATATTGCAGTAATTAAGGAAATTCTCAACACGAACGCAGATCGACGCAAAGACTCCGATCATATACCTTTCCGGCGAACTTCTCCCTTATATCCGTAGTAGTAAGTAGTATATTACTTCTCTAAATTTAATGATGGTAGGGTATCTAGTGACAGCCCGCTGAGTTTTCGCCGGTTCTTGTCAGTAAGTCGTAATTCCAATATATCCTCACTTGCGAAATAGCTTCCCTTAAGCTATTAGCTAGGGTAGCTGTTCGTAAACGTTTCTCCTGAGACCTTGAGTCACCCACCCGACCTGGTGAAACTGGAAAGGCCTTCAGGCCAACAGCTTTATAACAATTGATTTAAAGGGTAGATACTACCACCCGTCTATTCGTATCACTATTTCCTATTTACCCGGAAAGAAATGGGCAGCAGTAATGGCTTTGAAAAGCGGGACACACGTTATCGTATACAACTGAAACTCAGACCTCATGTTTCATTGTAGATGGCAGCACTCGCGTTGTTATAGTTGGGCTCCGATAACCACTTAATATCAGGTAGTCCATGAGCTCGTTCACCCGTCTATGTAATTAATTAAAAAATTAAAAATAAATAAAGTAAATACATTAATAATAATTAAGTAATAAATAATAAAACAAATAGGACGGGTAGTAGGTAATTTACCTTAACGTTACCTTAAATAAATAATTTGAGACTAAAGATAGTCGCACAAATAACTTATGTGTTACAAATTGACCCATAATACATTGAAAGATTCATCTACATAGATTAGATAGGTTCAGGTTGATCAGTTTGTTAATATATTGAAAATACGATTCAACACTGAGTCCGTCCTCGTCTTCTCAAGTGGAGTCTCCAGGTGTACTGTAAAGCTCTCTTTTCTCGATTCCCATTTCTCAATACTCGATTCCCATTTCATTTTGACATTCCATACAACTGTATCTAGTCGACTAATTTTGTTTGATTTGGTTGCAATTGGTGTGACGATGGCAAAATTTGATAAGAGTATCTGGCCATCCATCAGAAAAGCGATTATACGATATAGGAACTATATATTAATTACATCATGTTGACTCATTAAATTGTAAGATTCTTCTACATAGATTAGACACGTTCATCATTAGGGTTAATCAGTTTGTAAAAAAAATTTAAAATATTATTCAACACTGAGTCCTTCCCTCGCCTTCTTGAGTGGAATCTCCAGGTGTAGGTACTGCAAAGCCCTCTTATTTGCTTCCTTCGCTGATCAGTTTAATAGTAATACTCGATTCCCATTTCATTTTCACATTCCATACAACTGTACCCAGTCGACTAAATTTGTTTGATTTGGTTGGGATTGATGTGACGATGTCAAAACTTGATAAAAGTATCTGGCCGTCCATCAGAAGAGCGATTATACGATACCTATAGCATTCTTATATTAGTTCTTCCTCATCATTCGTAGTAGTATCATCATTTGTATTGTGTTAGAGTGTATTATGAACCCGCTCGGGTGGATGCTACCATGCTGATTATTTCAGCGACTGTGTAATATTTTGCTCCGGCTAAAAGAGTGATGCAACCGTTGTTTTTTTTATTGCCCTTGTAGGCAGACAGGCATACGGCCCACCTGATAGTGAGTCGTTGCCGTCGTCGATGGAAGTTAGTAATGCCAGGGGCAGAGCCAGCCTGCTGCCTATACCGTAAAGTACTCTCCACAAGCCTCGTTTGAAGAAGGATATGTCATAGCGCTCGGGAAACACCGTAGAGAGAAGTTCATTTCAAAGCCGGATGGTACGTGGCAAAAAAGGTCTCTGAAAGCACACTGTAGGTGCCCACACGGGCGGTGCGATAGTAAAAACGAGATGATGGGATCATCAAACAATTCCTCAGAACATACAGTACAAAATACAGAGGGAACCGAAATCCCTCCCCAGAACCAGACGTTCCAAACGAGCCGCGAGAATGGGATTATCGACAATCCGAACAGCTCTCTTCTGTACGGAGTGAAATAAAAGTAGCTGGTATTTAGGAACCCGGCCCAGAGGAGGGCGCAGTACTCCACGCCAGGCCGGACTTGCGCTTTGTAAAGCAAGTTTTTGTCCAGGCGTGAAGTGTCTCTTCGCTCTGTTGAGAACTCCCAGCATTTTGGACACTAACTTGGCTTTGTTCTCCAAATGACTTCGAAATTGGACATCGCTCGAAATGTCGTTTTGCAATACAATTCACATTTCGACATGATGTATCCTGGTATGTGGTGGAATCGCATAATGATATCTACGGGCCTCGCTAACCACTTATTACTTAGTGAGCTCGCAGCTCGTATGACATCTACAACCTACAACATTTAAAAAAGCACCAATATACTCCAGCTCCCGTAAAACGTTTTCGTTTAGAAAAGTTATTCAAGGACATTTTATTTTCAATTCATAATTTTTTTTCAGCTATGACGATTAAAAATATAATTTTGTATATATACAGTAATTTAAGTGGCAAAATACATTTTCATAAATAGTATATCAACACTGACTGAGACATTGGTCTTATTTTAAGGGATGATTTTTACTACAGAAAAAATTTCCGAACGATTATTGTCTATGAATAAGTTGTAAGCTTCCGCTCGCTATGTAGCTAGGTTCGCGGTATGTGCCACTTCCGTATCCCTCATAGTGATAAAACGATGTTTTTATAAATTTTATGCTGTTCAATTTGAACCAGATCCATAGTTGCAGAACAATAGCAATCGTTTGCGCTCATAATGTGTTGTTTTATTGTTGGGTAGAAATCCTGCTTGATTAAAAATAGTCTATTTAGTAAAAATATATTTAAGGATGTACGACCGTTTAGTAAATAAAATATTAATTATTAGATATAAACATTGAAATGTATTTAACAATATCTTAAGTTTTTAAATATGTTTTATTACGAGATATCGGCATTCTGAAAAAAAAAAGAATATTCCTGTGTATTAAGAAATGTTTATTTACATAATAAACAATTAAAGATTTAAATTTATATGGTACTATTTGTTGTCTTTTAAAATTAATTTTGTTATATGTTTATGTTGTAAACATAACTTACTTTTAATTAAAGATAATATAGTTATAAAATGCAACACTGATGGCATCTAGGTTACATTAATAAAAAATACCTGAAAACAACGGAGTATAAGTTCTAAGAGTATATAATTTTTTATTGTTTTACACCTACCAGATACAAAGTACATAATAAATACATATGTAAAGGCTAAATTGAGAAAAGGCAGTTTTACCGCTTTACGCTTCAAACTTTGTACCTAATCACTTTCTAAGTTTTGTTACTGTAAAGTACATACATTACAGCCTTACATTACAAAAATAATGCCATGAAAGATTATTGGTATTGGTAATTTAAAATATAATGAGGTGAACTTATTGTTGTATTATAATTATTAAATTGAAAACGTGCTTGCATACCTATTGGGCTTTGGCAATTAGCTTAAGAATTTTTTTTAAGTTTGTCAAACAAAATCATCATCTAATTTAGTTTATATCAACATGATTTACCGAATGCGAACACTTCGCTTCGCTACAAACCGGTTGGACAACGAAAATTTAAAAATTCGTTATATTTTATGGCTTCTCTGGCGAGGGGAGGAATTTGTATCGTAGAGAGCGGCATCGGATAGGGGTTGGTAGTTCGACCGCTTCGCGCCTGCGTACGTAGTTCGCGCCACTGCTACGTCGCTACTAGCAAGTAGCAAGCAAGCGAGCGAGCCAGATGTTCTGAAAAGCTTCCTGTCGTCGTTTCAACGTTCCATAATTTTATTTATTATTAACTGTAAAATGTGGACTAGGACCATTAAATTGTTTGTATATTTGAGTGTTAACATCAGTGTATAAATTACCATGTGTATTTTATAAACTTGTGATCTCTGACTGAAAATTATCGAGCGTAGATGTCCACGAGTTCACTCGGGACCAACAAAGCGGCGGACATTTTATTTTGAGTACTCTATAATGTAGCGTTTGCGTCGAAAACATTAATGTCGTTTATTAGTTACAAATTGGAATATTGTTCGCTTACACCTTTTGTAAGTATTATTATGATGTAACGGGTATTTTATTTCGTTTCATGCAAAGTGTACACATAGGTTTAGGAAGCGGTTGTTGCTTACTATCACGTAGGTTGTCGTATTTTCGGCAAATTGTCGTTGAAAAAGTGACGTAAGCAATTCGGTACAGCTGGAAGATCTTCTTAGACCCTAGGTATAATATCCAATATACTATATTTATTATCGACCCGCCCAGCATTGGAGGTTCGTGTTCATAATTTCCGCGCGCACGGCTACCCTAACCTCTTCACTAATTAAATTGTGTGTACGATAGCTTTGAAAAAGTGCCAAGATGATGTTGATGAGACAGTCTGTAATGTGTAATCGTAATTCAATAGCGATGCCGAGAGGGGTGAAGCGAGGGTCGGCGGAGGGCGAGGCCGAGGTGGTGGTACGAGCCGGGGAGTCTCCATCGCAGACCACGCTATTGGAGAACAGTCCCAGCCAGCCTATCAGTTATCACCTCCTCGACCACGGCTATGGCGCTACCCCAAAGCATCAGATACGCCGCGAGGCGCCCACGGCACCGCCTAAGACATCTGAAGTAAGTGCTTTATTAAACTTTCATTGGATTACCTTAAATTACGAATTTGCTAATGAAGAGTGGTGGGTGAATCTTTTCAGTAATGTATTAGTTTCATGTAGGTTATATAAATTTGCTTTCTATGTCATCAAACCCTTACTCCCAAGTATAAGTGCTTTCTGTTATGGCATATTATAATTCAACTTACTTTCAGTTAATATGTGTAATAGCATGGCTGAATAAATACTTCCACAGCAGCAGTGCTGTGGTGCAATTATTATTGTAAAGTAAAATGTGCAGGCACTTGTTTTTATAATCATCTTTAAGATCCAAAGATTATATTTTAGTAGAAAAAACTGAATACTACTTCAGTGACTAGTACTACCGTGTAATGGTAATTTTAATAGCCATCAAACTTAGTTAACTTTAATCAAATCTCAATGAACTAGAAAACAACATTGTAGAAATTGTATTAGTAAATAGACTGTTAATCAAATAATGTTTGTGAATATTTAGTAACTTTTAGTTTTGTAGAAAAAACATGATATGTGCTACACGAATTGACAAACAAAATCAGCATTTCAGTAAGTTCTTGCTCAAACTCAATGATCTCTTCATGTTTGAAGATCATCACTTTCTTTAAGTTTGGTAATATTTGCTATAAAAGATTTCAATTTAAAGATTACGAATACAACTCATTTAAATAAAGCTCTAAATCGTCAACAACTTAGTGTATTAAGAATATAATTTTAATTTAATAATAAAACTGTCCTTGGAATTTTACATTGAGTTACATAAATAACTAGTAATTTTTTTTTATGTTCGGTTAATTCAGAAAGAATTTCCTAAAATTTAACACAGTCATATTTGTTAATCGTTTAATAAATGTGATTAGTGACACAAATTCACCAATTTCCAAAGTATGTCTATGTCTATTTTAAATTAATACAATATATTATGAACATTAATTTTGGGAATCAAATTTAAATAATATTTATTTCATTAAAGTGTAGATTCTGGTGTAATGAAATTATCAAACATGGGCAAACCTGAGTAAGTGAATAGAAATATTTAATTTTCTTGAGTTTTGTTAATAAACTAAGCCTTATCTATTATCTTGAAGACTGGATATTCACACAATTACAAAGGAAAACCACAAGGTCTAAAACTTAAATTTAAGTAAGATTTGTTCTTAAAGTTCTTAATAATAAGAATACAAAGTGTTGCACTTTGAACAAACTTTTAAAGAAGTTGTTAGTAAAAAGAGTAGGTAATTGTAAAAAGGAAACATTAATATAATTCTCTAGTCAATTTTAACATCTAAAGTGTTCACATTACAAGATTTTCTATTCAATTTAGGAAAGGATGTGTTAATTTTTATAAAAGTGAGTTTAAAATGGGACTACTTAATTTTCGTAAAGCTAAGTGGGTCATATATTCTAGGGGTCCAGAATGAAAAGGGGTTCATTGACCTTACAGGTTATTGAACTGTGCCAACGAATTTTGGTGGTTTGACTAGAATTATGTAGGCAATTCAAATATGGTACATTATTTTGATAGTAATGTTATCTAATACAAAAAAAAATGTTTATTAATGGTAATCAGTGTTGTTTGAAGGTTGTTTCACTATCACAAAATATGTGTGAAGATTTGGTACTGCTAGTCCAAGGTGTTTTGTTGTTTTTTTTTTTCGATTTGTTATTTATCGAAACAAAATATTTTAGATAAAGATTCTACAATATAAATTAGAGCTCAATCATTAAAACCTTGTTGCTTTATCAGGGCGTTTTATAAATTGAAATTAGAAGAGATTACGGTAAATCAAAATGGCGGATGCCAACGGCCACAATCCTTGCGTCTTTGGCAAACTGCGAATAGAAAAAAATCCCGTTCACGGTACCCTCTTGTCAGTGTGGACCAATCACGAAAGAGCTGGGATCATCAGTCTGTGTTCCCATTCAATATAAGCGAACTCTACTACCCTAACTAGATCGTGGTAATATTGCCAAATAATCTTCTCCCCTCATGCGCAATACGCATATCCCAGTTTCTAATCCATAATCGTATAGTGATGTACAAGGTTGTGCCGATGTGCTTCATTTAGGTGTACCCGATATGTGTATAATTTACCATGTAACATATTGTCCGAAGTACTATCTGTGACCTTGTGAGCTACAGGTTGCGATGATGGCAGTTTTTAGAATATCAGATATCTAATACGTCTCTCTCGATTACGCGATAAACTAACCTATAGGCTGCAAGAACGACTTCCATACTTGAGAGTTTTTGTATTCGTAATTCGTTGATTACAAACTCATGTATTCCGCTGTCTAAATTTAAATAAAATAATTCCTTTAACTAGGTAGGCAAGAAATTATAAGTAGGTGGTTTTGGGTGCGTAGCAAGTTCATTCTGTGCAGTCCTGATGCATTCGTAAGAGCATGTTTACTTTTGATGTGAAAGCAGTAACGCGTTCTGGTTTTTTCTAGAACTTTGTCTGCAAAATTTTAACTAGCTATTCGGTAATCAATTAATATTATTTAACAAAGGGACTGCATAAAATTTAGTAGGTACGTATATTTTTAAGATTACAGAATTATGAACGGACGCATGGGGGATGCGCGCCATTCGTCCCTGATACAGACTCGTTTTGGATGGAATTTAGCTCATACGCTTTGTATTTTCATTCTGCAGTGCTATACTAAATTCGTGGAATAGAAAAACTTGAGCAAACAGACTCGATTTCGATAATTTTATACTATATAGTTCTATTTTGTATCTTTCATTGGCTAATATTGGCAGACGATTTCATCACTTGTCTGATATGAAGCAGTTTCGGATCCAAAAGAAGCCACTACGTGCCTGTTTTGTTTTGTTTTTTTTTCTTACCTAATCTGATAGCCTTGAGAGGCTATTTCAGCGTAACCTTAACTAGTAGGTGAGCTCACGGGGCTTAAACCTGACGACGTTGCTAACACGAACCCTAGCAAGAGCCGTGCTTTGCAGAACCACCGGATCGAAAACGCGACCCACTGAGAAGATCCGACGAGAAACTCAGTGGGCTGTGTCTGTGGGTTAATTTACACGTCGAGCCCTTCGTCGCAAGCGACGGGTTCGACGAGAACGATGACCGGTGGTGCCTGCTGCATCACCTCCTTTAGTTATACCGCTACAGTGACGAGCTAGCCTTAAAAGGGGAGACCGCATCGCGGGCATTGAAATTTTCACTTAATAGCTTATTATAATATTTAGCTTTATATACTTATATGTACTTACTTTACAATAAAAATACAATTATTAGTGTAATGAGCAAACGAATTGAAAATAATGAAATTAAATTCGATCTAATACTCGAATTAGTTTTTTCATCAAAACGATTTTAACGCAAAGGCTTTAGGCAATAGCAAAATGTAATTCACTTTTGCAATATTTTTATCGTATACTGAATTGAATAGTATTGCTGTGGTTACAATATTTCAACGGGAAGATGGTAGAAATCGAATTGTACGAAGTCTTTGCTCTACGGACTGACGCCCTGAAAAGTACCGGAAATTAGACGAATCGTTCATCCTCTTTGCATTAAAGTCAGAGAGAGAAACATGACGGATCGAGACCGATTTATTGTATGCGCCAAAACTAAAACATTCTTTTTTTAGCAATTGTTAATGAATCGTAAAAATGCGTAATGATATTTCTGTCAATTTTCGCTTTTAGGAGTCATAATCCAAACTGCTTTTACGGTTTAATTTCGCATTTTATTTAACAATACGTTTCGGGGTAAGTTAACGTCTTCACAAACGATTGAGCTGTGGTATTTGTCGACATTTGAATATAGTGCCAAATACCGTTTTTTTTTTTTTTTTACGTTTGTTTGCGCACTGTAATAACTCATGAGGTTCAACTTAGGGTTTCATCTTCAGTATAAGAGGATTCAGGCTTTTTGCCGAGAACGCGAGAAGCGAAGTTTTTATTGTTTATTCAGATTTTAACTTGTAATGATGATTGCTTATTAACAGTTTAGCAATTGTGAAAAGGCACAAATTTTGGAAAATGAAAAAAGTTGTTAGAACTGGCTTTTCGGGTCCCTCTAAAAGCCCAGTCGTCTCAGTAAATTCCCAAATGAGATAAGCCCAATATAATGATGATATTGGGCTTATTTAATTCCATGTCTTCACAATAGATTACAATTTCAAATAATTTAGGTTTATTTCATAACGCTCCATTTTTAATTTAAAATGTTTATTGTAAGTAGATTTTTATAAACTCGACACTGGCAACATTGGTGTCGCAAAAAGCCAATTGCCATAGGGATAAAAAGAAGTGGAAGAGGATTCGGTTCAGGTCTCAGAAGAGCGCCAAATTATCTTCTCTATATAAACGGGTTTCCGAAACATCGATAATAATAAAATTAACATCAGAAACGAGTAATTAAACCGTAAATGTAATTTTAAATACAAATCCATGTATGTCTTTTAATTCATCCAGTCTATATGAATAGTTATTACTGGTGGTAGGACCTCTTGTGAGTCCGTGCGGGTAGGTACCACCGCCCTGCCTATTTCTGCCGTGAAGCAGTAATGCGTTTCGGTTTGAAGGTTGGTACAGCCGTTCTAACTATACTTGAGACCTTAGAACTTATATCTCAAGATGGGTGGTGCATTTACGTTGTAGATGTCTATGGGATCCAGTAACCACTTAATACTAGGTGGGCTGTGAGCTCGTCCACCCATATAAGCAATAAAAAAAAGAATAATAAAAACGAATTGAGGATTCTGTATTCGATAAAAAACACCAATAACGGATATTCTGGTACATGATAGTTTAATTTCAATCAAATCTATGTTTATATTTCGATTCACGGCGTTGGATTCAATTCAGGATAGTGCGTTCCACTGGCCGGTAGAGATAACAATTCACACCGCGTATGACGCTCGTTAGCTTTTAACGTTTTTTTCTTGTAAGTAGGTTGATTTTGAATTCGATATCAAACGAACATCAGATTTTTATTAACGTTATCCATTTGAATATAATGTTATGCAAATTGTATGTACGACTAAATAATGCATGCAAAACATTCACCTAATTACGAATTTGTTTCAATAATAGACTTTGTATTTTTCTTGACAAAATTACGGTCTATTCATATACTTAGTTTTTTTTTCAAATGTTATGACGTTCAGACGATCTTTCTATAGCTAACACAGCGAGAATGACATAGAAATCACAACGGCTTGTCTTCCACTTTAAACCGAAAAACGTATAGTTACTACGTATTAGAAATAGGCACAATTGTGGTAACCGACGTTTGGTATTCAACCAATTTACCCAATGAGCCAATTTTTTATTTATTGTTTTATTTCGGTGGCATGGGTTTGTGTCGACAAAAAAAATCGTTATTTATCTGTAATTGAGATTTCTCACTCGTATTTTGAGAAGGCGACGACTTTTAGGTTATGGTGTGTATGTATCTAATGCAGTAACTTCATCATTAGCCATTTAAATCATTTAAATCAAAGAAAAAATCCTAAAGATCTCTCAGATGCACCGATTTTGTGTCAAATCTAGGAACTCGTCCACTGTAGCATCAAATCGCCTCATTAAAACAGTCAGTTAATAAGTAAATGGACATGGCGTCCCTACTCGGAGGTCCGAGAGTCCGATACTGGGTTTTGGTCCTTGAAGATATTTAACGTTCGGGGTCGGGAAATGATTATAGGATATAGACTTTCTTACAATATTATTCACTAGCAGAAACATTCTGTTGTTTTAATTGAAAACTCCTTCCTTTAAGTTTTAACATTATCATCATTTTTAGTATTTTGATACCTGCTTTGATACCTCACTGCTGGGCGCATACCCGATCCTGTAGACCGAATGATAAAAACAGTCGACGTCGCCCAAAACACATCATCACGGATTCTCACGATCCATTAACGGTGCTTTTAGGTACCACAAGCACCGGTCACCGTCTTCATCGAACCCGTCGCTTGCGACGAAGGGCTCGACGAGCGAATTAACCCATAGATACAGCCCACTGAGTTTCTCGCCGGATCTTCTCAGTGGGTCGCGTTTCCGATCCGGTGGTAGATTCTGCGAAGCACTGCTGTTGCTAAGGCCTGTGTTAGCATAACTTCGGTTTGAGCCCCGTGAGCTCACTTACTAGTTAAAATTACGCTGAAATAGCCTCCCAAGGCTACAGCTATCAGCTTAGGTAGGAAAAAAATACTGCTAGGCATAGGCCTCCCCTTTTGTTATGCCTTGGTGTTTGATCGTCCGCCATCTAATCCTCGCCTCCCTCGCCTTCCTGACTATGTCATCGGTCCATCGTGCCATAGGTCTTCCGGCACCCCTAACACCTGATCTTGGGCACTATTGCGTCACGATCCTGTCCTTATTTCCAATTTTGAAATACATTATTTAAATCGCCTACTCAATTTACTCATATTTTCGCGTACTTTAACGAAGTTGTGGTGTTTATATTTCGAATCACACCTAAGTAAGCATTTATATTTTTAAAGTTTTAAAACTTATTTCAATGGGGCTTTGTCAAAAGCTTAAGCCAGCATAGGAAGGTACCACCGAAACTGCCCCGCGTTCTGGTTTCACAGGCGGAACAGCCGTCATAAAATACGGTTGAGGTTTTGATCATATGTCTCAGAGTGGTGGTGATATTCGCGTTGTTAGATCAATGGGCTCGGGTAATGATTTACACCACGTGGACCGGCGGCTTTTTCTTCTATTTGTAAAGTAAGAAAAGGAAAATAGAAGATTACTGATGTATACGGCCAAACTGGAATAAATTGAATGTTAAGTTTATTTGTTGGATTGTCAGCTGGAGGTCTAATATTGAACGTGTCGTTAAGTTTATTGAACGTTGGAGCCGACGAGTGTGTGACGGAGACACATGTTAGTAGTTTATAATAAACCGATTAGTGATCCCTCGGAGCGTGGTGCTGCCTCGCCATGTGGCTTCGTTGCTGGCCGCTCGTGGAGCCAGGTACTTGTTTCCCGTCATAGTCGCACTTGCGTCGCACGTTTTAGGTCACTTGTATTTAAAAAACCCATAGACCTCAGTACGTTTATAAATCAACTATTCGTTAAGCGTTGCTTCAATGCGAATCGCCAAATGAACGACCAAAGGATTAAATTAAAAAGGCCTTAATATTGTTTCTAAAGAGTTATGCTAGGCGGTTCATTGACTTATTGGGAAGCCGTGAGCCTTTTTTTTCGACATGAGGGGTGCTGTTATAATGACAAATTTGAAGACGCATCTGTCTGAAGTTACTCCGATTTCACGCCCAACCCGTAATCCTGCAAATCAACAATAGTTCCCGAGTTCACTTTGTAATAATACCGCAAATATTTCAAGATAAGGAATTGCCATTCTTTCATTAGGAGATCCCTTCCGAGAGCCCCAGCTTTTGTGTTGATTCTAATTTATGTCATGCATTGTTGTCGAGTTCCCTCCCCACACTTCATTTCGCGGCTGCGGCCCGGCGCTCAATGTAGGATACGAATCTGTTGCATGAGCTTATTGAAAAATTCTCCGTGCATCATCGCATTCGCGTCTACTCGTATGATTCCTATCAAGATTTCGTCCGTTATCCTAAAATAATTTTCCATTTTATAAACGACCTCTGACACCCAGTAATAATTAAAAAAAAAACAAAACGACGTTAATGTACTATTTAGAATTAAGGTCGTATCATTGGCCCGTTGTGGTGATGTGAACTAGTGCCTACTTATCTACAATTGAAGAGATTAGTGATGACTTACGCTTTGTTAAGAGTGGTGAGTGTCGTACTTTAAGTACTCTAAATATAAATATCTTATTATCAATTAAGATTATTAGATTATAGTAAATGTCGTCCCCAATCGATTTTAGGGTTTTTTTTCCTACCTAAGCTGATAGCTTTGAGAGGTTAAGTCAGTGTGTAACCTATAACAAGTAGGTGAGCTCACGGGGCTCAAACCTGACGACGTTGCTAACACTAACCCTAGCAAGAGCAGTGCTTTGCAGAATCTACTACCGGATCGGAAATACGACCCACTGCGAAGACCCGGCGAGAAATTCAGTGGGTTAACTTTTAGGGCATAGAATAATGAAAACTTTCGAATAATGCTTGAAGAGCAATAATTTTATTTAAAATAAAAAATAAATAAATAATTGTTTTGAAGAAAAACGGAAAGAACGTTTTTCAATCGAATCCAATAAACTTTAATTATTTTTATAATGAATCATAAGTTAACTAGGACGGCAATGTTGTCCGCAGGCGGTTAAAAGAAGACTGAACCTTAGCGAGAGCAGTTCCGGGAGTCAAGGACACGTGGTGCCCATGAAAGCGGACTTCAAAACTCCGAAGCAGAAACGCGTCAAAGTTCTCACGCCGTACAGCAGACCGTCCAGTTCTATGAAAAAGTACACAGAACGTTCCAGGTATCTCTATATACGTTTTTTGCGCTTTCCGAAATATAATTCCGAC
The DNA here is from genome assembly GCF_003987935.1 of Bombyx mandarina. The sequence continues at coordinate 4,184,153 of NW_021011480.1, forward strand.
ATTAAAAAAACGTTAGACTATTGATAGTTTCGAGGGCTTCCTTTTTTTCAATGGCAAACATCCAACTTGGATAGCTCTGGCAAAACCGTTTTTTGTTTCTTTCATATATGTAATATACGTTACGTCTTTTACGAGTATTGATCTGTTTAAAATAATTCGAAGGGGCGTCTCTATGCTTTATGCTCTCTATTCTCTATGCACCGAAAAATATATGCAATTGGAATACTCTTTATTATTCCATCAGTTTGAGTTCCACATTTAAATAGTATTTAGTAGTAAACCAAAAATGGTGAACCATACATTATACGGTTTCTAAGGTTTTTACTATGACTTAAAAGGTAGTTCCAATTTGCTAATATTAAAGTATGACGATATAATTTGGTATAAAATAAGCTGTCATTCTTTTCACCTTTTTTAAGTAATTTTAGTGCATGAACAATAATTTACTATAATATAATTCATACTAAAATTATAAATGCGAAAGTGTGTTTGTTCAAATACCGCAGATCATATCATCATCATCATCATACAGATACATTTTTTTTCTAAGCAAATACGTACTTGACACATATCTTCCTCAATGAAGAAATAGGAACGTGTAATAAAAAACCATACTCGCAAAAATTATAATTTGGGTAGTTTCCATGGGTTCCGGGAAACACTCAACACCAAGTGAGCTCCCATCAAAATTGAATCAACCATGTAAAATTAAATCCTGTGTTCCCGGTGGGTGATTCTGCGAAACATTGCTCTTGTTAAGGCTGGTATTAGCCAATTCTCTCAGATTGAGTGCGTGAGCTCATCTACCCCTCGGCGCGTAGCTAGAGAGGTTGAATAGTCCCTTAGGCTACCAGCGAATAAGTAAGGGAGAAAAAGTCTGTGTTGATTGATACGATTTTTTAATTGCTGTCAACGAAGTTATCATAGTCATCATTTGAAGGACAAATTCCAGCACTAAGAAGGCTTCAATTTCATGTTTCGAGATGAAAAGCTCATGACAATACTAGAAGGTATATTTGCCCATTTATCTCGAAAAAGTTGTTTGTTTGACCATCATAAAAAAAAAAACATGGATTCCATATTGTTGGTGCTTTATATTTTAGTACTATTATTTATTTTAAAATATTTCAACCTGATATGCCCTATCAAACTAGGTATATGTTCCATATGAAAGTAGCAGGAATTATGATTTAAAATTGGACTCTGTAATAAATTTTTTAAGGTTCTAATTGGCTTCTTGGTACTCGAGAATTCATGATTGCAATTAATGTGTTGTTTCAGGTTTGATACATCCCTAGGTTTACTAACGAAGAAATTCGTCGCTTTGTTGAAATCTTCACAGAACGGAGTGCTCGATTTGAACATAGCGGCGGAACATCTGTCCGTTCAGAAACGTCGCATATACGACATCACGAACGTTCTAGAAGGTATAGGAATATTAGAGAAGAGGTCCAAAAACAACATACAATGGAAGTATGGTGAGCTACAGTTTGTGTTGTTTATAGCGCGATTAGGATTTTGATAATTGTCGAAAGACCTCGTTCCATTGGTGTGATTCCCAAATAAATAAATCCACGTCTCTAATTTCGTCAGGGGAAACTGGCGCTCCGTTCTGTGGGATTAAAATAGCTTAGTTTCTAAAAAACTTCGGATGTTTGGTAGCTTAGCATTATATTTTCTATTTAATCTACTTTAAATTCGCCTGTAATGAACTAGCTAATAAAATAATGAAATAGCACAAATCGTCTTTTGAAATTGAGTTAATGAGAAATTGAGTCGAAATTGAGTTAATATGCGGAATCATTTGGTATCACCAGTATTTTTCTCATAAACACTGTCAAAATAGCGTAGGTTAGTTTTAGTTTTTTTTTCTTTTAATTTACCTTATAGTTTGACTACTATTAACAAAATTAATACATAATTTTATCTTACTTTAAAAGAGAGATAATATAAGTGGTAAGAAATAAAAAATAAAAGTTGCAAAGATGATTAATATTAACACTAAACATACCATAACAGGTCAAATGACCCATTTTGAACTTTTGTATTGAAAATACACGTATCATCTTGTTGCTTTTGTGCATTTCACTTAATGACTTTTTCTTACCAATTAATCTACTGGTATTATATTATTTCTTTTTGTTTTGTTTGTTTTGGGTATCACTTGTACCGTTATCTACCCGCTATGGTAGAAAAAGGGCACCAGTAAGTGTTGGTACGATTAGTGTTAAAAATATCACATGTTAAACCTTTAAAACACTCCTGTAAATTTAGTAAGTTTTGAGATTATACAGTTTTAATGCGAGTTTTAAGACGAATCGTGGCCGAGTTGTGTGTAGTGAGAGTGCGGATCGCGCAGGTATGAGCGGCGGGTCGTGCGGCGCGGACGGGTCGACGGCGCGGCGGCTGCGCGGCGAGGTGCGCGCGCTGTCGGCGCGGGAGGCCCGCGTGTCGCGCGCCGTGGCCGCCGCCGAGCTCGCCCTGTCGCGGCTGTCGGCCGACCACGGCGCCAAGGCCTACATCACCTACGCCGACCTGCGCTCCATCGCGGACTTCCGCAACCAGACCGTCATCCCCATCAAGGCGCCGCCCGACACCAGGCTCAGTGTCAGTACATCTGAGACGATATTTTAAATAAAAGGCGATTAAGGGATTCGCCAGAGAATGAGCAACATTTTCTGAATATTAAACCATTACTACCATTATTACCATTGTGACTATACTTGAGACCTTAGAACTTATATCTCAAGGTGGGTGGCGCATTTACGTTGTGGATGTCTATGGGCTCCAGTAACCACTTAACACCAGGTGGTTTGTGAGCTTGTCCACTCATCTAAGCAATAAATAAATAAATAAAACCGATACGCAACGGTCGCCAAGCTAGTTTCTTTAGGTGCCGCCATTCTGCGTATTTCTGCCGCAGAGCATTCATCAGTACTGGTTTGAAGGGCGGGACCGAAGGACCGTTATACAATAATATTAAGACTTTCACCTTGTTTCTCAGACTGGGTGCCGATATTCACCTTGTTAGTCTTGTAATGTTCAATCCTGGTAACCACAATACTAGGAAGGATGTGAGCTTGTCTACATTTATAGCAATAAAAAAAACTTAAATAGTGCTGGTAAGCGGTTGTCGGTACAGCATTGAACGCCTATTGCTTATTTTAGTTTTTAGTTTTAGGAGCTTACAATGAATGACTCAATATCTAGGGTATTGGTTGTGATGAAATCGCCTATTCTCCATTTTCTAGCATATTTTAATATTTTTTCCTATTTTATTATTTTAGTCTAACCTGCCTTGAATGACTAAGTAACTTTTTCGAGACTTAACCTGCTATGTTGTTTTTGCAAGTCATTCATTAACACTAGTGTTATTGTCTTTAATAACCTAATGAGTGGAAAGTTTGTATGTGTATGTGTTCTATAAAATAACTCAATTTAATTGTTAACAGTGTTATGCTAAGCTTGTTAAAAAAATGTTCTTTTGAGTCTCAGCAAAATAACACTACAATGTATAATGAAAATGCAATGAAATCCTGTAAAAACAGGATTACGTGAAGTTATTGCCTAAGCACATTGATAATGAGCAAATGTGGTTTGGCAAATACATCTAATGACAATTGGATGTATCTTTATTTAATATAAAATCTACCTAATTACAGGTACCTCATCCTGACGAAAAAGGTTATATGATCCATTTGAAGTCTTTGTCTGGGGAAATAGAAGTTTATCTTTGTCCAAAGGAAAGGCCTGCTTCACCAACAGGTAATTAATTGCCCCAAGTTAAAATTTGATATATAGAAAATCGTTTATCTAAATTAATATAAATTCAAACAATGCTTAAACGAATGTTACTAGAATAGCTAGTTAAATATGCATAATTCCTGTTTACTCATATGATGAACGCACACTGCCTATTTTAAGACGAAATATTAACCTATACAAGTCATATGTTTGTTCTTCTGTGTTTCGGTAATAGTGCAGTCATATTTATATGCCTTATATCATCGAACACAGGATGTGTGACAAATGCTTGCATCTCGATAACGACATTTTCAAGATAAGCTTACTTATATACAAGTTCTGAACAACAACATTTGGTTTACCGAGAAATTGCATATTGTATTTTTAAAAGATAAGTAACTGTACTGTACTTAAAGGTTATCCTGATTTTTTTTATTATAGTGTCAGGGATGTCTTCGGATCCTCTTCTAGAAGACAACAAAGCGTTACTCGCACCTCTCATCGCGCAAATGCAATCAGCCTCCGAACAGTTCATGTAAGAAAAAAATGCAATAATTTTGCTATGAATACTTATCGGAGTCAGAAGTCTGAGTGTCGGAAGGGAGTTTGAGTCGGAAGAATGAATATCAGTCAGTAATTGATGTAGTTGTAAAAAGTACTTTTACTTCTTCGGTTGACGAGCTTCTCAATTATACTCGGTAGCTCACGACTATGAGGTGAGTTGTAAAATTGATTAAATTCAACATAAAACATGTCGCTGTGTGGTGCAGAAGTGAATGACTGCTGATAGTTTCTTGATTTGCGTCAAACGATGAAACCGCAAGAAAAAATAGAACAGAATTATGTTTTAGGATATTTTCAATACGTACGTACTTTAATAATATTTAGTCAAATAGTTAGATTGGTTCCTTATGCCGCAAGTATTCCCGACTTTAATGTATTGTTGTGTCAGGCGACCTGTGAAGCGGGAGATGGAGGACGGCGAGTCGGGAGCTCGTGCGCTGGTGGTGTGCACGCCTTGCGTCACCGACCCCACGCTGCCGCTCCTCGCCGCGCCCCACGCGCCCCACGCCGCACCGCACGCCACCCCCTCCCCGCCCTCGCCGCACCGCACGCCCCCGCGGCACACCCGAGCAGCCGACCTCTCCACGCCAGACAGTCAGTACCTTATATATTTATGTATAAATTTTAATGTATATCCTTAAGGTGTACAGCGGTATTCACGTTGTGTGTTGGCTACAGTAATCTCTTAACAACACCAGACCTGGATGTGACCCACGTTGGTGTGAAGAGGCACTACTGCAACACATAATGGGCTATAGGGGTGACTGGTCGCCTTATCCCGCGATTTTCTGGCTGGGTCTTCTCAGTGGGTTGTGATTCCGGTAGTAGATTCTGCGAAGCACTGTTCTTGCTAGACTTATCATCTACTGTCCAAATTTTTGATATGCTCGAATTTAGTGTACATATTATTGAAGAAAATATAACTAGTAGGATTCGATTACGATCAATGCAGCAAATGTATTTTCGCGCTTGAAATGATGTATGATTTAAATGCAATATGTACTTGGTCCGTGCAGGTGGTCGCGCCCGCGGTCGGCTGCGCAACGCTCTCATCGCGGACAGCGACGACTTCGCGCCCATCATGGGCGGCGGACGCTTCCAGCTGCAGACGGAGGACCAGGAGTCAGGTATCCGTCAATGTCACCAACTTAACCTACGGGCCCGGTCGTAGTCAGCTCAGTGTGCTTAGTGCGAGTTTTTTAATGTTCTCGACAGCGTAAAAGTTAGCTCATATTTGTATGGAGTGAGATCGTTTGCGTACGTTTGCCGCTAGGGGCGCTATTCCAGCTGCATACAAAATTGGCTTAACTTTTACGCTATCGAGAACGTTAAGAAACTCGCACTAAGCATACAGATCAATAACGAACAGTAAAAGTAACTCAGTAAGTACACAAACAACAATGTAAAATCTTATTATGGCGTAAATTTTTTCACTTCACTTTCACCAAATTTGAAATTACGAGGCAAAAGGTCACGGGAACAATGCGAAAACCTTCATTTACAATATTTGATAAATAAAAAAACAAAGTTATCTGTTTATTATTTAAAAAAGAAATAATATAAATTATTTTACTAATAGAATATCGCGAATGAGGAGTAATTTAAAAAAAATGTTTTGGGTGATTGATGGAAAATCATTAGTCACAATAATTAAAACTACTTTTTCGGTAATATAATCTCGCCCTTATTATTTATATTTTAGACGTTTCGAATATTTATTATTATAGTATATATTATCTATATATTAATACGTGAAGCGAAAACTTTGTGTCCCTTTTTACGAAAATTGCGCGGTAGTATGAAATTTTCCACACTTATAGAGAATATAGAGAAGAATTGCACAAAGCTAATATTTTTTTTAAATAATGCATAAAATATACATTAAATCAATAAAGAAAACATTACACACACTACCATGTATTTGACACAACACCTATATATATGTATAAATATACTCTTTGTTTATTGTCAATTGTCAAACTTTTGTTAGTGTATAAAGTCTGTGGTCAAATTGAGAATAGATTAATATTGTTTGTCTTTATTATTATTTATGTATAGTGTAGTTTTGGCGAAATCTGTGATTATATTATATAAGTACAATAGTATTTGACCATAGAACCTAATAATGTTTAAACATAAAGTTTCAGTTGATTAAAGTCGATTTTCGACTTCTGTAGGACCACTAGTTAGGTTTTAACGACTCATACACATATTTAAAACTATGTCCATATACGAAATTACAAATTTGCAATATTATAGAATATATATAATGTAATGGTTAAGTTTAATGAAAATATTGAAAGCACCTATGATTGAGAAACAAGAACAAGATCGCGTTTTGTGGCTAGCACTCGACATGTGACCTGTGTTCGGTAATCACATCACAGTCAGAGTTCTAGCTACACGGCGCGGCGCACCGACCCACCGGGACTGCGGGTAAATATGCTCCTACACACTCTCAACAATAACTGACATTGTCACGGATCAAAGCCAGGAAATGTAATCACTATTTAATCTTTACTTGTTGTTACTTGTCAATTTATGTATTTAAGAGCTTCCGTGTTCATTCACACCGTTGTTTCACGTGCATGCCCCTGTTTTCACGTTTTCACAAAATACTTTTCATATTTATCATTTTGCTTTACTAACTACAGTTGGAAACTAAGTGTGCTTTCGTCAACATATCTGTGTCCGCAGTCCGTCTGTACTCATCTGTACTATGTAGTATAATGTGAATAAATACTTCCCATCCTAACCTCTTGAAACAAAAATTTTAATTAGTTCTAAAAAAAAAAACGTTACAATTCCAATCTATTTATTAGATCTTTAAACATAAAAAAATAAAAAATAAAATATGGATGCATGGAGATCATATAAATTTTCTATTTGATGTGCACGCTAAGAATTTCATTACATTGAATTCTTTCTTTCTTATCATGTTTTTACTTCTTAATATTTTTAAAACGTTTAATATTTTTTAAATTAATAATAATGTAAATATAAATTAAACATGTAGTATGTTTTGTGCATGATGAACGCAAAGCAAACGCGTTTAGATTGAAAGATTGATTCTTAATTTTTATTTGTCAAAGTTGTCAAAATACATATACTGATCAAAATTAAAGCGCGCGAGCGCAATTGGCTTTTCAGTTGAAATTTAATATCAGTGTACGTGAACAATGAATATTGCATTCGATCGTCGAGTCGATGTCTAGATTGTGTGTAGTGTGCGCGGGTCGCGCTGTACATAGCGGGTCGGGGAGAGCGGTGCGTGGGCTCGGTCGCGAGCTGCCTCCCGTGCGGCTGCAGTGCTCGCGTGTAGCACCATGGGATTCAGCTCACGGCCGCTCCCCACTAACAGCAAAACTCATCTACTAATACGTAACGCCACCCATCTCAAACGTAACAACCGCTGTCATATCTAATTATCGCTGTTCCGCCCCAGTCAAAGGCTTTGTGTATGCACGTCCGGCAAACTTGTACCTTGTGCCCGTCTCCTTTGACTGTGGTATATTGCACTGTGTTTATCTAACGTGCCTGTCCTATAAAATTGTTTGGCATGATGTAGATGTTTAGTAGCGACGATGTATAGTGAATAAATACATAAATGTTGCTTTTGCTTGCGATACACAATAATAGAGTTGCTAAAGGCATTCTCATATCGGGTTAACCTGACGAATTTATTCAGGCCAAACAATTTGGGTTCAGGGTTTGATTATTAAGAATTAATCCAATGTGAACAAGAACTTCTTGAAATCATTTTCTTGTGCTTAACAAACTTTCGATCCCGACACTTCATGATCACTCTGATTCTCTTGTAAAAACACTTTCGGGTTTGGTGTTGGTTCAATAAAATGTTGCTATATATGTTATAAATGTGCTCGTTCTGTGTCATCACATCACACATTAAAACTAAATGTTGTGTTTTCATTGTAATGTTATGTGCTCTGACATGGGTCGAAAATGTACAAATTGCATCTAAACAGAGTGGATGTGAGTGCAATGCCTCAGCAGAACAAATACTGGTGTTTTTAAGCTCAGTGTGCTTAGTGCGAATTTTTTTAACGTTCTCGATAACGTAAAAGTTAGCTCATATTTGTATGGAATCGGATCGTTTGCCGATGTTTGTCCCTAGGGGCGCTGTTCCAACTGCATACAAAATTGGGCTAACTTTTACGCTATAGAGAACGTTAAAAAACTTGCACTAAGCACACAGACAATGATGACGTTAATAATTTAAATTAGTCCACAGCCCTAGGGAGAGTTTGTTATTAGGTACCACTATTGTAGTATGTTCAATAACGTTCATTTTTGTTTTTAAATGTTACAACTAATAATCTATATAAATAGTTTATTGTTTATTTAATTGTTAAAATATAGATTTCACCAAGGTATTTGTAACAAAGTATTTGTTCTGTGGTTGCTTATGATTTTTGTGTCGCTTCTATTGTGTGCAAGTTATTAAGTGAAAAATTGGGATAAAACAATAAAAGCCAACGGAAGTAAACTTTTAATATATTTCAATATTGACAATGTTCTAGCAATAGCATTGAACTATTTAGTTTTACGTTTAGGAATCGTAGTTCTGTTATAATATGGGATAACAAAATCTTCTTATGCTTAATGGCTTAGGTAACGATGTGAGTGCTTGTATGATTTTTGTATATAAGGTGGGAAATGTAAATAATATTTTATTGAAATTATTTTAAGGAACCAAAAAACTATTTAAAGAGCTAAGTTCTCGTTTTTTGTACAAATTGTAATATTTCACACTTTTAGAATTGAAGGGGCTTAATACAAAATTATTGTATTTTAATAAACTACAAAAATGTAATTGAAGAATTGTAACTTTTTGATTTTTTAGATTTTAATACTTTAAGAAATGTATGTGCTTGATTTAAAGTAGACGGAAATAGTATGTTTGTCCTTTTCTGGACTAAAAGAGACTTTAATTATTAAACCAACAATACATGTTCAAAAGTCGCTCAAAGTATAAAACCCATTTTCTTATTTTTTTTAGTTTATCAACTTCCAATAGCCATTCTAAAGGTGCGATTTGATGATTATATCATTCAATAAAACAATTCCTCCAATACAAATGTACATATATCTAGTGAATAATTCAAACAATCATTTTACAAATGTTTTTAAATGTCTTTATTTATGCTTATACATCATTACGTTTTATATTTAACTACCTTCATCAATATTCACGATAAGGGTCATTGAAGAGTTTAGGAATGCAAAAGGCTCTCATTAATACGGGTATTGCTTGTCCCTGGGGTAGTGTTTGCTGAAATTATCGGTACCACCATCCTACCTTATTATGCCATGAAGCAATCATGCGTTGTGGTCTGAGAGCTGAGCTGTATAAATACCGCTGAGAATTCGATTTCATGTCTCCCATCACCAACCAATAAAAAAGTGTCATTTGTCTCAGGGCTTTGATATAATAATACCATATCCAGCAAAAGTACTTGAAAAGTATCATCCATTTTTTGTATTGTGTACAAAAGAGCCTTTATACATCTGTGTTTATTTTCAATCACATAAAGCTAGTTTGAGTTGTGCCACCAATGGATTTATCGATAAATACAAACGAGGCCCATGTTACAGAACCGCTGGAGTTGGAGCCGTTCCTTGCGCTGGAGCCTCCGATGTCCGCCACCGACTACGGCTTCTGTCTGGACCACGACGAGGGCCTGTCGGAACTGTTCGACTTCGAGTTCTAGTGTAAAGTGTCGATCATTGACCAGTGTCGGTTGTCGCAAGTGTCGATTGTAGTGATGCGGATATATCGATAGTTTTAACTCGATGTAATTGAACACGTTTGTTTGGTTTCACTTGAAGATTTCGGATACAAGTGAATGTAACACGATGAAATGAATGTAAAAACTGGGACTCTGATGTGTTACTGTAAAAAGACTGGACTGTAATTTCTAAAGGTTTGTTAAGACGTTTTTTGTGACCGAACTGCTTTTCTTGCTTGTTTAAATACTCTGTGTAAGAAATTTTCAAGTTGCTAATACAACATTATTGCGTACACAAAACTGGATATTTTGTCGGATTAATGAAATTTGTACGTGTCGTAAAGCATTAAATCAGATTTATATATTTTGTACCTAAACTGCTTAGTAATAATAATCGTAAGTTTCATTATATAAAGCAATTTGTTTGAAAAGTTAGTTTTGTTGATGCATCAGCGATACAGATGTTCTTACCGTTGGTAAAAAAAAATATATTTTATAATTATTATTATTGCAATGAAAAATCGGCATCGTTTATAATTAGTTGAAAATATTGTCGAGTCGATGATGTGTTTAACATAAGCTGTAAATGTAATGTTGTAAAGCTGAAATTGATTGATATATTCGCGGTGAACTAGTTCTTGTGCGCTCTCGTAACTCTATTAACGACTAAAATACTGTAAAATGGTGCTAATCAGATCAATTTCAGCTATACACATCACTCCTTAGGGAAGCGTAATAATAAAACTCGAAAAAAAAATATGTTCCTCCACTAAAATATTACACTGAAGCGTTCGAACGCGATAAAGTTTACACTCTGGATTTTTGTTTCTACAGTTAATACTTAGTCTTATTTTAATGTTCTACAGTGTATATAGTTTTTGAAAATCGAAGTTTCAACGTGCCAGCGAAGGAATAATAATATATTTTAGTAATACGACGTTCACTGTGTTATCTGAAGGAGCAAAATCCCGTGTACCTGAGTGTGGGAGGGTCCGAGTGTTTTATATAATGACGAGTGAGGGCCGAGCCTCTCCCGCACCTTGCTTGTACATAATGATATACTGTATAATAGACTGTTGCTAGTGAAAAATGGTAAAAGTCCGATTGTGTGCGTTGAGTGTAACAAAATGATGATCGATTTGAGTAATAATAACTAGAGAAATTCCAGAGAAAAATATTTTTTTAAAATGATTGTAAGAATCGAAGATTCGTATACTATTTTCGTGGCTACGGAAAACTGAAGTGTTACAGCTGGTTGAAATGTAAATTGTTATTGCCGTTGATCAGCTCGTGGCCCGAATGATCATCATTGGTTACTGTCGCCTGTAGACATCGGTCTGGCTTAACCAAACTGCAGAAAAAAGGGAACTGATCATTAAAAAAATAGTTGTAAAATTTACAGTGCTCTTAACCGTAGTTTTCTCATCAAATAATTATTGCTGGCATTGTAAAATATGTGTATAATTAATTTTATTTTCATAAATTTATTTGTTATTATGATGATCTTATATTGGTTAACACCACAACATTATTGATTCCAGTGTTAAGAATTACATACAGAAATTCTGTACTTGCACTCTGATCATTTTTGTATACTTAACTAATTCGGAACAAACTGACTTATACCCCTTTTTACTACCGGCATTGAATAACATACAGGGAGTAAAGGAATCCGCTGAAGCTGAGACTTCAATCCTAAAATAACTGAAATAGGTTACATATTTGCTAACACTAAGTTATATTTATATCCAAGCGAAATGTACCTGAACTTACGTCAAAATCGATAAACATATTAAACGTTTTTAGATTGTAAATACCTACATTGTTGGCTCCCATCATTTCTTACTGACTTAAGACTTTGTTACGTATATAGTTTCAAGATGGGCGTCGGCGATATAGATTCAGTTAGACCAATTCTTTTTCCTACCTATTCTAGTAACCTCGAGGGGTTATTTTAGATTCACTAGTAGGTGAGCTCACGGGGCTCAAACCGGGAGTGTTGCTAACACTGGCCCTAGCAAAAGCCGTGCTTCGCAGAATCTACCACCGGATCGGAAACGCGACCCACTGAGAAGATCCGGCGAGAAACTCAGTGGGCTGTGTCTATGGGTTAACTTACTCGTCGAGCCCTTCGTCGCAAGCGCGGGTTCGGCGAGGACGGTAGCCGGTGCTTGTGGTACCTAAAAGCGCCGTTAATGGATCGGAAGGATCCGTAATGACGTGTTTTAGGCGACGACGACTGTTTACCATTCGGTCCACCGGATTGGGTATGTAATTATTGGCGGACTCGACAAGAGGGTTTTCATGTCGTGTCGCCTTCTCAAAGTGTAAGACCAATAATACGTTGCCTCCGCGGGCGGAGTTCCCTTTACCCTCTGTACTGTAACTGGATAGGACGACACGCTGCGGGTTCTCGGCGGACATCCTGTACATATTATTACTTAATGAATGGTGATATATTAGCGGCCTTCGATTTTACTTGTAAAGCTAGCTCTAGTACGTACGTTATACGTTCGGGTTCGTGGAGAGCCGGACGCGTTGCAAATTGTTCCGTTGTCGATGATATCGTTTGCCAAATAATTCGTTTTGTTTAAAAAAAAAAAAAACTTTAATTTTAACGTACGCGGAATTCGTTTAGTTGTGATTGTATATAGTCTTGTGACGGACGAGGGCGGACGCGAACGATCATCCCCATAATTACGTCACGATCAAGTACAAAGTGCGCTGTAGGATTCATTCATTGTAATATAAGAACGTTGATTCGCGTCCGCGCGTCGACCCGTCCCGCATTCGATAGTGTGTACAGCACAAAACGTCATTGTAAAAACTATTGATAAGTGCGCATATCAGATAATTTTAATGTTAGAAAATAATTTAGTAAAGCATTGATTGAGGGTGCGGCGTGTAAAGCGTGCGGCCGAAACCTAAATTGACCACGGGTTTTACATAAAAAAATATATATACCATTTCGTTTAACTTCACGATCTCAACGTTTTTGAAGTGTGTGTGTTATCTTTTCAATTAAATTAGATTTTTAGTTAATAAAATTTGGTTGGCCCGCAATACGTCCCGCTGAAAGTATTATATCGACCACTTTTGTTTGTAAATTATTTGTTTTATTGCTAAGGCGAACTTTCTATCACTTTTTAGTTAATATTGCAATATGAAACAGCGTCCTCAAGTTGTCGTAGTGGGGGGAGTTTTAGAAAATTTACATGTGTAAAGTGAATGAATTTTTAAACAATTTTTTGGTTTCAATATTGATTAAGTTTATTTCTTTTGGTTTTGATAGGATTTATTATTTGTTTTATTGACGCGCTGTGTCAGTTGATCTATTATGTTTTACACTGAAAAGTAATTCATTGCTCACGAATTATGTGTAAGGTTCGCTCGCTGAAGCCGAAGTAAACCAAACGCCCCAGTCTTTATACAAAGAGAAAACATTTTCAATGTTTTTAATCAAATCAAAAGTGTTTGTTGTCACAGTAACATTCGTAATTCGCAACTAATCTATAAATTGAAAAAAAAAAATACTTTGAAAACCAGCTGACTGGGCGCCTACACACGTATGAGGCCATTGAACCAATAGCTAATTTTAATTGTGTTCCAATAAGTGCAATGAGTAAATTAAAATATTAATTTATTTACTATTAAATTTTACGCACAATAGGCACTTGCGGCGCTGCAATTTGTGAATATAGAAATCTATTCACAAATTGTTGTCGATATGTTTTTTTTTTGCCATTTCTCTTCGTTTCCGGGAGCGTTTCCAATACACCTTGTATCTTGTATACTTCTCACAGTGTTCGTACGCATTCATTAATTTAAAAATTAGCTGAAAAATGTATGTGAACATTTTTGAAGATGTTAAAATAGACGACCAGAGACTTAAAAATCGAATTGAAGTGTAGTTCTTACCAAAAAAAAAGCTTCTCAACTAGAATAAAGTTTTAATACCACACTAAAGTACCACAATTTATAATGCTTTTGTTATGTCAAATATTTGTAGTGTGCGCTTTTTTTAAATCGAAGTTGACAAAAATTTTACTGTAAATATTTGAATAAGAATGAAATGTTCCTTCTTATTTTCCTTCATTATTTTGTATCCAGTGAAATTTCTCATAGGTCTGATGATCGAACTCATTAGGAACGAAATTGTTTTATAAACAAATTTTTTGGGGCCAAAACATTTGAGAAGCGTAGTACAAACATTTTTTTCTCATCATGTAGTTTTAAGTCGTTTTTACGCTAAAAAATATCATTTTCCATCAGATCACATGTGACTTCTGGATGCAAGTTGTATCTATTTCTTCGTGATTAGGTTTTTTTTAATAAACATTGTAATTTTATGTTATCTGACTTAAACTAATACTGTACAATATTAATTATTGTGTTCATAATTTATGGTACCATTACTTTTATTTAAACATGCTATTGTAACGAAACTTACGCCGTATGAAGCACTGTTGTTTCTAGAACAATTCTACAATCTTTCTACAACCTGCTCTATCTATGAAATCCACATTAGATTCTGAAATAAAAAGAAAACTGTTTCATTCGCCTAAAACATATGAATGTATGTGTGATAGAGTAAGCATTTTTTTGTACTTTGCTCATACAATAGGTATACTTAAAAAAATGCCTACAAACTAAGAAATCGAGTTGGTCGCGTGTCAATATTTAGTATGAGCGAAGCTTAAACCAAACATTATATAGTAAATTAGTACAGGGAGGCACAAACTGTTACAACGATTTTATTCCGTACATTTAAAAGTCGATGCAACGGTCGACAGGGTTCTAATGTAGTTTAAATCGAACGACGTTCTGTCGATGTCGCATTACTGCTTTATAAGCCGCGCCAATAAAGAAACGAATCGAAAATGGCGTCTATGTATCACTGACAGATGGTAGGGTCAACAAATAAAAAGAAAGATAGGAAGAAAAAGTTGTTTATTGTAAAAAAATATAAAAAACAAATGAGAATTTCTTTTAATTTCTCGAGATTCTTTTCCTCTTCAAAGTATTTAATAACGTTATACACGATTTCGGGTGCATCACTGTAGAATTTTCCTCGTTTGTGAGAGGCCATATTATTTACCAGTCCGAACCGATTTTTTTTGCATACAGTACGCGCTGTGTGCGACTAAAGATAGCATTAGTTTAGAGTGAGAGAGCGCATGATCGCCGCCGCCATTTTAGATTCGTTTCTTTATTGGCGCGGCTTGTAATAATATTAACTACACTGCCGACCTGTGACGCGGGATTCGTTCGTGTTTTGTCTATTTTTTATTGTATGTACTTATTATTTGTTGTATCGTCGCTAGTATTACACGGTCAATGAACGGGTTGTATCTGAATATGTTCGATTTATAATAATGTAAGCTGTAATGTATTTGTAATGATAAAAAAAAAGACTTTTCGACGGCATGTACGATTTTTTTGTGTGTATAATTAACTGATAATAAAATTGAAGGTGCAATGTTATAAATGTATTTATGAGTGAATGTGTGCGGGCCCGCGGACGTGAACGCCCCCCTTTGATTTGTCATTTGTGTTGGAAGACTGAGGTTGATTATTCCAGTTTCGACGAACGTACGAGTTATTTGTTGATTCAATTTAAATGTAAAGTCATAAATATATATAGTTAGGTTATATTTTTTAATAAATATAATATTGAGATATGTAATATATTCTTGTGTTTGATTTTCCCAAGGAGTCCAAAATAATACATCGGGCTATAAAATGACTAGTTTATTTGATTTATCGTCACATGTGAGTTACAGCTTGATTATTGAAGGATTAGGATTTACCAATATTAACATTTAAAATGAAGGTAAGGTACCTTACACAATTTTCATGATAAATGAAACTAGGTATGTATGTATAATTCGGAAGTTATTGTCCCTTAATAGCAAAAATAAACTATATAGGTAATTTTTCATACAAAACATTTTGTGGCGGTATTGTTCGCGTAAAGTAATTTGTTTGTGAATAGTTATTAAATAAATACAGTATTATACATTCATATTATGTTGACATTAGAGGCATACTCTTGGATCTACGATAGTCATGTCTGTCTTTGGGTCTATACAACGTCATTCTTATAAAAGATTAAAAATCTCATTTCTATTGCTTAAAAGTTGTTCTACCCATGGAATCTGAATCCATAACGCTTCGTGGCAGAAATCGGCAGCATAGGGTTTCCTACCTTTGCACGTTTACAATATGCTCTACCATCACCAGTAAGGCTATGTTAGATTTGCAATTTGAATTATTACATTCTAAATTTTGTACTCATTGATGTTCGATCTTAAGATTAATATCCACTTATGAATAGGTAAGTAATAGGTAATATTTGACTAATATCATGGTTTAATGAAGTTCTCAAGAGGGAAATTCTTAAAGGACGTGCTCCAGATGTCCGTGAAGGCTGTGCTGACGAGGTCGTTGATGAGTGGTCTGATTACCGCGAAGCCCGGCTTCCAGGTGACGTTGATTAGACGGTCTAACATACGTTCTGTGAATAACAAAGCGATCAATTTAGTTCGTTTTGCGACTTTGATTTTAGTGCCTAAACACTTCATTAAACATTAAATACCTACTTCAATAAAAAGGTGATTATTAAAAGCGGATATTGGGATTGTTTCCTTCGTAGTGCAATTCATGTGACGCAATCACTACATAAGTACGATTTTAAGCGAAAATTATCAGCGCTTTAAAATATTACATTAATAGGTACTATTTGTAGAATAGTGTGACGAATTATAGATACTCCTATAGCCATTTTTCCTTATCTGATCGTGGGAGCCTATGGGCTATTCAAACTACGCGCGGATGGGTAGCTGAGATCACGGGGCTTAAACTGAAAGATCTTGCTAACACTAGCCCTAGCAAGAGCAGTATTTGCAGAATCTACCACTGGATCGGAGTCGTGACCCATTGAGACGATCCGGCCAGAAACTCTGTGGGTTGTGTCTATGGGTAGACAGTGGCACGTTTAACTTAATTTTTTACTACCTACCTAAGCTGATTGAGAGGCTATTTCAGCGGAACCTTAACTAGTAGGTGAGCTCTCGGGGCTCAAACCTGACGACCCTTTAACTATCACACGGTGTAAATACCTACTTCTCCTGTGACTGTTAAATTTAGTAAATGTAAGTTACCGAGTATCCCATTGCCTCTGAGTAGGTTGCCGACATGTATCTCCATGTCGCCAATGTGATCGACTTCGACATGAACATCGAGTCCAGTGCCGTTTCTTTTGATACGCGTCGTTTGTGAGTAGTCGCGCAGCGTCAGGTTCCAACGTCCGGACTGTATAACGCCCAGTCCGAATGCGTCTCCCTGTTCGAAAGATGAATCATGCAGAATTGGACATATGTTTCTATCTGGTCACTATTTTCCTGGATTATTACTGCTCTTCTCTCTCATATCAATCACGTTGATACCACGATCATTAAGTTAGCATGCAAGATTAAATGAAGACATTCAATGTTAGAAGTCAATTAAGTACTCCTTAGTGTTTGCTAATGAATATTTGCAGTTTTATTCTTATTTGAAGGGAGCCCAAGCGTTAAAGCAATTGAGATTTCAACTTAGTTTCTGAATGTTTTGTAGTATACCTATAGCGTGTTGTGGTGCTTCTGGGCTCTAGTTGTTTGAAACTACGCTAGCGATGAGATTTGCACATACGTATCTATAAAAATAATGTGTTTTGTATTGATTTATATTTTTATGTTAAATAAAATACCTTGAATTCGTAATCGCCATTGAGCCATTTCTCTGGGAAATATTGGGAGTAGATGATCCGCTGATTCTCCCAGTCCGTTCTGAAGTGAAAAAATCTGTTTTAAAAAGATGCAAATCTCCATGCTCTTTTGTTTTGTACGTACTTGATGTGTTGTTAGAAATTATGTTTTCATATATTGAGTTATTATTAATTTGTAAGATATGTGTCTGATTTTTGTACGATTATAGAAAAAAAAGGTTTGTGTTTTAAGTTATTGGAAATCGAGTCGGAATAACCGCGCTGGCCACATCGCTGCAATATTTCACGAGTAAACGATTGAAAGTCATGGTAAACCACCGATCCAGCGTAATACCTACTTTGGAATATACAATAATAATACAATTTACAATAATATACAATAATAATACAATTTAGAATCCTCTGAATTCTTTTTTTTTTGCTTAGGCTGGTGGACGAGCTCGCGACCCACCTAATGTTAAGTGGTTACCGGAGCCCATAGACATCTACAACTAAACTGCTAACTAAATGCTGCCACATATCTTGAGATATAGGTAAGTTCTAAGGTCTCAGTATAGTTACAACGGCTACCCCACCCTTCAAACCGAAACGCAATACTGCTTCACGGCAGAAATACCTGTGCGGACTCGTAAGACGTCCTAGCACTAGTAATTACACAAATAATAACTTTGCGGGTTTGATTTTTATTACACGATGTTATTCCTTCACCGTGTGGAAGTCAATCGTGAACAATTGTTAAGTACGTTTTTCATTAGAAAAATTGGTACCCACCTGCGGGATTCGAACACTGTGTGGTGCATCGCTAAATACGAATACATCGGACGTCTTATCCACGACGGCTTCATGTTTAAACATCACTAGATGATGACCGAGCTTTGCTCGGGGTTTTTTTTTTATAACGCCGTCTAGTTGTGTCTTTAAAGCGGTTAGTTTATTATTTGCCAATAGATGTCGGGAAGAGTCATAAAGTTGATTATCGATAAAGTTGATTATTGAAAATTCGAATAAAACAACATTTTCTGAAAATAAATCGTAGCTAGAACGATTTATCGCCCCCGAAATCCGCTGTATACTAAATTTTATGAAAATCGTTGGAGCCGTTTCCGAGATTCAGATTATATAGGTATATATACAAGAATTGCTCGTTTCAAGGTATAAGATAAGATTGAAGGCATATTACTTGTATTTGGTGACTGTCGACTGTGTCCAGCCCCTCTCGAACACATCGTTCAGCGTGAGCGTGTACCCGACACCACGGATCGCTCGAGATTGCTTCACTTCCTTTGCGAAGTGAGGGTCAAATGGTGCGACGCCCATTTCCGGTACACCTACAAGTTTATAAAAATAAATTTTTCCACGAAATCGTCTTCTACGTCTTGGAGCCACGAAACAATTATATATTATAATTATGTATATAATATTTTAATATTCGTAATTCCAATTAATACTTCCCTTAATGAGGCCTCCTTCCATGTAATAAACACTTAATGAGATAATAAAGTTATAATGTTGAATTTTAATATCGTACCTGTTTTGAAATACGGTCGAAGCTTGTTGAATGCCCTTTTCATACATAGATCGAAATCTGGCGATGACATCTTGCATGGTAGAAATATCCTTTCTGAAAAAGGAAGTTCTGATTTTATGTCACATTTTATGAAATTTTCATTGTGCCTTCAGCCGAGAAAATGTAAATATTCTTATATAGTCTTTAAACATTCAAGTAATCGTTATATGAAACAGCTACCTACTAAAATATGATTATGTTGTTGCAATATAAGTAAGTACGTACTATCGAGCTAAACTTCTGCTTATGTAATTTTATCGTTATTTTATGCAAGGAATCTGAATATTTATGAAATCATCTTCTAGTTCTTTGCAAAAGTTAATAAATGTGTAATGTCTATCGGTTTGAAATCGGTATGTTGCGAAGGTGTCTGTGGAATCACCATATTTTTGTAATATTGTTTTCACCTTGACCGGTAGGTGTTTAAATTAATATGCGTACTCACATGAACAATGCCAGCGGAGAGGCAATGGAAAGAAATATGAATTAATTCTAATGTAAAATAAATAATTGAAAGTGTCAGAATATCATACTTGATAAATATAATAATTCAGTAAATGTTTTATCCTATTTTGTTTTGTAAGAAAATAATTCATTGATTGTAGTAAAATAAATTGGGTAGCGTTTAAAATTACGACGATCTTTTCCTTTCAGAATGTAGGTAACAATGCAGGTAATAACTATATCAATATTCGTTGCATAATCTTCTATTATGTTGTAGAGTTTAATAGCCGTTGTAAAAGAGATGCAACCAAAGTTGTTATTTAAGACAAATTTAATTAACTTAAAAAAAGTTTACGAAATCGATTACAAGAGTCGCTTGAAAGTGTGGCGAGTTGTTTGGCACTGAACTTGACCGATTTCCCGAGAGAGGCTCTCGTAATAGCTGTGTTGTAAGTTTTCAAGACGAAACGACCATAGGAAAATACCGAAGTAACTAAGTCTAAGTTAAGTCTACTAGGAAACAGTTGGTTTCATTAATGTTCATTATAGAATGCCGATTCTAGTTTGCCTGTTTATTTTTATTGATGCTCAGAAAAGCTCACGATGCACCTGATATTAACGATTATCATAGATATCTTAAACCGAATATCTTGAACCGGAATTCATGATGTGTGGTAAACTAGACTTGATGCTGGTACCTACGGCTGGAAACATTCACCGTCCTATTTTAATTTTCAAAATTAAATTGTCTAGAGATTTTCATGAAAAGAGATAATTCTGGAGTATCCAAAATGGTCTGTCCGCGCCATCTTCGAACGGAAATCTTGAATCCTTAACTTACATTACGTACAAGTCTATTTATTTATTTATTTATTTATTTATTACACTTCATGTAAAATTTACATTGGCGAACTTAATGCCTAAGGCATTCTCTACCAGTCAACCAAAGGTAGTGTAGAGTAAATAGTGGTAGGTGCAATGAAATTTATATTAAGTTACGAATACATACACAAAAAAGTATATATATACATAGGTATATACATACATACATACATATATACACACATACATACATACATATAATAGTTTATAGTTAGTATATTTATCGCACTTTGTTGACTTTGTGTGTTGTTTATTTGATTATTATTGGATAATTGCCTCAGTAAATTGTCACATTAAGTATAATTTAGTAATATTGATCATTTATTTTTTATACAGTCAGCATGTTTCAATACTGTCGGTAAAATTTACATTTCAGTGTTCATTGCGTAGTGAGGAATGCTAATGGCTAGTAATGTATTATTGTGGTTTTCTTTAGTAAATATTTCTAAATTTAAAATGGACTGTAATAGTAGAATAAAATAATAATATATAGTCCGTCTCTAGAATAAGCTCCCCAACGGTATTTCATGAGCACCAAGACATTTCCTTCTTTCAAGTTGCACAAAACACGTCATATCGGATCCTTCCGATCCACTAACGGTGCTTTTAGGTACCCCAAACACCGGTCATCGTTGTCGTCGAACCTGTCGCTTGCGACGAAGGGCTCCCACAAACACAGCCCACTGAGTTTCTCGCTGGATCTTCTCAGTGGGTCGCGTTTCCGATCCGGTGGTAGATTCTGCTAAGCACGGCTCTTGCTAGGGTTCGTGTTCGCTACATCGTCAGGTTTGAGCCCCGTGAGCTCACCTACTAGCCCGGTGACGCTGATATTGTCTCTCCAGACTATCATTAAAGGTAAGAAAAAAAAGCGCCCTCGATAGCATGGTTATGACCTGGGCATTCTCACTGTCCATAGGTGATAGAACGTACTATAAGATGAGCTCATGCCACTTAATCCAATAAAGTAATATAAATGTTTTAATCAAATGTTTAATATTTAAAAGCCGTAACGTAAAGCATTTGTTGTACATGATATTAATAAGCTTGTAATTTTGGTCACTGACATTGGAATATTGGTTAGATTAACCTTGACTTACGTTACAACTTTTTCTCAATCTCCGTGAAGGTTTATATTCACGATAAAAACAAATAATTAAAGCACTCACGAATATCCGATGCTTCATTAGCACAGCAAACAACATGCAAATAACACAACACAAACACACTTAATAAACACATAAGGGATCGCATTTTCGTATCTAGTGATTTTAGTTTAACTTAAATTTAAGTACGATATTATTTTAAATATCGCTATGAAGTTAATAATTAATGGTGTTCGACTTTTAGCACAATAAATGTCGTTTTTTTTTGTTTAAAATACTGTTTAGCTATAAAGATATATTTGGTTCGGAGTCGGAATACTC
The DNA here is from genome assembly GCF_003987935.1 of Bombyx mandarina. Next base: position 4,206,296 of record NW_021011480.1, read on the forward strand.
CGCAGAACGGTTGGTTGGATTATGTTTGAACCGCGAAAGTGCGGGCCCCTTCCAAAACGCTCGAGTGCAGTTGCGACAGAACCTTGCCAACGTATCTATGCGTATGGACTTGAAGCTGAACTTAATACTCAATTCTCAAAGAGAATATTCTTTATTATATTATGTAGTTCAATGACAATTTGTTTGTTAATTATAAAGTAACTTGTGAAGTGTGAGCACGCTCCGCTGCGAGTCGCTAATTGTATAAAAAGCATCGATTTCTCGAATGTATTCGCGCATATTTCTTTGGTGCTATGGCAGTGGATTGGCTCTGCCCCTGGCATTGCTGAAGTCCATGGGCGACGGTAACCACTCACCATCAGGTGGGCCGTATGCTCGTCTGCCTACAAGGGCAATAAAAAAAAACAGAAACCTTCCATGTAGTAGTTTTTTCTTCGGTTTCCACAAGTCGTAGACGTAATTCGTCAGCATCGTCCGTTAGCATAAAAACTATAAATTATTCAAAACATCGGGAAAAACGACAGGAAAAAAAGCGGGGTTAAATTGTAAAAAAAAATCTTCTTTGAAGTGCTAGCAATGACTGTAACAAGTTTCATTATAATCAGATGAATCGTTATTTAACGACATTTGTGGTATGTTCAAAATAGTTTAATAAAAGTATTTAAATTAAAAATGCAAATACTTGTTTATTATTTGTATTTAAAATACAAATTTGTTAATTTTAACATCAGTATTTTCTCAGAGTTCATCAACCATGTGCCATCAATATCTGCAGAAAAGTTCGGCAAAAGTTTCATTGTCTTGGAAAGAGTTCCTCTAAGTAATTCTTCTCTTGTTTTTAAATCTGATTATTATACTAAGAACTCAAACGAGTGAGATGCGATCATAAGGGCAGAACAGCCGATCCATACAAGTCATGTCTTCATTCATACAGAAATAAGTCATGTCTTGTTTTGTGCGACTTTGTCTATGGGATTTGATCATAGACCTATATAGTAGGGACACGACATATTGTTCTATACGTACAATTGCTTATATAAATAGCACCCATTTTGAAGGCACATACATAAACATATATCTATCTCGTTCTTACTCAGCACTTTAACTCGCAGGAAAACAATATAACAGTATTTCAGTGCGTACATAAAATGAAACATGAATATACGTAAATATCTCCGTCTCCGTCTAATGAGGCCGAAAATCCGCCATGTTTAGCGCGCCAAATGTCATTGTCACGTCAGTTCGGCCGTCTGTTTTGGGTTGTACATTATTTATTGACTTTGATATCGATTTAATATGATTGATTATATAAAATTTCATAATTTATCATGCTTAAAACATACAAAAATAATAATTAAAACGTATTTTATAGGATCTCAAGAAAGTCGATGCCCTAAAACTATTATCTATATGTATTTAAATTCATTATGGAGCCCTCATCCGAAAAATCCATTTTTCGGTCGGAATCTATTGATCATGACACTAATCATAAATACCACTTTAAAATATGTCATCAAAACATATTTAGACATTCTGTTTAGATATTTCGGGAAAAAGGCTACCGACAAAATCTCTTCGGAACTATTTAAATAAAATAGTTTTATTCCGCAGTGAGTAAAACACTATTGTAAATTTGTTAAATATTTAATAATTAAGTGATTTTAGAGAGGAAGTCACAAGGAATGACGTTTGTAATTAATGAATAAATGTTCTGTAGGTGTTTTTTTTTTCACGCGGTCCCTTGATAAGTTTAAAATTTGAATCACTCTCAAGCGAAAGTGATTCAAATGGTGCGGCGCACCTTCCTTGGGGTGCGCTGCGGTAGTATGTTACGGACTTTAGAGTCAGCAAAACAATTAAAATAGATTGTAATAGTCTAAGAAAAACACGTACTCAAAATACGATAACATTTAGCATGCTAGAAATGGGCTGATGGCTTTGAACTACGCCATATCTTTATGTTTTGCGACAAACGACAACTTTATAAAATCAGTGTAGCAACTTTTAAAAATCATCATATCGTTTACTTGGCAAATTCGAAGGACGAACTTGTCTTAGATTTCACCCATCTAAATCATATCATATTTGCACATAACAATATAACTACTTACTTCCCATTAAAGTATAAATTCTACAAATAAATAATACTCAACAATATTTAAAATAAAATGAGCCAAGAACGTTTATCGATAAAACCTGATAACATTGAAATATTTTGTACAGCACTAAAGCCGCCATGTTTTGTGGCCAGATGACGTCACACTGGCACGAAATTTTGGTTGACGTTTCATTTCCATAGGTTTCCTACTTCATTGGATTTGATAGTCATTCAAAATAACGGGCGTTGTCAGATGATCTGCTAAATTGTTCTATTTCTTAGTTAAACTATTTAACTTAGTGAAAATATGGTTTTATAAGCCACTCTAAGTTAGGTTCTGATGTTGCTAGAGTCTGCCATTTAAAGGGCATTGTGTCTTTCCATCAGGTGAATCAGTCAGCAAATCTTATAAAGAAAATAGTTGTTATAGCAACCCTAACGCCTGCCGCGTCGGCAGCCGCGTCTGATCGCGCGCCGCGACCAATGAGGGACTCTCGTTGTCGGCTCCCGGCGCGATACAAAGAGTAGCGACCGAGGGGGGCTTTCCTTTTGGCAAGCCGCGCGTGCGCCTTTACTGGCGCCGACAGTTCACCCGCAACCACCGAAGCATACACACGAGAATACGTCCGCACCTCGCTCGCTACCATTCCTTTTCGAACTTGTTTGTGGGACCCTCTGGAGTATTCATACCCAGTGCTCCAGCTGGACAACACAAAACTGGCGCCTCAACGTGGTAAGGAGNGAGTAGTTCGTTTGCAGTCCTGCTGAGCTACTTATGCGCTCCGCCTGCATTTTCAGGATTATCTATCAGGATGGTCGAGCGGGACGCCCGCCACACGTGGTGCAGACTCACATCGTGGAGCTCAGACTGCAGACGGCTGCCCTGCTGAACTTTCGGGAGGCGCGGACCTAACAAGATCTTTCGCACGCTTCCGCATCATCGTTACGAGTGGACCCCAACTATGTGGTCGAGGACGAACCACAGTCAGGAGAGGCCGTGTAAGGAATACCCTACAAAAAGGGTATAAAACCGGCGCGCAGCTCCGTCACCGGCGCATTTGTCGGTTGACATTCGTCGAGAGAACATCGTTCAAAGACTTTAAGTGTTAATTTAGGAAACACGAATTTTATAATAATGTTGAGAGTACAGTGCCTATAAATAGCAACGCCTTTGCTCGAAACATTCATTCGATCGGCGGCGTTCGTGAGAGAAGGTAGTCGTGGACGTGGTGTGCGTGAGTCATTGTTTTAAGTCTCTGTAAACGTGTGCTAATTGTTATTTTTTTTAAATGGTTTTTCTTCTGATTCCTAATAGATATATAATTCAAGGATTCAGTCTAAGAAAAATATTTTTTTAAAACTAATGAGTTTTAAAGGTTATAAATGATAAGGGTTTTTTTTACACATATATTTAGAAACACAATGCAAAGGTGTTGCATGGTAATTATGGTAATTTTACAAGAAGTCCAATTTCAAACTGAATTCACTGATACTAGGGAAGCAACAGTACTTAGGGTTTAAAAAAAAGAACTGGCTTACTCTTCTCTGCTGTTTATTATTTGTATAAATAGCTCATGCAACAACAACCCAAATATCAAATTTATATTGTGCGTGTCTTAAACAGGAACACGATAAAGTTATCTATTTAAATTATAACGCTTTAGTGATTCGGTACTTAGATTACAATGCATACTACAATACCAGTTGTTGAACTGTATTGAATACTTTTATTTTAAATCTTTCGGGGTTTGATTAAATGTAATAATCATCTGCCGCTCTTAGGTTAAAGATGATACTTGTTTTTTTCTTTCCCACCTATACCCTGGTAGCATAAGGGACTGTTCTGGCTATGCTGTGACTGATAGATGAGCCGGCTAGGCTCAACCTGGGATAATGTACTAACCCTGGTCATAATAAGAGCAGTGTTTCGCAGAATCTAGTTACCACACGATCAGAACCACGACCCATTAAGAAGATCCGGCGAGAGACTCAGTTGGCTGTATCTATGAGCAAGTTAGCACGTCGAACTCTTCCATTCCATTGCGTTCCATTCCATTCTGTCCCTTGTGTACATTCACAGATGTAAACATCAAGCAACAGTGTACATGTACTTTTTATTAAACAAAATTATAATTTCTTTTAACGGTTTCCCTATCATGCAATCAGTAGCATGGACTATAAGCAGATGAGATGATGAGCAGATTGTTAGGGCACCCACCAAATAAAATAAAAATTAATTCCTCTTCCTTGCGTCGATAATCCTCAATGCTGACGGTTGTGGCCTCATTTAATAACTTTAATAATCTTTAATAACTGGATTATCCTGCGCCAGCCTTGCCTATCGTCAGTGGCGCGGAGGGCATAAAACTGAATTATCGGACTTATTAATCAAACGTTACTATTATTTTTCGTTCTCAATTATTAACTATTATTTTCGGTTTTTCCGAGCGTAAACATAATTAAAATCCTCCCGCTGCCAAGAATAATATTAAGTATTCCAAACTTCGAACGCAAAAGTAGTTTAATGAGTAAAATTAATTTTTGTGTCAATTTTCTTCTAGGTGTCGTCCCAGCACGTTATGTCCTCGCCGTCCTTGGCTCCATTGGCATGGCCATAGTCTACGGGTTGAAGGTCAATCTGTCGGTGGCGCTAGTGGGGATGCTGAACAAAACAGCGATCAAAATAGCTCTGGGCAATAAGAGTCATGACGATACTTTATTTAAAAACCTGTCAGTGATACCCGACAATGAGGAATGCCAGCCAACTGGTGGATCTAATAGAAACGCTACGGTGAGATTTAGTTATCAACTAATAAGGATTAACTATTTAATGTCCATGGAAGTTTTCATCGTTTTTGATGGCTGACGTTGGTCACAATTATCGGACATAGCGTTAACTATTCAAATACTAAATTGCAAACAACTTGATTTCAATGAACACCCAGCATTCGTGAGAACACTGAAATTGCTACTAGCAGCATAAAAGTGTGTATTAACTAAAACAAATTTTGCTATAAAATATATTAAAAAAGTGCTTCGATGAATGGTTTAAGCCGATTGCATCATCTCGTTTTTACTATCGCATCGTACACTTAATAAGTCCGCCCGCGGAGCAGTGTGCTCAGTGCGAGCTTTTTAATGTTCTCGATAGCGTAAAAGATAACGCAAGTATGCAGTTGAAATAGCGCCCCTAGCGTCAAACATAGGCAAAAATTCCATATAAATAACAACCGTTATTACTGCCTCTTGTTAAAAACTTTTATTACAACCGTTATGGAATATTTTTGAAAAAAGTTTTTTTTCTTAATTTAAAATTGCCGAAGAATCTTCAAAAACTAAATTTACTAATCGTAACTTTTTAATGAAATCATGAAAATTTTAGAGGTACATACCTGAAATATTTCAATAAAAATAAATAGCCTTCAAATAGGTCGAAATATTTGATGAGTTCTAGTTGGAATCGTTCCAACTGTGTGAATTTTTCAGGGTTACAATTTTTTTTATTACAAAGACAGTATATTATATTTTGCGCACGCGCAAACATTCTGAGATAATATGACTTCTACCGTCGCGGCGTCGCTCGATAACTGGACAAGGAAAGCTCCTAAAAAATTATTTTAACTTTATCAAGCTTGTCAACTGTCTAAAAGTTTATTCTGCATTTTACACCGAAAGGCAATGAGAAATTTTAAAAACATCTTTTGGGAAAATCTACTGGAGCCGTTATGCAACCTGCGTATGTGGAACGTTTTTATTTATGTTTTTTTTTTGCTTAGATGGGTGGATGAGCTCCCAGCCCACCTGGTGTTAAGTGGTTACTGGACATAGACATCTACAACGTTAATGCGCCACCCACCTAGTTCTATGGTCTCAAGTATAGTTACTACGGCTGCCCCACCCTTCAAACCGAAACGTATTACTGCTTCACGGCAGAAATAGGCAGAGTGGTGGTACCTACCCGCGCGGACTCACAAGAGGTCCTACCACCAGTAATTACGCAAATTATAAATAGGCGGGTTTAGTTTTTAATTCCACGATGTTATTCCTTCACCGTGATAATAGCCTTGTATTTATCCCACATGGAGCTGGGGTCAGCTTTCCGTACCTTACTCCTCCACTCGTCAGCATTGCATTCCCTTTTGTTTTGTTCTTTTATTGCCCTTGTAGGCAGACGAGCATACGGCCCACCTACTGGTGAGTGGTTACCATCGCCCATGGACTTCAGCAATGCCAGGGGCAGAGCCAATCCACTGCCTGTCGTTAAGTACTCTCTACAAGCCTCGTTTGAAGAAGGACATGTCATAACGCTCGGGAAACACCGTGTCCTTCAGCACTACATCTTTACACCTTGTTTTGGGTCTACCTCTAAGTCTCCGACCCGGGGTGTCGGGCAGTAGTGCCATATTTCCGACGAAGTCAGGTGGCTTCCTTTTTACGTGACCATACCGTCTCAGCCTACTCTCCAGCATTTTGCCGGCGATGTCCCGTACACCGAAGCTTCCACGCACGTACTTGTTGCGGATTTTATCGAACCTAGTCATGCCGTATACCTACCTCAGTATCTTCATTTCAGCAACTTGAATAGTATATACACCTTCCTTTGGGTTGCCGCCCATGTATCGCTGCCATGTATAAGAACAGGCCTTTTATATTAATGTGATTAACGAAAATTTAGAAGTATATGTAAATAATTAAAATTTCATGCGATTACTGTGCTTCAATCCAGCATTTTTCTCCGATCGAATAAATTTAGCGATACAGAGAATCTCGACCGAGTCACTAACGAAACAGTAATTATAAAATATATATATTTTTTAGGAATTGGTGGGACCGTTCGTTTGGTCATCCGAAGTGCAGGGAATCGTTTTGAGTTGTTACTTCTGGGGTTATTTCGTCTCCCAAATACCTGGTAAGTGAATCTTTACCATATCTTTACATATCTTTACCAAATCTACTGGCGGTAGGACCTCTTGTGAGTCCGCACGGGTAGGTACCACTACCTCGCCTTTTTGCGTAATGCGTAATGCGTTTCGGTTTGAAGGGTGGGGCAGCCGTTGTAACTATACTGAGACCTTAGAGCTTATATCTCAAGGTGAATGGCGCATTTACGTAGTAGATGTCTATGGGCTCCAGTAACCACTTAACGCCAGGTGGGCTGTGAGCTCGTCCACCCATCTAAGCCATAAAAAAAATCGTCTAGGTGATGGACCAAAGTGGCGTCTATTTAAAAGATTATCGATTGGAACATTTGGAACAGGTGCCGTATCGCGCGTCACTGCACTCTTCGTTAATATAACAGTGAGTGTTCGAGAAACTTCCAATAAATACATTGAACCGAATGTGTGTCATGAAAATATTCGAGAGATCCGGGCGTAGTATCTAACCCCATCAATATTAGCTAATCGTTTTTTAATTGCCAGCAATGACAGATGATCAAACCAATCCCGGAAGGAAATCTATTGACTATTTTACGAAATAATTATAAATATACGTATCTTCTAGTAATACACACTGATTTTATGAAATAAATGTATTTTGTAATTATTGATAGATACTATTCGTAAGGTATTTGGATTCCTAAAATAACAAGAACTTTATGCGGTGTTATTTTTTATTTGTTTTATATATGATAGATTTTTGTGGTTTGTCGAACGTAAGCATTGCACTGAAATTATTTTAATTGATCACGGTCTTGTTTTTTCAGGGGCTAGAGTGGCAGAACTTTTCTCGGCGAAATGGGTGATGTTCTTCAGTGTAGCCATCAACGTGGTTTGCACATTGCTCACCCCGGTGATGGCAGAGGCACATTATATTGCCGTTGTAATCATGCGAATCGGAGAAGGCATAGGTGGGGTAAGTTGTTTGATGAGTGAGATTTTGATTTTGAGAACTATAAGTACGTACCTATAAATGGCTGTCGCTGCCATAGCTTGGACGTTAGGTAGTTTAATTTTTTTTGCCACACTTGTTAAATTTTTTTGTTAAGCTTTGTTCGAAGCGTCAAGCGTCATTTATTCGTAAACAAAAATTGCATTCACCTAGCTACAGTGCTCGCGAATACGTGCAATGCATATTAATTAATATTGTTTTGTCTTCACATTCATTTGACAAAAGCAAAAGTTGTATTTATATCTCTCTCGCTCTCTCTCTCTCTCTGGGTTTTTACACTTCAATATTATCAAGTTTTTTGTTTTAAGCTATGATATATGAATTATTATCAATGTTAATCGTTTAGAAGTATTGTTCAGAAGAACATTAAAACTAAAAGCTCATCAATAATTTTACGTTCAGAAATGAAACGATCAGAACCTTTTCCTTCATGGGATCTGTTAGATACTCGCAAATTTTATAATATCGCTTACATAGTACATTTTTGTTTACATGTTTACCTCTATTTTTGTAACTAGTATCTCGGTAAATTTAGTTATCTGTTGTAGGTATACAGGCTCATTCTGAATTGAATACATCGTTGGGTTATGTATATCATTCGCAAATATTTTACTGACCACATATACCACAATACGATCACATATTTTTCCCGTTAGCCTGTTTTGATATGAAAGTGACCTCTGTTATTGCTATATATGAAGGCGTGACCTGATTCGCAAAATTTATTGTTTTTTAACATCGCCTTGCACCGAGTGTTCCACATATCGCAGTTTATTTACAGAATCATTCGTGATGTGGCCTCGTTAGCTAACAAAAGGAATTTATTAGTATTCTTTTAATAATTAAAAACTGTGTGCTTGGCAGTACGGTTGTATTTTAAATCGTATTGGAGATTTCGATTATTTAAATAGGGCCATTTCAGGGACATTAAAGAATTACATATATCTTACGAAAATATAAAATTTTTTGAAGGCCACTGATCATCATGACTTTCTCGTATGTAGGTAAAACTTATTTCGAATGGATATTGAACTGGGTTTGAGCCCAAAATCGAAACTATTAAGCTCCAGCCCCTAACACAAACAAAAAGCTTATATTCCTTATAGGAAAATATAGCCATTTTTGTTTTTTTTTTGCATAGGTAGGTGGACGTGCTCATATCAAAACCGAGTAAATGCCGCCACCTACCTTGAGATTTGAGTTCTAAGGTCTCTAAGGGTCTAGGGTTGTAAGGGGCTTGAGTTTTTATAGTACAACGGCTACCCCGCCCTTCAAACTGAAACTGGTACCCGTGCGGACTCACAAGACTACCACCAGTAATTACGCAAATTATAATTTTGCGGGTTTGATTATTAATTATTACACGATGTTATTCCTTGGAAGTCAATCGTGAACGTTTGCTAAGTACGTATTTCATTAGAAAATTTGGTACCCGCCTGCGGGATTCGAACATCGTTGCATCGCTAGATACGAATGCACCGGACGTCTTATCCTTTAGGCCACGACGACTTTAAAGTCTAAAACTGTATAAGCTCACACCTAGCACAGCTAAATCAAGAAAGCGTGCTAAACCGTATTATGGAAAGTGAAAATAGTAATTATTTTTTAGGGAGTAACATTTCCAGCGATGCATGTCTTGTTATCAAAATGGGCGCCTCCAGCTGAACGAAGTGTCATGGCGGCGTTGGTTTACGCGGGAACTTCTCTTGGTACTGTCATTTCTATGTTGATGGCTGGCGTTCTTACTGCTAATGTTGGTAAGGGTTATTTTATTTTTACTACTAATCTAAAATTAAAAGAAGAAAATCGACAAATTGTTTGTAATTTGTACATTTCTGTTGCTGTTTTCTGGTGTTGCCTTGTCCTGTATTACCTGTCTTAATTTTCGAAAACTAATCTCCTCATTTTGGTCTATAAGTATGTTCCAAATTTAAATTATTCTGAAATTCGTTATAGACGATGCGAGTAACATGAATAATGCACACAAGTACTGCGCATGTTTTTATTGTTTTAAACTGTGCAGTTCAATTGTTTATTTCATTATTTCCGTTATATTAAGGTTGGGAGAGTGTTTTCTACGTGATGGGTGGTCTGTCGTGCGTGTGGTGTGTGCTTTGGGTGATCTTAGTCCAGGACTCACCCCAGCAACAGCCACTTATCAGCGCGGAAGAGAGAAGCATGATCGTAAGCTCGCTGGGCGGAAAAACTAATGACAAATCCCATAAGGTAATCTTTTAGGATGAAATTTCCGAGCAGACGTTCTTAGATGGAAAAAGCGTCGATAATATATCATTAATCTCCTGTTTATTATTCTTTTTATTTCCGTGATTTGAATGCTTTACAGTTGCTTTGCAGAAAATACTAGAATAGCTGATTGGTCTAGAAAGTCTAGATGGCCAGAAAACTTAACGGCCTATTGGGTGTTTGGTTACCTAAGCCGAGATCATGCATAATCCAAGGTCCATGAGACAAGTCGCTAGTGTGTTAAGATTCTCCCACCCTTCAAACAGTGTAATTAGTGGTAGGTAATAACTACCTGCTCTTGTAGACTTACAACATTTTTTTCCTACCTAAGCTGATAGCCTTGAGAGGCTATATCAGCGTCGCCTTAACTAGTAGGTGAGCTCACGGGGCTCAAACCTGATGACGTTGCTAACACGAACCCTAGCAAGAGCCGTGCTTCGCAGAATCTACCACCGGATCGGAAACGCGACCCACTGAGAAGATCCGGCGAGAAACTCATTGGGATGTGTCTGAAGGTTAATTCGCTCGTCGAGCCCTTCATCACAAGCGACGGGTTCGACGAGGACGATGAACGGACTTACAACAATAGACAACAACAACAACAAACTTACAGAGTGCCCTAACACAAAATATATTTATGGGCTATCTCAATGTTATTGTTATGTCGCGAAAGTCGTTTGTGAACTTACTCATTTCGGGAGTTCTAATCAAGTTTGAAATTTGTACAGAAATTACCTGTACCTTGGAGTAAGGTGCTCAAGTCACCTCCGTTCCTGGCGATCTTAGTGTCGCACGCGTGCTCCAACTGGGGCTGGTACATGTTGCTTATTGAGACACCTTTCTATATGGACCAAGTACTTAAGTTCGACATGACCGAGGTGAGTGGAACTCGATAACATTTCATTTTTTATTGCTTAGATGAGTGGATGAGCTCACAGCCCGCCTGGTGTTAAGTGGTTACTGGAGCCCATAGATATCTACGACGTAAATGCGCCGCCCACCTTGAGATATAAGTTCTAAGGTCTCAAGTATAGTTATAACGGCTGCCCCCACCCTTCAAACCGAAACACATTACTGCTTCACGGCAGAAATAGGCAGGGCGGTGGTACCTACCCGCACGGACTCACAAGTGGCCCTACCACCAGTTGGCACCGGTGGCATATACCAGATGGCCAGCCAACCGTGTGGTAAGTGATTATCGTCATATGGCAAAGCACCCTGCCGTTACATACCGCCAAGGACTCTGCAGATCTCGCTTGAAGCACCTGTCGTAGTGCCCAAGAAACAACTTGAAAAACATGAGAAAGAATTCATTACAGATGCCGATTTTTTTTTTTTTAAATAGTACTATACTATTCACGTATATGCTCCACCTATGAAACCGAAGCGCATGACTGCTCCGTGCCGCATATACACATGGTGGTAAATTTCACCCATTAGCAAAATCACAAGTCAATATTGCCTGTTGCAACAAAGTTGGGTATCGGTCTGACATCGTTTATTTCAGAACGCGGTCATAACTGCTCTCCCGTTCCTTTCCCTGTGGATCTTCAGTATTGCTCTGAGCAGAACCTTAGATTGGCTTCGTTCTAAGAACGTTATCACAACAACTACAGCCAGAAAGATTGGCACTCTGTTCGGTGAGTGATGTATTTATAAGCATACATATAATATGTATATTATAGTATTAGTAGGAATATTGTTACAAGGAAAACATTGCTTGATTATGTCGTTATTATAAGAAATTTATACTTAACTATAGCCGGGTTTTTTTTAAATGTTAATGTGATTTTTTAAATGAACAAGTAGCGTTAGAACGACAACTAAAAACATTTTGTGATTTTTACTATCACCAATTGGTCTGACCAGATCCGCGCAATACATGATTCTACCGTCTAAGGTTCTTTCATCGTGAGGACGAGGAGGATGAAAGTGGTCACGATCTTCGGACGTGATGAGCACGACTGGAGGTGGAGGATATTTGCTGGCGCTGCTATTGGTCGCGTCACTGGATGCGGCTTTTTTATTTTTTTTATTGCATAGATGGGTGGACGAGCTCACAGACCACCTGGTGTTAAGTGGTTACTGGAACCCATAGACATCTACAACGTAAATGCGCCACCCACCTTGAGATATAAGTTCTAAGGTCTCAAGTATAGTTTTACAACGGCTGCCCCATCCTTCAAACCGAAACGCATTACTGGTTCACGGCAGAAATAGGCAGAGTGGTGGTACCTACCCGCGCGAACTCACAAGAGGTCCTACCACCAGTAATTACGCAAATTATAATTTTGCGTATTTGATTTTTATTACACGATGTTATTCCTTTACCTCGGAAGTCAATCGTGAACATTTGTTGAGTACATATTTCATTAGAAAAATTGGTACCCGCCTGAGATTCGAACACCGGTGCATCGCTCAACACGAATGCACCGGACGTCTTATCCTTTAGGCCACGACGACTTCACGGCTTGGTTAATACATCGCGGACTAATTTATAGGACGTGATCAATATGTGAATTGGTTATATGTATTCTGTGTGTGATGTTTGTACGTTTATTGTCCAGCTTCACTGGTACCGGCAACTTGTCTACTGGGACTATGCTACATCGGGTGTAACCGCGCTGGCGCCGTGGTGCTGATGGCCGTGGGCATCACCAGTATCGGCGGAATGTTCTGCGGATTCCTTTCTAATCACATCGACATTGCTCCTAACTTTGCCGGTGAGCTTCTTCAGCAGCTTCTATCCAGGAAGACGAACCTTCTTGAATACATTGGACAAGTAGTGTCGCATTGTCCGTAACTACTAAAATGTATTTTTCTTCTTTTTTTAAATATGACAGTTAGCTACTTGCGATGCCATCGTTGATAGTAAGTGTATTATTGAAGTTATACTTCTTTAGGCGCGTTATGAAAAATTGATGAGAGTGAAATTTTACGATGCGCGCGCACCGTGACACAAATTTAATTCATACTAAATATTTTAAATTATTAACGTTAAATATTTATTATTAATTATTTAACATAAAAAAAAAAAATTAATAAAAATAAAGTATAACTTCTTACGCGCGTACATAAGTACACTTACCCTTTTTAACTATCTATGGTTTACAGTGTCGAGTTTATAAAAATCTTCAATTGTCAAATACATATATAATTGGTTATATGAAAAATACTTGGCGCGAAATGAGATGAGATGAAACAAAGGTTCAAATCAAAATGGTTCTTATTGCCTGAGACTTTTTTGTAGGACCTCGTTTCATTTTCCCAAAATCTTACCCTATCACAAATGTTCAACGGTTAATAAACCACTATCATAAATCTTTAAGCCTGAAAAAACACAATATTAATAAAATAAAACAATAAACACAATTTCGCTCGTCGAAGTCGCGATCCCGCCAAAAAATGTGGTATTGCAAATGGAAAAAAAAACATTTTTTTTATTTAAGCTTTTTGTTTCATTTTCCTATGATATACTAGAATCGTGACCACAAATAATGTAAGCGCTTCAGATTTATTAAAAAAAAAAACTATAACTATATTATACAGTATTCGTTAAGCTAATTTTTGTTTTTCAATAGTAGTTAGTTCAGTAATTCACTTGGAGTTGAAAACATTCGTTGCAGGTACCCTGATGGCGATGACAAACACGGTGGCTACCATCCCGGGAATCGTGGTCCCCATTTTTGTTGGAATCCTGACCCACGGGAATGTAAGTGAACTAGCAGATTATTCAATGTTGAATTTACATTACAGGTTGTGCAGCTTAGGGCCCACCATGATTTAATTTGAGCAGTGAATGATATATTTTATTATCGAATAAAATCTTTAAGAACTTTCATCGTATCGAAAATATTGAAGTACAAAAAGTTTAATTATTGTGGCAAACAACGTTGTTTCTAAATTTTTTTTGGCGAGCTTACAGGCCACTTGTGAGCATTTGGTGAGCAAGTGGCTGCCCAATGACAACAACCCGGAGCACGGCACTGACGAAATCATTGTCTAAAAAATAACATGTCATAGAGCTCATTAAATGTGGAAAGGTTATGTTATAGTACCAGATGGTGCGGCAAAATAATGATCCATTGTATTACCGGTAACTATAGCAGTTCAAAGCAAAATGGATCAGCCCCACACCGGGATAAGGATGCCATGATAGAAGCGAGTTTTTATCCGACCCAGGCGACGGGGCAACGCAAAACCGCCGTCGCCTGAAGCATGTCTTCTCGGATCCCCCGGATCCACTTTTAGTGCTCGTAGGTCCAAAAGCACCTGTGACCGTCCCCCTCGAACTTGTCGAGGAGTCGATGACTGAACAAACCAATAAACAGCCTACTGATTTTCTTACCGAATCTTCTCAGTGGGTCGTGATTCCGATCCTGTGGTAGATTTTGCGAGGCGCTGCTCTCGCTAGGGCAAACTTAGCAACGTTAGCCAACTCTTTGAGGTCGAGCCCGTGAGATCACTTACCTGTCCGGGGTGATTTCAAAGAATTCCACATCCTATTTAATAACTTGACAAGTGTGAAAGCTGACGAATCATTTTCTTTTAGCAAACCATTTCGGCTTGGCGTGTCATATTCTTCGTGACAATTGGACTCTACATTATTGAAATTATAGCGTACACTTTATTCGGTTCTGGGGAAGAGCAGCCTTGGAACAAAGTGACAGAAAATAAAGAGGACTTTGAGGTGAAGCCTCTCAAGACCGAAAAGACGCACGTCTAAATGATTATCTATGATCATTAGATTGTTTCGATACTTAAATCACTTTATGGTCACTTAATGATCGCGTTGGAGTCCACGTATCTCTCGGTACCTATCTAAGAATGTTTAAATGATAGGATAAACATAAATAAATAAAAGGCTGTGGACAAATTACACACGGTCCTCTGACCCTGAACTAGTATTCCCTGTACTATGGGAAACAGAGACTGATACATGCATATTACATATTATGTTTAAAAATTTACTTACTGGAGGAAAAAGTGATTTTTATATGTAGAGTTTAGTATTTTCATTCGATTCCAACGAATAAATTATGTAATATGTTATGACTAAGATTGACGGTAGTTAAATCAAATGTCGACGCACAACACTTCCATCGTCTGTGACCACGAAATTGTACTCGCAATAGGAAATAGTAAAATGAACATTAATTAACGCTAAATTTAAAAGTAAAATACTAATATTGGTACTTACGTATTAACACCACCGCGGCAAAAATTCTATTAAAAAGCCGATAAAAAGCAAACTTTAAGTTTTTATATAGTAGCCTTATTGTTTGCACGCAGCAACTTGTTATTTATTTGCGCACGAAGCTATCTTTCTTATTGTTTGCTGATTTTTAGCTGATTTTTGAGGTTAAGTTTGAATCCGCCTTATCTCTGGCGCTGCGGGAAGAGCAGCCCTTCCGCCCTTGCGTGCCGAAGCACGGTCATTCGTGCTCCGCTTCGTAGCTTCGGCTTGTTGGACCAGCCTCAGCCGCTCCGCCTCGCACTGTTTCCGTGCTCCGTCACAGCGGGCGAGGACTGCTCTCCCTCCGCGCCTCCGGTTTTTAAATACACTCTGTGGGTAGGGCAGACAAGACCAGGTGGAAAGTAGGGTGCTTTTCCATATTTTTCGAATATTTATGCAATTTTATAACCAAAACCGAGCAATTTTACTATAACAGAATTTTTGCCGCGGTGGCGTTAATACGTAAGTGCCCTAATATTTATTTATTTGATCAACTGTTAAAACGCAATTAAAATTAAAATAAATTGACAGTACCTTTGGATGCATTTTACCACTTTAATAATGTATTTAGTTTTATTGATTTATATTTAGGATTAAATTTAACAAAATAACAATTTTAATGTTGTAAGGTTTGTAGTTTGTTATATTTGTCATTTTATATAACGTTATAGTGTTATATTAAACAAAAATAAAAATACAAATTGAAACTACTACTACGATTTATCTCACGTTTTTTATTGTCATTATATTATTTCCGATGTTTCGAATATTTTACAGTTATCTTGAACGCGGACGAAAAAAACACATAAAAATAAATAACACTAGCTGACCCGGCAGACTTCGTAGTGCCTCAATCGATAAATAAAAGACCTAAACTTTTGTATAAATTAAACTTAAAACAAACAAAAGGAATCCGTCCGACGAGGGACACATCAAAGGAAAAACAAAATTATTATTTTTATTTAATTCCGATCATTTTCATATTTATCTACCTTTTAAACACAAATAATTCAAGACCAAAATTAGCCAAACCGGTCCAGCCGTTCTCAAGTTTTAGCGAGACTAACGAACAGCATTTCATTTATATATAATATATAGACTAAGCTAATAATTGCATTTATGAACCTGGCATTCAGTTGTCTACCAAATATTATTTCGATTATTTAGTAATTACAGTACATCTGAAGTACATCATTATCTAATTAACTGTACATTTAAATATATTTTATAAATAATAAATAAAGTGTTTATTTGTAACGTCAAAATAAAAACTAAGCTTACTAAACGCTTACTTGAAGTTTTATATGCGGCACTTTTCTTTCTTTTTTCTGTCTGCGTGTTTGTTTGATATGCCTTAATTCGGCTGGACCGATTTTGACGGAGCCTCAATTGACAGATAGCTACTATTGACAGATGCTATAAGGAGTAACTTAGGTTAGATTTATTATAGAAAAAAAAGGGCAAAATCTGATTTAAATAAAGAAATATATATATATATATATATATTTTTTTTTTATCACAGCTAACGGTGACCGTACTTAGCTAGTTATTATAATCAAAATTTAACTGAATGAAAGTATTGTTATTATTTTATTTTTAAACAATAATTACAATCTGATTATAATCGAATTACTATTTTAGGTGTAAAGATGGTAGTGTTAGTAGTAATATTCCAAAAGAAACTGAACAGTATTCTGTGAATATTCGTTCGTGTCTCTACTTAAAATTGAATAGGGACTCTATTTAAATCTTCTTTAAGAATATTAAGAAGATTTAGTTTCGTAATATTTTAAATTGTTTATCGGCATTTTTAATGGTAAGCTTTTTATAATTAAAATCTATGAATAAACACATCATATTTATGAGTTTGTATCAAACGCTATGCGCTTAACAGTGTGTTTATTATCTATGGATACGTCTGTACTTATTCGAAATGATATTTTAATAAATCATGTGACTTGAAGTCTTTTTATTTTTTTTATTTTAAGTGCATATTCCAATTTCAACAAAAAAATTCAGCGGCTTTTCTTAGGGTAATTCCAATAAAATTGAGATTATAATGCGGTTTAAATTTTCACGTACGATGCATTATTATACATAGTTCATTGCAAAATATACACAAAAACTTTAAAAAACTAGCTTGATCCGATTCATCTTGGCTTTGGGATGAATCGGGTCACGTATGGAGATAATAGTTTTTCAATAGGGCTGGCACTGTTTAATTGTTAGATAGGTAACTTACCTTTAGGTAGTAAACTTTCAATATTTTTCTTATCAATATTTCAATACCGAATTTAATATTCAATATTTATCTTTAATTGGTTACAAAACTTTCATGACTAAATTGAACTATTTAATATTCTTAAACACTATTTAAACTTACTTTTTCATACAAATCTGAATAGGGCGAAATCGCGGGGCGCTATAAGTAGTAAATAATAAAAAAAAACATTTCTTAGTACATTTTATTTAATTCGTAAAAGTTTCGCGATGTACGACGGCCCGAAGTTGGCGGAAAGCGACGGAGTCACGAGCTGCCCGTACTTGGGGGCCGCAGCGCCCGCGCCCAGCGTCAGGGTGCTGCTGAGGCCGGCGACCGCTGGAGTTAAATCTCTGTAATAACAATAATAATATACGAGCTTATAAACCTTTGACATACAGAGGGTTATCAAAAAAGTATTTATTTGTTATAGACAAATTGACTAAATTTTATCAATTCGTAGTTTCTGAAAAAAATCCCGCATTAAAAACGTTGTGTTACTGCCATCTGCACCTGCAATGACAAAGTAATCGAAGTGACGCCATCTAGTGGAAGGTGCCCGTAAACATTTTTGGTGATTTTATATTTATTTTTGCTAAATTGGGTGGACGAGCTCACAGCTCACCTGGTGTTAAGTGGTTACTGGAGCCCATAGACATCTATGACGTAAATACGCCTCCGACCTTGAGATATAAGTTCTAAGGTCTCAGTATAGTTACAACGGTTGCTCCACCCTTCAAAATGAAACGCATTACTGCTTCACGGCAGAAATAGGCAGGGTGGTGGTACCTACCTGGTACCTCGTGAGGGCTCACAAGAGGTCTTACCACCAGTAATTACGCAATTTATAATTTTGCGGGTTTGATTCATATTACACGATGTTATTTCTTCACCGTGGAAGTCAATCGTGAACATTTGTTAAGTGCGTATTTAATTAGAATATTTTGGTACCCGCCTGCGGGATTCGATCACCGCTGCATCGCTAGATACGAATGCACCGGACGTCTTACCCTTCAGGCCACGACGACTTCATATGCTTGAGTTGCTTATCTATAACTAATTTATGTGTATTATTCGGAGGGGGTCGGACCCTTGGGCGAGGAGTGCAGGGGAGTCGTTTAGTGGGTAGATTCGCGGACCAGTCCCACATACCCCTCGCGCCCCCTAGGCGCGGGGACTTCGTAGGAGGTTCGGCACTCGGCCCGAAAAAAAAGGCTCTCCCTCATACATGTTAACTTATTTCGGATTGAACTTACACGACGGTCGCGATGATGTCGTTGCTCTCGAAGACTTGCTTCAGTGCCATGTGCACCACCCCATCGTTCTGTATGGGGCTGAGGGAGCACGTGGAGTACACGACCGTCCCCCCGACCTTCGTTAAACGAAGCGCGTTTCTAAAATAAGAAATTAATAAATAAAAAATAGAGCTTTAATTGCCTTTGGGGACACTTCTAGAACGTTCTGTAGCGGGTGTCTATTCAGAGAGCACAAGTTATTTGACAGATACCTGAATCTCGCTAACGACATTTTCAAGATAAACTTGAATATCTATAAAAGATCTATGGACTTTTAATTATACTTATTGATTATAATTTTAAATGTGACTTCAATATGTTGTTCTATAAAAATGAAGTTTTTTATTGTATTTATTTCAATTATATGTATGTCAAATTAAAAATTTACAATAGCCTGGAAAAACAAACTAATGACATTTCAATTAAATTTTTATTAAGTTAACAGTTCTTTATAGAAATAAACTTTGTAACTACATATTTCTTTATCTATGTCATAGCTGTTTCATTGACATTTAAGATTAATTCGCGTTGGTTCTCAAACAGCGCAAGCGCGAATTAGAAAAGGTCCATTTCTTTTACAAATCGACAGGTAAAGAGTTATTTGGTTTAGGCAATATTTTTGAACTTTACAGAAGAGCCATTTAAAGGTTAAAATTTGGAAGAAACATAACAAAAACAGCTTCCTATTTGAATGGGGTAAACTTAATTGAATTTCATACTGTGATGATGTTAATACCAAATAAAACGGAACTTTATAACAACGATAATTGTTATGTATGTCGCTAAAACACAATTTTACCTAGGTAGGACCTCTTGTGAGTTCCCACGTGTGGGTACCACCTCCCCGCCTCTTTCCGCCGTGAAGTAGTAATGGGTTTCGATTTGAAGGGTGGCGTAGCCGTTGTAACTATACTGAGACTTTAGAACTTATATCTCAAGGTGGGTGGCGCGTTAGTCAGGTCAGAAGCTCAACTCACGCCAACAAGTGCGACTGGAGCTCCGGTATCTTGAGCCTCTCCTTCACCCGGTCCGGCCTGAAGATGTTGTTGTCATCCTCGGTCACAGAGTGTCGGTCCGTAGTGCACGGTACGTCCACTAGTACCTGTCGATACGTTATTATTATCATTCATTTCTCTTAGTGCATTCTTTTTTGACGTGACAACGTCTTATAATTCGATGGAGCCGGCTGCACGAAAAAACATGACTCATTGAGGCGTTCCATTTAAGGCTTGAAGTGCAAGCGAGAGCGCGCAACGAGCGACAAAGAGGCACAATCGGCCTCCGAGTTCGGCAGCGTTCGACATCTGTCTCTCTCCTACTTGAGTGAGCGATGCATCCGCGTGGACAGCTGCTATACAATAATACATTTACATGTTTTCGTCAAGTATGAAGTTCAGTGAAAAGTGAATGTGGTGTCAATTGTTTATAGCAACGATAATTGCGATAATTGAAAAATGAAACCATTCCATCAGTATTTTCTTATGACGTTGTCACGTTCAACTATCGTCAGTAAGCCGACTTTACAGACAACCGATTTTTTTTATTTATTGGTGTGAAACTTCCAATGCGACTTCCAACAAGGTTGCGTTAAACGTTGAACGCTACCATGGAATAGAAAGGGACAGAGCGAGAGTGAGAGAAGGCGGGCGGCGCGTTTGTAAAAACGAGATGACCAGATCATAAACAATTCCTCGGATCGTCGACACATTCCTACCAATTTTGTCAACATAGCGTATTTCGAGGTGTTTTTCCTTTAAATTAGTAATAGCTATTTATTTTTAATTATAAAAAAAAATTAACAACAAACGAGAAAGAAAACGGTATACGTAATATAAATATGAACCTTGCCATTGATCGTGGTAGAATTTCGTCCAGACCTTTTGCCCTGTCTATTTATTCGATAGATACCAAGACACAATATTAATACAACAGAAAAGTTAGTCCATGGCAATGATAATTGGGTGGGTTAATTTAAACAGTACCGGTACCTTATCGAAGCCGTGGTCGTCCGTGAACATTCTGCCGTCGACCCTTTTGAAGATGACGCGTTCCCGCCACTTGTTACCCGTCTCGAAATCGAACAGATAGTCGCTGAATATCCTTTGTGTTCTACAATGAATCAAGTTATAAAATACAATTTTCCTTTTTTTTTTATTGCTTAGATGGATGGACGAGCTCACAGCCCACCTGGTGTTAAGTGGTTACTGGAGCCCATAGACATCTACAACGTAAATGTGCCACCCATCTCGAGATATAAGTTCTAAGGTCTCAGTATAGTTACAACAGCTACCCCACTCTTCGAACCGAAACGCATTACTGCTTCACGGCGGAAATAGACAGGGTGGTGGTACCTACTCGTGCGAACTCCCAAGAAGTCCTACCACCAGTGATTACGCAAATTATAATTTTGCGGGTTTGATTTTTATTACACGATGTTATTCCTTCACCGTGGAAGTCAATCGTGAACATTTGTTGAGTACGTATTTCATTAGAAAAATTGGTACTCACCTGCGGGATTCGAACACCGGTGCATCGCTACATACGAATGCACCGGACGTCTTATCCTTTAGGCCACGACGACTTTTCCCACCTTAGTTGATAGCCTTGAGAGGCTACGTCAGCGTAACCCTAACGTGTAGGTAAGCCCTCGGGGCTCAAACCAGGAGGCGTTGCTAACACCGACCTTAGCAAGAGCAGTGCTTCGCAGAATCTACCACCGGATCGGACGAGAAACTCAATGAACTGTGTCTATGGGTTAGTTTACTCGCCGAACCCTTTCTCGTTCGACGAGAACGGTGGCCGGTGCTTGAGGTACCTAAAAGCACCGCTAGTGGATCGGGAGGATCCGTAATGACGTGTTTAGGACGACGACGAATCAACGTCAAACGTTATTGACTACGCATCTCGTGCGTTATCAGAAGACGTAACACTAATTGCGGCTTAGCATCTGTGCAAGTGGACAAGTGTGGGATAAACACCATTTGAAGTCTCAGTAAATTGCCAACTTTTTACTACGATGTTTGTTTTTGCCCTTGTAGACAGAAGAGCATACGGCCCACCTGATGGTGAGTGGTTACCGTTGCTTATAAACTTCAGGAATGTCAAGGGCAGAGCCAAGCCGCTGGTTTTTTTTTAATGCTTAGATGCGTGGACGAGCTCACAGCCCAAATGGTGTAAAGCGGTTACTGGAGCCCATAGACTTCTACAATGTAAACGCGCCACCCACCTTGAGATATAAGTTCTAAAGTCTCAGTATAGTTACAACGGCTGCCCCAACCTTCAAACCGAAACGCATTACTGCTTCACGGCGGAAATAGGCAAGGCGGTGGTACTCACCCGTGCGGACTCACAAGAGGTCCTACCACCAGTAAAAACTTTCACTTCAATTCATTCAATTTCATCCCAACGGCAATGGCATGGCAAGAAGCCGATTGTGGTATCGAAAGTCAGCACATGAATTCCGTTACGAAATCCTTATCCCGGGACTGTTTAAGTATTACCTGTTCGATCTAGATATAGACACGTCGTTACATATGACCACGTCCGGTAACAAGGTCTGCAGCGCGACCAGCGCCTTGCCCCCGGGAGCAGAGCACAAGTCCAGGACCCTGTCGCCGGCTCTCAACCCCAGGGCTAGCACGGCTAACACGCTGCCACAATCCATGGGGTAGTAGTTAAACACGCCTGCGCAACGACAAACGTACCGCCTTACTCGACCAACCAAATACCCTCGTTTTTATTTCTTAAACGGGTGAACGAGATCGCGGCCCACCTGTGTGCTTAGTGCGAGTTTCTTAACGCTCTCGATAGCGTAAAAGTTAAGCCAATTTTGTATATGCAGTTGGAACAGCGCCCCTAGCGGCAAACGTACGCAAACGATCCCATTCCATACTAAGCTAACGTTTACGCTATCGAGAACGTTAAACAACTCGCACTAAGCACACTGGAGTTAAGCGGCTACCGGAGCCCATAGAAATCAACAACGTACATGCTGTCAACTATTTCGATACATGAGTTCTAGGTCTGAATTCAATAGTACAACGGCTGTTCCGCATTTCAAGCCGAAACGCATTAGTGTTTCGCGGCAGAAATGGGAGGGATGGTGGTTTACCTTATCACTGGTAAAACAGGCTTGAACAAATTAAAAAAAATAATAGGGTAGTTCTATTTGAAGCTAACCAATGAATTGATGACCTTGAAAAAGTGGAAAAGTGAATTGTGATAGTGAGGTTTAAATAAATCATCGTAATAATTAAATTTAGTTATTGTTAGTGCAGTAAGAACCCTCTTAACATTGTCTTTTCTCAAGCGAGAGGCACTGGCTCAATGATCAGATGATTTATTGAGACCTTCAATGTTCAATATCTGATAAAAATAGCAATAAAATAATCCTTGTCTATTTCTTCCACTGCATATTCATTACTTCTATTTTGAAGTACCTTCAAATGAAGGCCAGTGTGTATGTTGTGTTATCTATAGAGTTCCATCATCATTTGCAACCAGGCGGTCCTGAAGCTTGTCTAATTTACTAAATAACAATGATTTTTACAAAAGGAAATAGATGAAATAATAGCAAACCTGTTTGGGATCTCTTCGGTTCGGGGAACATTTTAAGTTCACTGTCCATTTCATAAGTGAACACTTTCAGGTGTTCCGGGTACTGCAATTCAGTCTCGGGCTCGATAGTTAAGGGGAAATCAACTATTTCTGTAAAAATAATACTAAAGTTAAAAAGTTCTACTCAATTTGGAAATGTCTGCCTCAAGTCAGTGGTTCAAACAAGTATGCTGTGTTACCATTGGTCTATTTATGATAAACAGCGTGCATTGCATAAAGCATTATGACAAAAAACGAAAAAAATTTATTAAGTATTGTAGTGTGTTAGTAGGCGATGAATGTAATGGCTGGTTTTTTTTTAATTGCTTAAATGGTTGGACGAGCTTACGGCCCACCTGGTGTTAAGAGGTTACCGGAGCCCATAGACATCTATGACGTAAATGCCGCTAGTTAACTTAAGATATGAGTTCTAAGGCCTTAGTTTTAACAAGTGATTACAAGTAAAATCAAATGGCATCATTTATCAGTTAGGTTTTGTACAACTAGTATTAATATCAGCATGACAATGTATTGAATATTATACAGAAGGTTAGGATTGGCAGTACCTATTTCTAACATTTTGACTTTACCTTGGAAACATACTATAGTTATACATGATTTTCATGTAAGAAATTACAACATGCATATTAAATTTGACACTGCAACACTTGTTTTTATAATATGAATGTGTTCATGAGTGATTGGAGTAATTATTTTTTTAATTTACATATCTTCTTTGTAGAGAAACTATATCGATGCTTGAAAGGCAAAAGTTACTAAGCGACAATAACTGATTTGTGCATAAATGATAGGCAATAACCATATTTGATGCGCAAAAAAAATATATTTCTATGTCTATTAAAATCATTTCAATCCTACAGCTACTAGCTAGATTCTACTACAGCTGGATTCGTTAAAATAAATTTTGTTTTCAGGTATTTCAACTTTAAATTAGTCTACTGTAAAGTTCACGCATTGTCGCTTAGTCACGTTTGCCTTTCAAGCGTCGATATAGTTAACCTAATAGTGAGTGATCATTCTCAACTATGACATGAATGAAATGAATCAAGTGGGAAATGTAAAACAAACTTAAGTTTTGTTTAGCTTACTTGAGTAATAAGAATAGTGTGTAGACTCTGGTACCCAGTCATTCATGCCTTTAAGTTTAGTTGCTGGTAAATACTGATACAACGCTTCTGAGGTTAAGCCTATAGATGGGTCAATCATTCGAGACTCATCTATAACAGCATCTGCTATTGCCTGATCTAATGATTTGTTTATTGGTTCCCTGAAATATTTGTAAATTGAAATTGATAAAATTCTATATGATAGCTTAAATATCCTATCCTAATAAAATGGATCAATGTTTTGTTAATTTAAGAGACAATGTTTTCAGGCCTTAATTTTGCTTATTCTGTGCTGCACTTATCAAATTAGAAACAAAACACCAGAAGTCATCAGTCATTGCACCTCAAAGGTAGTAAATAGTACATAATTTTAACATCTCCATTAATATTTTTACTGAAACCAGGTGGTTTACCAGCAGTGATTGAAAATTTTAAAGATTTAAACTTACTTCTGCTCCGTAATTTCCTTTCTTTCAGAAATTTGATCATCGTCTTTGAAGTCGAGTCTTTCAGGCTTATTATCAGTATTCGGATAAATACTGGATATTTCATCAGAATGTGTCTTCTCTGCTAATTGCTGTAATTTGTTTATGTACACTGGTGCTTCTTGATCAGAGGTTAATGTGTTCATAGAATATTGTTTATGAAAATCTTCCTGTACTGTTATTAGTTTCTTTAGGCAATGTGCACCTAACCAAATAATTTTATTTGGTAAAGAAAATAGTAAAGTGTTTTTTTGTAATTCAATAATAAATAATAAGTAATAATAATAAAGTCTATGTTTTCATATCAAGCAAAGCAACAATGCCCCAGATTTGAAAATCCCCCAGACAGATACCTCTCTTTTTAATGAATTAAGTATATACACTCATGTACACAAATTACTTCCATAATGAAGGAATTAAACTGTAGAAAAAAAAACTGCAAAATGTTTTGATTTTTGTAATCGGTATACTATTGAAACACTGACCTCAATTCTCAAGGTCAACATTCATGTTATGATACCTAAGGGTTCTGATAACCATTTAACTCTTGGTGGGCTCAATAAAAGACCTTTAAACTAAAAAAAATGTACAAAAAGCTATAAAAAAATTAGCTAAATCTAATCAGTTATATGAGTTCTAAGGTCATTTAGAGTGTAAGAATAGGTTGACAAGATGTTCATTGTTCACATCTGTGAGTACTTAAGTGAGACACGAGGTCAGAAATAGTATATATATATATATTTTATTATTTTCCTACCTGTTCAAGTAACTTCAAGGGGTTATTCTAGATTTGCAGAATGAGTAGGTGAGCTCACTGGGCTCTAACCTGAGGGAAATAATATAGCAAGGGCTGATCATTGTACCTCAGAATGGCAGCTTATTTTAATTTTTTCGTTCAAGTAATAGGAAGTATCTGTCAATATGCAGACTAGATCAGAGAACACTAATGAAAATATGCTTCTGAATTTTAATAATTACCTCTATTCGTGAGATACTCCATAGTCTCTTCGGCGTCTCCGTAATTGTTGATCACGGCTACATACTTCGGGCCTTGTAATAATGCTCGTTTCATGGGATCCCATTTCTTACCGAAAACGGACCCGTAAAATTCATCAAAATGATTCATTGCCTTGTATTTAGGGCCGGTCTTTTTTCTTAACTTTGCCTGTTAATTGTGACAAAACATTTTCTGTAGCGAAACGTTTTTTTGGCTCTATTTATTATTTATAAAGTATGTACGTACCCAATGAGTTTTAGATTTATGTCGAGATTGTCTTAATAAGTGAGCACAAGTTATAGGCCCTTTCTTGATCAAATTTGTTATTTGAAGCATTTTTAATACTTAGTTATTCCTTTCGTGACTGAATGATTTTTAGGTTAGGGAAACCTAATATTTACAACTTTTCTTGATATTTTCTTCTTTGACCAGCCGTTTTGTTTTGTTTTGACACTTGACATATTTTGTAATTGTGACAGTGGTATGTAGTAGTTCTATTTTTCCAACTGGAAAGACAAACCATACAGCCTAATATATTATAATACTTTTTTTTATAAAAAAATTATAGTATGAATTGAAATGAAATGAAGTTGATTAATTTGGATGAAATTCAGTTGTTATGAAATTAAACGGAATGAAAGAAGATGATATGGGATGAAATATAATCGCAGTAAAATAGTGATCATTTATTGAGACTTTTCCAGTGGACTTTTAGAGGATCCCGGAAGCTATGTCCGCGGCTTTGTTTAATTTTTACACATTTGTGCACTTTTATAGATCTAATTGTGACAATAGTAGAAGTTCCATTTTTCCAACTGAAAAGGCAAAAGTACCTATCCCACCATTGGCTCAATCTTTTGTATATTTTTTCTGTTTTATGAAAAATGATAGGAAGCGAAATGAAATGAAGTCGTTAATTTTAGACAGTAATTTGATTTGAATTCGATGAAATTAAGGAAACCGAGATGAAATAGGATGAAATGTAGTCTCAGTGAAATAGTGGATATTTATTAAGACTTTTTCAGGGGACTTTTTGGAAGATCCCGAAAAGCTATATCCCGTTGTTTTCATTTCACACATTTGTGTACTTTCACAAATACCAAACTGTTAATGAGCCACCGCTATTACACATGTGGCGGGTAGCCATCATACAACGCAAGATATTTGACAGATGCCTGAATTTCAAGATAAAGCGCAAATATACAAGTTCCGAACAACAACATTCGGACCGTCGGTCTACCGAGCAATATCACCCGCTTGGTGGAAGATCTTCCCTTTGTCGTTAAGACTCCCAAACACACTTAAACCTGAAGAAATACTACATTAACTACGCTACCAGTGCTATTAATCTACGCTATCAGTGTTAGCTAATGGTGAAAGAAATCAGTATTTATTTTATACAAAAACACCTTGGAATAGTTACCCCCTATTTTGTCTCTTTCTGTTGAGTTAGAAATGGCGCTTGTCAGTATGAGAAAACTTAGACAGGTCTTTTTGTTATTATAACTCAGAAATATGGAAATTTTATTAAAAATATGTATGTTTTTTCAATTTAAAAAAAATAATCATTATGGATAAAACGACATGTCCATAATATTTTAATATATTGTCGCAAGTATATAAAATCATTCTATCTACTCCTAATACTGGTTATCACAGAGAAAACAGTTAGGTATTATGGTGGTTATTCACAAATATTAAGTGTATAACCCATGGTTATTCAATCACTAAACGTGCCACATGGTTGTGCACCATATCATAATACGCTAACATAGCCTCTCAAGACTATCAGCTAAGGTAGAAAAAAACCCATGACAGACTATATTGTTTATTACAAAATAAAATAAAATAAAAGTTAATTATTATTAACTATGAATTCTCATCCTATGAGTTATAGGCTTTGAGACCATAAAGTATATTCAATAAAGAAAAGGAATATTGGAATAATTAAGACATTGTTGAAGAGAAGACTAGTTTTTTAAATTTTGCACTATGATAGTATACACTACCCTTCTTTTGCTTGTTCATTTGTAAAACAAAAAACTCAAATTTGTCTATGGATGTGGGAGGGAAACCCAAAAAGAAAATCCAAATATTGATTTGTTTACAAGAACTTGTGAAACGTACCTACTTAGTATAGATTCATTGAATATTTCACGCTATAGCTACATTCAACAGCCTTGATCAACGATTGAGAGATAAAATTTAGTTAATTTTCGTATTTCGTGTCTACTGATAAAAGAATCACAGGAGTGAAAGAGCGCAAGCAGTTTCGATAGCTCTAAGGCGTTTTATAGCTTAATTGGCACAGCTCACGGCGAGTTGTATTATCGATTGCAAGCCCCTTCGTGCTGTGATAGTTGGCGAGGTGTACTAAAGATTGATAAGAATCTGAGAAGAGCGGGTGAAATATGTGTGTCACTGGTTTTAAGGAATTGGGTCACAGGTGAATTTCCTTTCATTTGCTTGTCGAGCACCGGGTATGGCGCCAATTCAAGCTTATTAAAACGAGACTTGTATAACGAATTATTTGGAGACTTATAATTTATAATGGATCATTTTAAAATCAAAATGATTTCCTATAAAAAAGTTTCAGTCAAAACGAAGTATATTTTAAACTGTTTGTTCAATTCCATTAAAAATGTAAGCCTTAAACGAATTGTATAACATCTAATTCATGTACATTACAATTGTAAGTAAAAAAATTACTTTATCTGCAGGTTCATTTTCAACATGACAAATACAGTGATTGTGTTTTAAAGTGCTACTGAAAGTGCCATCATGTATGGGATATATATTGGGAAAGATAAATTGGAATGGATAGCACTAGACTGGAGACAGTCCCACCCGGGCCTGTTAATTTGGACACAGTAAGGGCACTTCATCAAACAGTTGTTTCTCTCAGGACAGCATTAGAAGTTTCCAAGAACGAACTGAAGGATTTGAAACAAAAATATGAACTGCACTCTCAGTGCTTAGAGTATGCTGATGTCATTGAAAAATTGACTTTAGAAAATCATATATTGAGACGAAAAATTATTGATACTGGTGATGAAAAAGATTTTAATCCAAATATAAATTTCCAAGTGACATACAGTCCCAGAACAGATACTGTTGATAGGGATAGTGAAATACTGATCCAAACAACTACAGAAAACTTAGATACTAAAACAAGGATTGAATCTGATATTTGTTGTTCAGAAATTCCAAATACAAAGCTGAGTGAAAATTCTAAGAGAGTAAGTTATTGTTCTATAGAAAGTTCAGATGAGACCCCATTGGAGGTAAAATCTCAAGATCCATCTGAAGCAGATGGTCAAAACACTGATGTAGAAATAAGTCGGTCATCAAGTTGTCTTAATCAAGAGAATGAGAAGATCCATCAGCCAAGCTTCAAGACAAAATTAGAATTGCTTTCAAAGTTTGATGTAAGAATAAAAGTTAAAACTGTGAAAGACGGAGAATCATCCAGTACTACTTCAGACACTGATTCAACCTTTACAGACGATAAAAAAAACAAAGATAAGAATAGTAAAGGAAAATTTGAGTTTCAAGAGAAAAAAGAAGACTTTGAAAGAGCAGCTGATCCCAAAAAAAATACCATAAATTTTAAATCGGTATCTTCCGATAACATAACAATGGCAGTCCCCAATCCTGAAGGTGATGTGAAGTCCAAGAAAGATAAGTTAGTCCAAGTCAGAATTACTTCAGAAGAGAACCTTATCTTTCAGAATATGAAAGATAAAATAGAGCAGGCAAGGAGAAAAGACACACTGAATTTAGACGTGGATGATTTAAGTGTTAGGTAAATCACAAAATTACAATTTAGTTTTTATTTTCAATAAAGTCATTTAAGTAATTTATTTAGTAAATTCTTATCATGATTTATAAGTATAACATATCAATCTTATTTTCTATCACAGTAATGTTTACTAATGTGCCATCTGAAGAAACACCCCTACAAGTTTTTATTTTCTTTATCTATTGGGTTTTGATTCACTGGGATTCATAAATTTTACGATATTATATTAGATTTCTGCTCTGAGGAGACATAAGAGAATGTCAACAGGCTGGGAAATGAATAGTGAAGCAAAAGTATAAATTTGTCCTGCGTTTCAGGTCGCTATCAGAGGGAGACAACTCTGTATTCTCAGAAGGAGCAACCACACCAATGGATCCACAAATTAGTAAAGAAGACTATAAACAGGAACATGATGCAAGCGGCAATGAGTCTGAAGAGGTAGATGATATAGAACTCATATTTACAACAGATGAATCTAAGGATATGAGTAATTTGCAGGTAACATTTGCTTTTTCTTTTTTTTATCAAATCACGCCACATGCTGCAATCATGGTTGTCTTCCAATGCACAGAAAAGTGGAATGTCACTACTAAGAATAAGTTGAGTGCAGGTCACATTCACTGAATGACTAATGTTCAATACAAATAAGGGAAGTATGGTCACGAAACAGGAACAGTGATATATTGATGATATCATCTTCTCGCATTCAAACTGTATAATCTCAAAACTTACTAGCTTTGCAGGAGTGTTTTAAAGGTTTAACATGTGATATTTTTAATATTAATCATCTTCGCAACATTTATTTTTTATTTTTTACCAGTTATATTATCTGTCTTTTAAAGTAAGATAAAATTATGTATTAATTTGGTTATAGTAGTCAAAATACAGGTAAACAAAAAAAAACTAAACTACACTCTTTTGACAGTATTTATGAGAAAAATACTGGTGATACTAAATCATTCCGCATATTAACCCAATTTCAAATATTTTTGGAAATTGTACACTCTTAATGCGAAAAGACGATATGATATTTTGAAAAAAAAAAACAAAAACAAAGATTCTGTTTGTGAATTTTAAAAGTATGTGAAATTATCTAAAACGTAATGTGATGTAGAATATTTACTTTGGTTTTCAGGAGGACCTGGTGCCAATACGTGAGACCGATCATTGGACTCCACATTCCAATTCCACGACGCACTCAACACCAGTCCTCATCAAGTTCCACACACTGGATCCTGACTTTCAACCTGGAACTGAAACTACGGACAACAACGATAACGAAAACCAAGAAAACTGTAGCTTACAAAGTGAAATATCAATGTCGAGCTTAAAAATGAAAAGAGTTTCTCTTCCCAGTGACAAGGAAATCAGACATGTCGCCTTTAACAGCAAAGGCAGTCTTGACATACCTGGCCGGAGTATTTTGAAGAGCTGTGACAATAAATCTGATAATACCCTGTACAAGAAAAGCCCGAATACAAGTTCTAAAAAACTGGACAGTATAGACAGTCTCACTTGCGAATACAATAGAGGCCTGAGCTTTGACAACACAAAGAGTTCCAGTTTCGAGCTTGGCTCTAGTATGGATATCCTCCACAGAGATGAGAGTGTGGAAAGTTTCTACAAGACCGCTCACCTAGGGCATAGGTTTTCGGTGTTTGCCGAAACCGATATATCGAAATGCGGTATTTCAGAAGACGATTTGGCCGTTAATTTGAATGCTAGAAGGAACACATGTCCCAACCCATTTCAATACAGGTAAGTAACAGTACAAGAAATATCACATGAACATTGATGATATGGTTTTTATTTTATTATTAAATTATCTTAAACAACTGAAACTGCAATAAAGAGTTAATATTACATGTTTTACTATTTTAAATTTCTTTTCAATCAATGACTAAAAACCACTTTTTAAATTTTCAGTTCATATACAAAGCAGCAATTACCTCTAATACATTCTTAATAAATCTTTATATTAACAATATGGACGTCAACTGCGAAGTTTTTTTTATTGTTTATGTGTGCGAACGACAGCCCACCTGGTGTTAAGTGGTTACTGGAGCCCATAGACATCTACAATCTAAATGCCGCCACCCACCTTGAGATATGAGTTTTAAGGTCTCAGTATAGTTACAACGGCTGCCCCACTCTTCAAACCGAAACGCATTACTGCTTCACGGCAGAAATAGACAAGGCGGTGGTACCTACCCGTGCGGTCACAAGAAGTCCTACCACCAGTACAAGAGGTCCTACCGCCAAAAGTGGCAGAGTTATTTATATTTTAAGTTTGAGGACAACATATCGCATTAGTTAAAGAACGTCATTAGCACAATGTGTTGTTTGAGTCCAGGGTGCCGACACACCGCGGATACAGTCGAGGCGTGACGTCAGGTCCGGTGCGCGCGCGGCCCGTGCTGCGTGACGTCACGGCGCCGCGTCGCGACTCCGCCGCGCAGACCGACGTGTCCGCCCTGCCGCCGCGCTGGAGCTCAGACGGATACCTCGCTCATAAGGTTACGGAACAAACAAACACAAATTAAGTTATGTGATTCAGTATGCTTAGTGCGAGTTTTTTAACGTTCTCGATAGCGTCCGAGTTAGCCCAATTTTCAACTGCGTCATCAGATTTGAGCCTCATGAACTCACCTACAAGTTAAGGCGACGCTGATACAGCCTCTCAAGGCAAGCACAGGTAGGAAAAAAAAAAACTATTTTTGTATGCAGTTGGAACAGCGCCTCTAGCGGCAAACGTACGCAAACGATCCCATACCATACAAATATGAGCTAACTTTTACGCTATCGAGGACGTTAAAAAACTCGCACTAAGCACACTGAACGTCGGTTCACGGCGATCGCCTTTGAATGTCTTTAATCGTCACTAAATTACGCTCTGTGTTCGAAATTCGACCATAATCACTTATTTATTTATTTATCGTATGGCATTCGTTTACACTGCGTGGTTATAATTTCAATTTACAATTTGTGAAATAATCGATAGCTTCTTCTGTTACATTTTTGAGATCTTGCACTTGGCCTGCGAATTTCGTTAGTGGGCATTCCATGACAATGTGGCGTATAGTTTGCTCTGGGCATCCGCATTCAGAGCTTTCGTCGCACACTGATGTTTCAAGATTTAGATTCATTTAATGTATTACATTTCTTTTTTGTATTGTATTTTATAGCTTAGATGGGTGGATGAGCTCACGACCCGGTTAAGTGGTTATTAGAGCCCAAAGATGAGATAGAGACTAACAAAATAAATGCTGGCGGCCCACCTTGATACATGAATTCTAAAGTCTCCGTTTTTACAGTTAACCTGAAAACAAAATACTAATTTTATTTTTTTTAATTAATAACACATTAAATAAATAACTAAAAAAGAAAAGCGTTTGACTAACTGAAAAGAAATAAAATGGTATTTTACTGTTTTATCGTTTAAAAAAGAGCTGACTATTAATTACTGCAACACCGTCATCACCCATGACAGGGAGAATATTACCTACGTTAAAGAAATATATTTTAAATGTTCATCAGAATGCCAATAACATATTTACACTGTATCATGTTGACAGATGTACACGACTTCCGCGGCGGCAGCGCCTACACTG
Organism: Bombyx mandarina; assembly: GCF_003987935.1. Next base: position 4,239,936 of record NW_021011480.1, read on the forward strand.
CCTCAACGCGGCCTCACGCCGAACTCACGCCGTGGGGCTGCGGAATCTCGTGTCCCAGCAGTATCGCGACGGTGCTCGGAGGCCAGACGCGTGCTGCTCAGTGACATCGGTACGTTATTGCTGTAACCAATAGCGGGGTTGCAAACTTATAAATGCTCCCCTTGAATAGTAACTGTGGAATATCAGGGTGGTCAGCCTTTAAAGAGGGTGCCTGGTCTCGCTTCACAACCTGGGCCTCTTGTGGATGTGGGGTTGTCATGGGATTGAAGGGCGGGCCAGCTGTAGTTAAAAGTGAGACCTTTGAACTTATGTCTCAAGGTGGGTGGCGACATTTACGTTGTAGATGTCTATGGGCTCCGGTAACTACTTAAGATTAGGTGGGCCGTGAGCTCGTCCACCCATCTAAGCAATAAAAAAAACAGTAGGGCTCACGTAAGGTCAGCTTAAAGTAAAAAATAAATAATGGAATACTTATCTGATTACACGAATTTTATATTCAGGTTTTACATCGATGGTCCCCGAGTTATCGCGGTCCGCGGACCCGGTGTGGGCTCTTACGAAGAAGATGTCTAGTATTGAAGAGACTGTAACCAATTCCACGTCTAAGTAAGTTCTTTTTAATAATCATTTTATTACTTTGAAGTCAATTATATATGTAACTAGCTGACCCGGCAGACTTCGTAGTGCCTTAATCGAAAAATAAGTCGTGTCCGTACACACTATCCACGATCTATATAATATTAATACGTGAAGCATAAACTTTGTACCCCTTTATACGAAAATTGCACGGACGGAGGAGTATGAAATTTCCCACACTGATAGAGAATGTAGAGAAGGAGTGCACATCTATTTTTTTTAAATAATGCATAAAAGGAACATTAAATTAATAAAGAAAACATTACACACACTACCATGTATTTGACACACACACACACACACACGCATGCATACTGTTTGTTTATCGTCAAACTTTTCTTATTGCATAAAGTCAAATTGAGAATAGATTAAATATTGTTTGTCTTTGTTAATATCTGTCTAAAGTGTAGTCTTGGCGAAATCTGTGATTATAGAAGTATAATAAATAGTCTTTGGCAATAGAACCATAATAATGTTTAAACTTATAATTTCAATTAATTATAGTCATATTTCGACTACTGCGGGGCCACTAGTACGAATAAAAGCGTATGTTTCCAGATTCCTGTCGCGCGGCTCATCGTACAGGTCGCCGGCTCCCAGCCTGGACCGGAGCCGCGACTGGACGCCGCCGCGGGCCCCGCCCTCTGCGGGTATGTATACCTATGCTAATAGCCTTGAGAAGCTATTTCAGCTTCGCCTTGACGTGTAGGTGAACTCACGGGGCTCAAACCGGGAGTGTTTCTAACACTGGCCCTAGCAAGAGCAGTGCTTTTATCTACCACCGGATCGGAAAAGCGACTCACTGAGAAGATCCGGCGAGAAACTCAGTGGGCTGTCTATGGGTTAATTAACTCGTCGAGCCCTTCGTCGCAAGCGACGGGTTCGGCGAGGACGGTGACTGGATTTGTGTGCAAAGTCGAGTCTGAGTGACTATTGTTTGTAAACCAAAGGACTGAAGTGTTCGTGGTCTGGAGGTGGCGGTAGTGAAAAAATAGCGTTGACTTGCTTTCTATTTGTATAAATAAATAAATATAATTTTTTGTTTTCCTTCAGGCTGTTGTCATCGTACGTCACCGTATGTCACGAACGTCCGCTAGGTGGCGCTAGGTATTTTTTTCACAATTCGGCACTGCTCTTAAGGAATGTGACCGGCTTTGGCCTTTTGACAGTCGTGCAAATGCATGTTAATTTTTAGAAAGCTTCGCAGCTGCGGGCTCTGGGAATGCAATGTGAATCAGCAGATTTTGGTTTGACAACGACGATATTCAAACTATGGACGCTAGTGGTGCCCTCTCGCATCGGTGAGATGTAAATGCTCCGGCTCCTAGGAATTGATGTTTGACACTTTAAAATTGACACTTTAAAATTTTTAAAAATGAAATATTTTTTTAGGATATCGTCCGTGGCGCAGTTCGTTGCCGGACGTCCGCCGCGACGACACCGAGGAGCTGCTGGAGGAGGCGGAGATATTTTTGAGACGATCCATCGACAACCTCAGACCTTCTTCGCCTGATGGTGAGCTCCGAAATTCTCAATTATATTTTTATTGTAATTAAAACCTATTGGATTTCTTTTGGCAAATTATTACACAAAAGTACGGGCACCATTTTATTAGCAGAGCGGAAGTGAAATGAAGTGACATAGATACATTAGTAATAACACATTATAGACTAACATATATAACCACAGAGTAGTGCGCAGGTCCTAAAATATACTCAACAAAACGCACTGGCCGAAATCAATAGAATGCACCGTTATGATTTGAATATTTTTATGTATTTATTGTTTAGGTTGGTGGACGAGCTTACGGCTCACCGGGTCTTAAGTAGTTATAGGAGCCCATAGACATCTACAACGTAAATGCCGCCACCCACCTTGAGATATAAGTTCTAAGGTCTCAGTATAGTTACAACAGCTGCCCCACCCTTCAAACTGAAATGCGTTACTACTTCACGGCAGAAATAGGCAGGGTAGTGGTACTTACCCGCGCGGATTCACAAAAGGTCCTACTACAAGTAATTACGCAAATTATAATTTTACGGGTTCATTTTGATTATATTTTTTAGATGAGCCTAAGAAGCTTAGTCATCATGTAATTCTGTCCCAGGGCGGATGTCGAGAACACGTATAAACTCGTTGCGTTTCAGTGTCGCGAGCGAGCGAGCCGCGCCCCCCGAGCGGCCGCCCCTACATCCCCGCCGAGCCGCGCGAGCTGCGTCTGGGGCACGCCGTCAAGTTCATCACCCCGCAGGGACGGGTCGCCGTCGGACGCGTCCGGTGAGTACCTCCCCTCGCACCTCCCCCGCACCTCCCCCCTCCCATCTCCCCCAGGCAACACACGAAGGAATAGTATTGTGCAGACTTTTTGGCGGGAACGCGAGGAGTGAAGTTGTGTGATTTGTTTTATTTTGTCTATTTAGTGTTTCTTCAGGTTTAAATGTGTAATAATGGTGGTTTATTAACTGTTTAATATCTGTGAAAGTGCACAAATGTGGGAAAATGAAACAAAGCTGCTGGACGTAACTTCTCGGGTTCCTCCAAAAAGTCCACTGAAAAAATCTCAGNACAAAGCTGCTGGACGTAACTTCTCGGGTTCCTCCAAAAAGTCCACTGAAAAAATCTCAGTAAATGACCACCATTTTACTGCGATTATATTTCATCCCATATCATTTCATTTCATTAAATTTCATCCCAGTTGATTAATGTCTCAAATTAATCATCTTCATTTCATTTCACTCCATATTATCATTTTTCATAAAATTAAGATTAAAAAGTAAAATAAGACATGACTTAAAGGTCTTAGTTACCAGGTCATAAAATCTCTTAAAAAAAAAAAAAAGTATTGTGCAATAAAACGTGGAGTGAAGGCCGACCACAGCTGGTCGAGGTCACCCACACGCGCCTCTTTAGCAGTACAAACAAATAAACAGCTTATAACCCTAATAGACCGTAGAAACGATAAATTATAATACTGTTACGCCGGTAAGAATAACGTCATCTATCGCCGAATAGTCGAACGAATATCGAAGGATCTAGTAGCACCTAGAACGCTCGAGAGGTACAACGCCATCTATTTTCAGATATCGGAAACAATACTATACAATAGATGTGTGGAATATTGTCGATAATTCTAGGGATGAGGTATCGACTATAAAAGCGTTGCAGGGATGGTACGCAGTCAGTCGGTAATCGGAACTACTCGAAGCGAAGCAGCGAAAGGATCACCTGAAGCGAAGCAGAAGAAAGGAATTGAGAGTTTAAAAGTGTTTGTTAAGTGTTCTAAGTGTTGAATACAGTTTTTAAGTTGTACTTGGGTGAAATTTTATTTATTCCGAACCACAGCGCGTAACAATACGTACTTAACACATATTCACGAATGATTTCCTCGATGAAGGAATAACAAAATCGATAATAATAAAATCAAGTCCGCAAACAGTAAGTAATATTGGCAGGGCGTAATGCATGCGATAAGTCGTCATTATAGAATTTTACTCTAAAAGAACCCTGGTGTTAAAGTAGACGGTAACGTGAGGACGTCCTAAACAGACTTGAGTGGACTTTGCGAAAAAGGATACACGAGGGAAGTGTGTGAATGCCAAGATGACGTTGTGATATGGCTTGAAGGCCTGAGGCGGGGGACATACTACGGACATACAAGGTGTTGCGTCGGAGATATATATTTATAATGAAACAACCGCGAGTCTGAATAATACTTCTTTATATTTGATAGACACTTAGCTTATATCGGCTTACATTAAGTAGGTTAACATAGAATTTATGGAATGTTTCATACATCACATAACCACACATAGTATTGTTACGCCGGTAAGAGTAACGCCATCTGTTGCCGAATAGTCGAACGCATATCGAAGCTAGTAGCACCTAGGACGTTCGAGAAGTACAACGCCATCTATTGTCTGATAGCGGAAACTACTACTAGAGATGTGTGGACTATTCTCGATAATTCTAGGGATGAGGTATCGGCTGTAAAAGCATTGCAGAGATGGCACGCAGTCAGTGGGTAATCGGAACTAGTCGAAGCGAAACAGCGGATCACCTGAAGCAAAGCGGAACAAGCGAATTGAGAGTTTTAAAGTGTTTGTTGAGAGTTTTAAGTGTTCTAAGTGTTGAATACAGTTTTAAGTTGTACTTTAGTGACATTTTATTTATCCCGAACCCCAGCGCGTAGCAGTACAAATAAGGACAAGAGGATGATGATGAGCACATATTATTTGCGGGTAGACTGGGGCTGGGTGACGAATCACGTTGTTATGATCGACTGTTGGGAACGGATTTTTGTTATATTCAGTGTTCGTGTACAGGTACGTGGGTATAGCGGGCGGCGCGTCCTCCGTGACCGTGGGGGCGGAGCTCCAGTGCGCGGGGCCTCCGCACAACGACGGCACGGTGCGGGACCGCCGCTACTTCCTGGCGGCGCCGCGACACACCGCCGTCTTCGTGCCCTTCTCGAAGGTCGTCATGGCCTGGGCCAACTAGGTAACGCGCACCGGCCCAGTGCTGGGATACGATATGAACGTTTGCCAAATCGCGTTATTCGCTTTCTAGTTGACATTTTAGTGCAGTCAGATCGGTTTACAGAACTCTATAATCGTGGGAGAGCATCGTGTACAGCCCCCAAAGCGTCAGCACAATATTTGAGGGCGTCAGCGCATAAGTGGCCTAGCCCGCAATTTTCATATTCGTGCTTATACTATACTGCAATTTATTTAAAACATAAATAAATTTTGATGCAAAACCGGACGGATTTGTAAATATTGTTTTTGCGTACAAAGTAGTGTAAAAGTAAATTGGAACCTCATTATCTCCATGCGAACTTCTGCGCTGACGTCCTCGTTTTTTATATCCCATTTAAGCGTACGATATAAATTTCCTTTTTCGCTTCTAAAAATGAGGCTTGTATAGTCCAGCGATGAGTGGTGGACAAAGATTAAGTCTTCTTGTTGTTATTTTCAGACGTACTCGACGGATCATCGCAAGTTATAAAAAAACATCCAAGGTTTTATTAATGCATCTCTACGAAGCTTGAACTATGATGTTAAGTTCAACTAGACGTCGCAGTGAATGAGGTACTCACTTTTGATAAACTTGGATCTAAAGGAGGAGAAACGTTTACGAATGATAATATGTGTTTTTTATTTTTAAAACTTAAACGCAGTATTACTAGTGGTGACTAATATATTTTAAAGAGAAACGATAAGATTGTCAGTTTTGTTGTTGTCAATGAATAAATCAGCGCCTAATTGCCTTTGTCGGACAAAAAACCACAATTATTTTATAGAGAATCTTCTTCTTTTAGTCTAACACTTTTCTCGTTGACTGTACTCGGCTTGTGAGATGTTGAGACTGTTGAGCTGTAATACGCGAATATACCTAAGTGGATATAAGTCAGGGGTTCCCAAACTTATTTTGTCCTTTGCCCACTTCGTACATTATAAATTATTTTTAGCGCCCCTTTTTTTACTCATTTGGTGTCTAAGTGTCCTCCTAGAAGAAATCATAAATCGCCACCCAAGCCTCTACACAACGCCCCTATTTTTTTTTCTGGGTGTCTTACCGCCCCCCTTTAGGGCTGCAGCCCCCACAAGGGGGCGTTATCGCCCACTTTGGGAAATGCAAAACGTTCGTAAACATTACTTTCTGTTGTTTATGAATCGTTGTTACTCTATATTGATAAAATTTTTAGCTATCTGGAGGTTAGCTATTTGTAATTCGGCGCATCACCATTAATCCATTTGGTCTTGTCGAGAGAAGTTGTTCGTTTCTAAATCTAAACAGGCTAATTATATGCGTAGCTTAGTGTGTATAAACGTATGCCTAAAACGTGTTTGCTGTAGTTGTCTCTTTCCTTCATATTTAAACTAGAATATAAAGGTAACAGGGATGGAGAAAGATGGATATATATTTCAAAGGAACGTTCAGGTTGTTAGAGTTGGTAATGTTCGATTTCTAATTTTCGTGTTATTGTAATCAGTCAATATGTAGTGTAACTTATAGGAATATGGTAAAGAATTGTAGATAGAATTAATTAGAAAACATAATTATAATATTTTTCGTTCGATAAATTGTTGAAAAAAAAATAGATGCTCTAACAAAAGTGCGGCACAAAATGAGTCAAATTATATTATTTATAAAAAAAAACTCTAAAACTGTGCTGGAATAGGTAACGTTTTTTTTTCAATATATTATTATGAGTCGTCTATTATCAAAGGTGGTAATCTGTGCATTTGGACAAAAAAATGTTATTGATATGTCAATACAGATTGATTTGAATATAATCGTCTCCTTCAAAGAATACGGTTCAAAACCTGCATTAAATAAAAGTTAATACTTAACCTGTTATTTATCTAAGATGTCGTTCAGAAGAGTTTTGTGACTGCCAATGGAATACAAAGTCAATAATTCGTTTTTCTGATTTACCANAATATAATCGTCTCCTTCAAAGAATACGGTTCAAAACCTGCATTAAATAAAAGTTAATACTTAACCTGTTATTTATCTAAGATGTCGTTCAGAAGAGTTTTGTGACTGCCAATGGAATACAAAGTCAATAATTCGTTTTTCTGATTTACCAATAATTGTCCAAAAGTCACATTGCCGGCTTTGATAATAGTCGACTCATATATACAAAAATGTAAAGAAATACAAATTGAACCTTTGCAAATATTTTTGCTTTTGAATTCAATATCGGACAATGCATGAAAGTAATACGTATGTCAACTTTTACTGAAGGTACGTATACACAATATTAAATTTTTTAATGCTTTTAACACGGTGCTCTCGTAATATATCTTAATATTTGCTATTATACATACAAGATTGTGATTTATTTATATTACCATTCTGGTTATTTTCGTTTGTTAATTAATTTTATCATGTTAATATACAAGCTTACTGTAAGTAAATTAATCTTATTTTTATACACTTCGCTTTTTGATTAACTCGTTTATAAATTTAAGCTTTTGATAATATTTAGAGTTGCTTAAGAAATAAATGTATAGTCGATTAGAAATGTGTGTGAGTTAAAAATAGTCTAAAATCTTGAATAAACTATACAATAAGCGCAATATAACATATTATAGTATGATGCAGCCTTGTCGGAATACTAACAGGGCGATGTAAATCAAACTATAAAAATCAATCTGAGGAATTTTTAGCTTAACACTTTTCTCCTTGACGGTACTCGGCTAGAGATGTTTCGAAACGCTAGTGCATATAGATTTACGTTATGATGTCTATGGACTTCGGTTACTACATAACACTAGTTGGGCTGTGAGCTTGTTCTGGCATGCAATAAAAGCATTGTTGTCGTGTCTATGGTATTCGATAATCATATTATAAAAATCATCACGTCGTAAAGAACTTCGATGTTGCTATCACAAAAAATGTACACGTCTGTGTTGAGCCTAAGTTCGCCATCTTATTTTCGTTAAAACTAAGTACACCTGAGAAGAAGACCTGTTAGGTCTGATAAACCCCTTATTCTCTAATACCTTTCACATTCTAATTTTATTACATGATCTTATTGAAATACTCTTAATATTCATATTTAATTAAGCGAAAAAGGAAACTAGTGGACTATTCATTGGCATATTTTTTACTCAGAAACATAATGCATGATTCGCCTAATTCAATTTCACTAATATCCTTTTAAAGAATCGCATTGTCATGTCAATAGAAATATTACTCTTGGCGTCTTTGTGCCAAATATTCGGGGTATTGAATTAGTAAAACCAATTTTCTAAATTAAACATGGTAAACACCAGTTTCCATCGTGTTATATGGTAACATTAATTTTAGCAGTGTTGCTATGATTACAAGATCTATATAACAGCTTACTCTGTCCTGCTTACACTATGCTCTTTTCCTCTGTGTTTGAGCGGGACGTTTCAATTACTTACAATTACTTATTCTTAATGAAAGCGTATGTAAGATATTATAATATGCGATTTGTAAACAGTACATATAGAATTATGTATGTACTCGTAGAAGCTTATATAATAACCATTATCTGTTGTTTTTTCGTCGATGTATGAATAGGTGTGAAGACCTAGTGATTATTAGTGATTGGAAAAACTAATTGTATTAAAAAAAATATCGATGTATTTCTAAATTTGACGTTGTACGAACTTTCAGTATTCATGTCTCAAAGAATTATCTAACAAAACTTTATAGTGAAAACATTTTTCGATTACAATTTTTCCCTTAAATTTGTATTGATAACCCTTCTAATATATTGTTGTTAAATGTACGTTTGTAATAAAAGTCAATGATGGTATTGTAAGCAAGCAAAAGCGTCGTCGGCCTAATGGGTAAGGCGCTGTACTTGTATTGAGTGTTTTGATTCAACGGCTGGCGTTAATTTATGCCAAATAAACAAGGACTTAACATGACGTTTTGATGAACGACTGTCAGGGTGTAGAAGGAATGGTCGATCGATCAAAAACCAGGCAAATTTATAAATTTTGCAAATGTTCTGGTGGGGCGTATGATGAGCCCGCACGGGAGGTACCGCCATTCCGCCACGTTATTTTCTATGTCGAATAACGATAATCGATATGAAATTCTAAAACTACTTACGGAAATATATTTAGTTTTAAATCATTGTAACTCCAGTATTATAAATGTATAGATGTGTAAGATTTCTTGAATCGTGTAAGTTGTATAAGTGGTGTCTTCTAGTCGAAATAAAACTGTACTCTATGCTGTTATATGAGAAAGATATCTATTTTAATTATCAATGTATGAGATTACATGTTACATGTAATTGAATAAAAACTGAAAAAAAAAATACCAATGCTTTTTATTAATAAACTTTTCTCATTTTCAAAACAGGAAATTTATTGACTACTCTGCATTTATTAAAGAACGGTGTCATAGATTGATTATTTTAATGTCTATCAGTTGTAAATGCTATTGAAATGGTGTACTTGACATAAGAAATTTTATAAACCAAATAAAGTTATGATGTCAGGGAAACTCCAAGCATTATTACCTATTCTTGTTTTCTGGAACGATTCCAACACACTGATCAAGTATACAAGTGCTTAGGTAAGAAAAACACACAGATAAATGAATATATTTTAATAAACAGTAACAATGAAAAAAAAAAACAACAGAGTGCGCCTTACTTATAAAATAATTTCATTTGGTAGTTCAGAAGCATATAAGATAGAAAATAATGTAGCAGAAAGAAGCGAAGAAGAAGCAAATGAAGAGCAGAAGGGAAATGAATGAAGGAAAGAAGAATTAAAAACAGTAAGAGAGAGAGAGACAGATGAAAGATGCAACAAGAAGTAGAATCGCAATAAAGAAAAAGAAGAGAGTATAGAAAAGTAGAGCATAGCAAAAGATAATCATAGCTGGAAGTATGAACTTAGTAAAAAGTAAAGTTATAAATTCAAGTACGAAGAAATAATATGAAGAGGAAAATGCAAGGAAAATACATAGCACCAATTTAAGGCAAACGCACAAAATATAAAAGTATTTATTACAAAACAATATAATTCATTAGCAACACTGTAGCGAAATAAACGTTCATGTAAATTTCCACTGCTCAATGTCTTGCCGGGGCCATTGATGCACCATTAATTCCAAAATTAATAAATTCCAAAGTTCAACTATATTGTGTATTTGTATGTAATCTGCCCTTAAAAATTATGTCTGTTATATCATTAAAATTATCAAGTCTACGTTTTCTGAATGCGTTTCAATATTAAAATGATAAAAAGAAAAATATAGTCATACAGAGATAAATGGAAAATAAGAAAGAATGTTCAAGTATAATAAAATGTTTAGACAGTGTACGAGGAGAATAGTATTTAATAGATTGGTAGAGCGAGAAGAATGCTGTTATAAAAATAGAGTAGGATAGATATAGTTGAAATTTTAACAATAGTGAAAGATACCTAATAATTCGCTAACATAACAATAAACAGAACAAAAGCGTGTACAGAAAAAGGTGAAAGAAAGTACGTAAGTGTTTGAAGTCAAATATTGAAAATACATATTAGCAGAGCGAATGGAAATAAGATGGTGAAAGAGCATAGACGAAATAGGAATAGACTTTTTAAATTAATTTTGCTATTAAGAAACTGAATGTAAAGAAGAAAGATGGTTCATGACGAAAAAATTAGAAGAAAATGAAAAAGGCAGCAGAAAGTCATTTTGTTGTAAAAATTTAAAGGATCAAGTAGAAGTATATTTATTATTTTGACAAAAGAATTGTGTTGGACACCAAAATAAATAATATATATGAAAATGATAGCTAAAAGAACGAAAATGTACATTACGATGTGATCAGAAAAATGCAAAGGAAACTAGAGAAGTAAGTTAGACAGAAGTTTTCAAAGGAGAAATAGTAACAGTTGTTTCATTATAAAAAGATTTAAATAGGTTTTTTTTGTAATAAAATACTTACATTATTCTAACAAGATAGAAGATATATTATAAATAAAATAAAATATAGGAATGTTTTTGATGTAAGTAAGTGATAGAAAGTAGAAAACAAGATAAACTTTGATGTGTATTGAGAGATTTCAATAATTAAACGAATACTGTTGAAGGTAGCATAATATAAAAAATGAAAACAGAGAGTGTCGAAAAGGAGTGAATAGAGTAGAGTGAAGAAGTAGTTGTAGAAACATTCATAGAGTACGTACAGTGAAAGAAATATCAGTTTAGAAGAAAAAGGAAATAGTAATCAGGACAATATGAACAAGAAAGCACCTTAGGAACAAGAAAGAAATTATTAAGAAAATCATTTCATTCATCACGATGTGTCTATAAACTACTAGTTGAAATACAACATTGAAGCATAGACTTTAAATAGAAAATAGAACAATAGTGTACATTATTAAATTGGTATATGAACAAGAGACAGATACAGCAACTAATTTAAATATAAAAAGTTTATGAGAATTTTAATGAAGAGTACTTATGTAGTGAAAAGAGTAAATAAATATTAGAATAGTAAGTTCTAAAAATATAAATGTAATGATTGAATTATCATAATGGATAGACATACGTGATAAGGTATAGGTAATGATGAAAATGAATACGCGATGAAGTAAATATAATATGAAAAATACATGAAATGAGGTAAAATGTAAGAAATTTTAAGACATAAGATAATATTGAAATTGAAGCTACATTGAAAAAGATTTAAAAAAATTAGTTAACTAAGACAGGAAAAACTTTAAAAAGAAGTTGTAAAATATGGAAGTGTTAAAAAAATAAATAATGAGTTAAGAACAGAAAATAGGGATACTTAGAGTATACAGGAATCTAAATTCTTTCACATTTCTTTTATAAAAGAAAAATGAAGAATTAAATACCTGGAAAAAGTGAAATAAAGAGGAAATAGTGATGATAGTGCAGAATGAAGATAAATGATTATTAGTAAAACAAGAAACAATGAATAGTAATTTAAAAGAAATATTTGTGTCATAAATTATAATGATGAAGGTTTTTAATGATGTTGAATAAGATATTGAACACGACGCAATACAAATTGCACACGTGCCTCATTGTTTGAATAAAAATATCAAGAGCAATAAATACTTTGATTTCTGAGTGAAGTTATTATTAAATGAGCAATGTTATAAGACGGAAAAATAAAAATAAGAATTGAAAGAGAGTTGTCGAACATATTACGTAGTTATAGACTATATAAATAAGCAGAATGTTATATAACATAGTATGTTAAATTTAGTATGCAAATTAAGTATGATGAACAAAAATCGCTATCGGTACATAGTAAATGAAAGAAGTAATACAAGAAATGATATAAGATGACCACAAATAAACGTGGAAATATATAAGAGTGAAAATTTAAACGAAATGAAACTTTTTTTGTACAGCCTACATTATCTGTACATATTAGGAATGATAAGGTTAAGAAACGAAACAAAAAATAGTGATAGATAAAGAAAAAGATAGATTGAACGGAATATGTGCCCATGTTGTCAAGATAAATTTAAGTAGAGCCTAAATTGATTATTAAAACAGAGTGTTGAGAACAAGAATAGAAATGATAAAGTAAAGAATAAAGATATAGCTATAAGACATTAGAAAAAAAATATATGTTCGAGAAGTGAGGATTATTTATTTTCGGGTACCAAACTTGGCCATAGATAATCAGAGTAAGAAATGGAATGAAATAATAGAGCTGAGAATAAAGAGAGAAAAAGATAAGATTGAAAATGTAAATGAGTTCCCGTAGTAAGAATTTTTGGTGGTATGCAATGAATTTGAGAATTACATGTCATTGTGTGTAAGAAACGAAAGAAGATTGTATATTTAAGAATAAAGAAAATAAGTAAGTAGCAAAAGATAAGGTTATAAGTAAATTGGTAGAGTAAAATGAGTGATTTTCGCAATGAAATTTATAAAAGTGAAATGAAATTACATTAATGTTAGTCTCCAGCTTTAAGACGCTTGTACATAGAAAAAGTTCCGAGCATGGTATGAGACGATAGTAGAATGAAGTAATGTAATGAATGTATGAATTATACGGTACTTAGATAATGAATACACATAGTAGTTGGAAAGAAGTGAAGATTGTATAGGTAGTATTATTATATATATATTATTATAGTATAATTAAAATTTACAAGAATTATGAAAAGATTCAGTGAAGTGAAAATATATTTTAAAATAGACATTAATAGGTTGATTTAAGTGTAAAAGAAATGAACAGGTAAGACCAGAGATAGAGAACAAGTATAAAAGTAATGTACGTGAAATTAAACTTTGGGAATAAATGATGATGATGATGATGATGATGATGATTGATGATGAAGAAGAAGAAGATGATGAAATTTTCAAGTAAAGATAATAGAGTTAAAGAAGAGCTTTAGAAATACAAGATATATAAAGATAGATGAGCGAATATGAAAGATCAATGTATGAATATGTCTCAGTTTCCACCAATTATAATATTGTGATATATGTATGTGAACAGTAAAAGATAGGTACAGTTAGAAAAAAAATACAGCAATGTTTTTACTATGACTAAAAATAACATTCAACTCATCATGTAATGAAAGTGATAGTTCGCGTATGAAAGTGAAGATTTAGTACTTACTGATGCAACAAAATGAAACGATGATTCGTGAATATTTATGTATATATTTTATTACATCGATATTAGTAACAGTTGAAATGAATATAATGAAAGTGAATTTTACAGTGAAATGAATAAATACTATTGTAGAGGCAGTGATTGAGTGAGCTTGAAAATAACATAAAGATGACGTAAAAAGCAATAGAGAAGAAAATGATAATGAAGCAATAATAGAACAAAAGAAAGACGCATACAATACGTGCAACGTATAGAAGGAAGCTTGATTTGAAGGACAGAAAAGCAGTGAAGAAAGAGGAGTAAAGCAAGCAGTGGAATGCATTTGAACTACCATAGTACATAATATAACAATTATCACAGTGTACTTTGCGACTTAAAACTAAAGGAACTGATCAAGTGCACTATTTTATATTCAGCGGAATGTACCGTTTTTAACAAATGTGCGGTAATTCAGCTACAGACAAACAACAAAAAAACCTAATCTAGTAATATCACTCGAAAATAATACTGTCTTTGGTAATAACATAGGCAAGTGAAATACGTTTTAAATTGAAATACGCCACAAATCGCTAAATACTGAATCTAAGGTCTGCGACTAATTGATTATTTTGTTCAATGTTTTCGCTGTAAGAATCGATAGGACAAGTAAATATCGTTTGCCCTATTCAATGTTTAGTCTTGAATTTTATGAAAACCTAACGTGCAATGACGTAATTCGTGGCGTATATAACATTTACTTCCTATATCCTGATGAATCTTCGTGGTTATTGACCGGGAAGTCTGCGTACCAACCGAAAGCGCCGTTGTCGCCGGTGTGCGCGCCAAAGTCGACGTATTCGCCAAAATCTGGAGGTCTCTCCGCTAAACGTGCAGACGGGGCCAAAGAAGCTGCTCCCGAGACGTCTTGAGGTTGGAGACGGACCAGTCTCGCTGATTCATGCTCCCGAGGGGACAGTGCAACTTCTGTAATAAAGAAGTGCTTGATAATAATAATTGACATATATGCATCGGAATATAAAACTAGTTTTATTTATTTATTGCATAGACGGGTGGACGAGCTCACAGCCCACCTGATGTTAAGTGGTTACAGGAGCCCATAGACATCAACAACGTAAATATTCCAACCACCTTGAGATATATAAGTTCTAAGGTCTCAGTATAGTTACAACGGCTGCCCCACCCTTCAAACCGAAACGCATTACTGCTTCACGGCAGAAATAGGCGGGGTGATGGTACCTACCCGTGCCGACTCACAAGAGGTCCTACCACCAGTTTAGGCCTGATATTAGAAATGAATAAAGACTTTGTATTTTTGTTCTTGTTTGATTTGCACTTAACAGTTCATGCAAGGTCCGGAATTATATAACTTGACGTAATCTAAGACGAAAACAGTCCCAAGAGAAGCCTAAATGGTTTATTATCTTTAACTATCGGCACAGCAACTACCTGTGTTACCTAACGAACAATACGTATTCGTAAAAAAAAACAACCAAAAGAACTGTCACCAATTTCCCCAAATTTCCCCAAACACTCGTGTTTTGTAACCAAACGACAATGACATTAAGATTGTAATAACAGCGTTTTGTTATGAGCTGCGTGCTTGAAAACTATTATAGGCGTTATGTAATCGTATAAAAACCGAGAAAATTACAGTTGTAGCCGACGCGGCGGAAATGTGCGTGAATGTGTTCATTGAGCAAGTCGGTTCGCATTTACGCACCTATCTAGGCGTAATTATGTGTATTACGACACCACATTGTGGGTCAGTGGTAATTCATTGATGACAAACATTGATAAATTTACTATAGTAAAGTAATGTTTAACAGTTTTGAGGAGAGTGGCGAAAAGACAAGATGGAATAGTGACAATAATAATTAAGAAAACGTAATTTTTTTTTTTTATGAAAACACGTGTGTGTATTTTTTTGATTGCTTAGATGGGTGGACGAGCTCACAGCCCACCTGGTGTTAAGTGATTACTGGAGCCCATAGACATCTACAACGTAAATGCGCCACTCACCTTGAGATATAAGTTCTAAGGTCTCAGTATAGCTACAACGGCTGCCCCACCCTTCAAACCGAAACGCATTACTGCTTCACGGCAGAAATAGGCAGGGCGGTGGTACCTACCCGTGCGGACTCACAAGTGGTCCTACCACCAGTAAAAATTTATTATTTAGTATTACAAATAAATAAAAAACTGGACGGGCGAAGGTCTTGTAGGCCCGCCTACCTATTTCTACCGTTCCAGTTTTGTATGTATACTTCGGATAAGATAATTATCAATGCGCGTATTAACTGAACAAAAATGCCTTGAATTTAAATTCTAGATTTCGTTTGATATCGGTGAAAAGAGATTTTATTTCTGCTTTCACATCATAACAATTATTTTAACGATTGACGACTTCGAAATGTTGGATTTAAAAAAGAAAAATTATATAATGTTTCACAAAGATACGATAACTCTATTACTTGAGCCCCTAAATGAAGTGCTAAACGTTAGGATTGCGTGCGCAGATCGTTACGCAAAGCAGCGCCGTGACCCGCCGCCGTAACTGACACTAATCAGTAAAATGGAAATAGCACGAAAGCGATACTAAACTTTTAAAATTACTAAAAAAAAAATGCTTAGATAAAACCAGACACCGTTCAGTCGGTTACGTAACACAATCTTTTGAACAATAAAAGAAAGTCGCTGGTTGCATTACGCGACTGTATTGCGGTGGTGGGTAACAAAACCATTATTGTTATGTCTCTAACAGCTATGTTAAATCATAAAATTCACGGGTCTACTGAACGCGGTCCGTTTCGATCCCATTGAATGCTAAAACACGTGTTTACGACTCGCTATGGATGCATAGAAAGTATTTTAAATCCATTGTGAACGAGTGAAAGTGTACTGGTTGTTACTGATTATTATATGATTTGACGTTCTCAATTAGTTTCGCTGTTGATACAGAGGTATTTGTAAAATACCGGCCACAAATCGTTTCGAAAAAAATAACAGTTACTACTTTATAAAATACTAGCGGCCCGCCCCGGCTTCGCTTGGGAAGTAGCGTACGCGATGTAAAGAATTTTAGGTAATTTTTTTACACATTGAATTACATTATTGGAGTTTCAGTAGGGATCCCTATTTTTTTTTAAAACATATTATAATAAATATAGCCTATGTCACCCGGGGATAGCGTAGCTTTCCAACAGTGAAAGAATTTTTTAAATCGGTTCAGTAGTTTCGGAGCCTATTCAATACAAACAAACAAACAAATCTTTCCTCTTTATAATATTAGTATAGACATCAGTGTGCTTAGTGCGAGTTTTTTAACTTTCTCGATAGCGTAAAAGTTAACTGAAGTATGCAGTTGGAACAGCGCCCCTAGCGGCAAACGTAGGCAAACGATCCCATTCCATACAAATATGAGCTAACTTTTACGCTATCGAGAACGTTAAAAAAACTCGCACTAAGCATACTGAATAGCTAAGTTGATCTAAATATATGTATGTAACTTACGTTGCTGCTGGTACTGCTGCAAGGTCACAGGGTGATACTCTTGTTGGTACTCCTGTTCGTATAGTGCCTGGGGCAGCTGTGGGGGTGGTGGTGGTGGGGTGAGGGTCTGACGCGGGACCCGCCGGACCCTCAGCGCGGAGAGGTCTAAGAAGGCGATCTGGTCGGCGGGAACCGCGATATACGATGGCATGGCCGTTGCCACCGCCGCTAACGTTGCCAATATTAATGTGTGCTGTAAAAAAAAGCTGAAGTTAATTTATTGGGAAGAAAAATAATAATTAAGAATCGAATATTTAAATATCCACAAAAGGATAGAGAATAAAGAAGTTTACATTTAAGATGACCACAAACCGCCTAGTTCTAAACAAAAGTTTTTGTCCTCGTTACTGCGGCTATTCATTACTGAGGTGGAGTAATTCATTTCAGTCAGTACTTATCGCAATATCAGTTGGTAAAGAAACGACTGTATTTGTTGCAATGGTATAGAGGCGAGGAGGGTGGCGCAATAAACTGTCTGTCAGTACTGGGCGTTGCACGGTAACAGTCCACCGAAATATCTGGGGTGACTTTTGTTCTATAACAATTGTTTGTATTTGAATAGAATATTCGTATGCACCTTGTATTATATTAGGTTAAAGTACGTAATTTCTCAGTTATCGTAGTCAAATTTGTACGTATATTGTCTGTGTAGTTTCGTAGTTCAAGCTACTCCCACACTAAAAGCTCTTTGGTACATTTGATTGGACCCTAAAAAGCATTTTACGCCCACCGCCATCCGCTACTACCAAGCGTGGGTGTCGAGTTTGATAATTAACCCGTCGTAAGACATGGAAAATGTATAGGTCAAAATGATACACACACGAATTTCTTAGGTGACGTTCTCTGATATGTATTTCAAAAGAATTACATGAATAATTAATAACGAACTAAGTTCTAAGCGTCATTTGGAATTTGCTATGACCCCCGGTCACCGTCATCGTCGAATCTGTCCTTTGCGACGAAGGGCTCGACGAGTGAATTAACCACGAATTAACCCATAGACACAGCCCACTGAGTTTCTCGCCGGATCTTCTCAGTGGGTCGCGTTTCCGGTCCGGTGGTAGATTCTGCGAAGCACTGCTCTTTCTAGGGCCAGTGTTAGCAACACACCCGGTTTGAGCCCCGTGAGCTAAATAATTTTCATGTTATCCAACGTTCCTTAGAATTATCGACAGCTGAATGTATCAAAAATAATGGAGGTATTTGAAATGGACCCCTTATGCGTATTATTATGTACACTTGGGGACATATAAAAGAACAGTTGATTGGAAAGATATACCTTAGAATCAGGGTCGTTTAAAGTTAGTCTTTGTTATTTCATAAAAAAAAATCAGAAAATAAACATTTGATTTCTGCCCACGCGGACCGCTGGAAGCCGTAAAATTAGATTAGCTCCATTCATTGTTGAATGATGAAACCCAGACATTGTATTGTGCGTGTTATAATGTTATCATCAATGTGAACAGAGTGTGGGAAATTTTCACACATGATAAATAATTGTATAGACTGCTATACAATGTTTCGTAAACAAATTTGCGAAATTTAAAGTGGTTATATTAATACGACCGCTCTATATTCAAGGTTCCTGCTATCTTGTGAATTTTATAAAAACTAGAGGTCCCGCAGTAGTCGAAATTCGACTATAATTAATTGGAATTGTAAGTCTGTTCACTATTATGATTGTATTTTATACTTCTATAATCACAAATTTTGCCAAAGGTACACTAAAAAAAAATGTTAATAAAGACAAACAATATTTAATTTATTGTCAATTTGACCACTGACGTCAAGAACAAAAGTTTGACAATAAATAGTATGCACGTGTGTGTGCGTCAAATACATGGTATGTAGTGTGTGTAATATTTTCTTTATTGATGTAATGTATCTTTTATGCATTATTTTAAAAAAATATTAGCTTTGTGCACTTCTTCTCTATATTTTCTATAAGTGTGGAAAGTTCCATAATCCTCCGTCCGCGCAATTTTCGTAAAAAGGGATACAAAGTTTTTGCTTCATGTATCAATATATAGATATAGATTTTTGAAAAAAAGAAGACGATTAACTAATTTTGAAATCAGGAATATATTACTAAAGTAAACGAAAAAAATATATTCATTTACTGATCTAAGTATAAATACTTGTAAATTAGAAGGTTTCGGGAGTCAGGAAATTAACAAGAATGCAGCCCTCCGACGTTCCTTTGACACAATGGTCGTGACCTAATAGGTCAATTTAAAAAAAAAACCGACCATTTTTAAATTAAGTGAATTAAGCAATCGCCAATCACACTTTTCTTAATTTTTTTTATTTATTTATTTATTTATATATAGTAATAGGAAAGTTATGTACAAAGGCAATGCTTATTTCTTTATTTATTTTCTTTATATTACGGATCAGAATGAATATTTAATAAATTTCTACATTGCTCAATACTTTTACATGAATTTGCAATACGACTTTCTAAAGCTAATCGAAGCTGCAAATCTCATTTCATTAATTAATATGTGTACAATGAACTACACGCGTACTTAATTGTACAGTTAAAATTAATGTCGCTTACGTCTCTAATAAAATAATTTTTTATTGAACTTTCGACAGTTCAACTAACTATACTAAGACCTTAGAACTTATATCTCGAGATGGGTGGCGCGTTTACGTTGTAGATGTCTATGGGCTCCAGTAACCACTTAATACCAGGTGGGCTGTGAGCTCGTCCACCCATCTAAGCAATAAAAAAAAAGTTCAAAAGCGAAATTATGTTACGTGAGCGAATGAATTTTACAGTTTTGTTATTAAAATCTTATTTGACGTCTCAGAATGTCGATCACCACGAGTGTTACGTAACAAACAAGGTAGGTACTTTAGAAAGTGGAGTACAATTTCACAGTTTGCTAAACGTGTTCGGATCAATTGCGCAATGTTTTTAAAGGTAATTAAAATATCGTAATTTAACTAATATTTTAATTATATGTCACACATTATAGATATTATTATGTATCGCGCTTATTTTTATTATGACGTCATAACAATGTTAGACTGATTTTAAAATAAGCTAGACCGCTAATTATAACAGTTAAGTACGATATATAAAATGGTAAACCGGGAAACCTAAATATGATTACATATATGTATATTGATTCCACAACCTCTTCCCAGTTGCATATCAAATTTCATTAATAAACGATTTAGTTTTTCTGTAGCTACTTTTTTTTATTGCTTAGATGGGTGGACGAGCTCACAGCCAGGTGGGCTGTTAGGTGTTAGGCTGTGTTAGGTGGTTACTGGAGCCCATAGACATTTACAACGCAAACGCGCCACCCATCTTGAGATATAAGTTCTAAGGTCTCAGTATAATTACAACGACTGCCCCATCCTTCAAACCGAAACGCATTACTGCTTCACGGCAGAAATAGGCGGGGTGGTGGTACCTACCCGTGCGGACTCACAAGAGGTCCTATTACCAGTAAAAACCAGAAGTTCGGCACTCGGCTCGAAAAAGTCTGTCCCTCGTTTATTTTCAAACTCAAATTGATTCGCAGTTTCAGTCATTAGCACGCTAAGGTTTTCGTTTGACCGAATTAGTAAAGAAACAATCCAATTTGAATGTTACATTTCGGATTACATACATACGCTTGCCAAATTAATTAAAATAAAATATTAACGACTGCAACGCGAATAATAAGTAGGTAAATACAACGTTATAAAAGCGTCGGAATATTAAAATAACGGAAAACGGGTTTGGTTGGACAAACGAAATAAGGTATTAGTGTTCCGCATGCAATGTTCCCGTTTGCCTTCGCCATGTTACAGTGAAAGGTTCTCAATGTCAGTTTTTTTTTGTTGTTGTTGTAATACACAACAAAAGTCTACCACTGAAGTACATAGCGCAAATTACTTTGTCGCGATACAAGGTCGCTATTGTGCCACAACGTGTCTCGGAGAGACTTGTTTGGGCATTTTAATGTCATTTAATAGATTACATTTGAGTCGACTAGTATCAAAGCCGGCAATGTGACTTTTGGACAATTATTGGTAAATCAGAAAAACGAATTATTGACTTTGTATTCCATTGGCAGCCACAAAACTCTTCTGAACGACATCTTAGATAAATAACAGGTTAAGTATTAACCTTTATTTAATGCAGGTTTTGAACCGTATTCTTTGAAGGAGACGATTATATTCAAATCAATCTGTATTGACATATCAATAACATTTTTTTGTTCAAATGCACAGATTGCCACCTTTGATAATAGACGACTCATTTAGAAGGTTACATGAAAACAGATTCATAATGTAAAGAAATTACGTTCTTTGACATTTGTAAATTATACATGTTCACCTAATAGCATTTCTATTGGTCAAGGTCTGAATCTATTTTCAGAATGTAGAAATGTTAATAATTTTTCAATAAATCTCCGAAATCTATGGTAATTTAAACTGCATTTTTTTTTTATTGCCGTTGTAGGCAGACGAGCATACGGCCCACCTGATGATGAGTGGTTACCGTCGCCCATGGACTTCAGCAATGCCAGGGGCAGAGCCAAGCCGTTGCCTACCAATTTTGAGAAGTATATTCGTTTTCTGTGATCGATTTTGATTTGTCTTTGTGAATTAAAGTTATTAGACACATATTGTTTCGTAGCCTTCGATTAAATGTGAAATAAGGTTAAAATAATTATGTGCATAGAGTAAAAAGATGAGATAAAATTTTAAAAGGTTTTTTTATGGCGATAGACTCGGAGACATTGTCAAGTGACCATCATTGGTGTATAAAGGCGTGAGTCGCCAACAAATTTTTAAATTATGAGGTCTAAGTTTTAGTGGTGTTGCATTTGAAGGCTGTTCGTATTTTCTATGGGTTGTTCTATCTATCCTTCAAAGCGGATACGCGAATACTTGGCAGAAATGTTATAGGAAAGTGGTTGATCTACCGATACGTACACAAACATATTTAATTAATCGTTAATGATTGAGTATTGGTTGAAATCATTAGCGAAAATTATGGAAGCGATGAACGATAAAAAAATGTTTTAAAAGCTCATTCGACGACTAGACAGCAAGGTTAAACTTTCAAATGGCAAACACAACAAAAGTTTTTGTAGAAAAATGTGGTTCAATTAATAAATTGGCCAATATTTAACATAATGTATCTATTGTGCTCGCCCAGTCGTACAGATGATATTTTGCAATTCAAAATTAAAACAATTGAGCACGTCATAGTACGCAGCCTTAGTGAAATCGGTCAATTCACGCACTGATTAATATATAATTAATACGTTATCCAACAGCGGTTCATTGGTTTATTTGAATATCTGACCTCGTAACAGAGTGATTTCTAAAAAATATATATAAAAATATTCCCATACAAACATCACTGTTATAGCACTATGAAGTAACGCGTTTAAAATGAATATTATATCACGAATTGACCGACAAGAGGCCGTTTAATAAAACAAACACGAACAAAAGTGAAATTCTGACTGACCATTTTAGCGTGTCGTCGTGAAGGCTGCACCGGCGGCGCGCATCGACTGAGTGCGCCGACTTACACACTCAACTGTTTTATATACCGACCTTTCAACAAAGCGGTTTCACTTTCTACGCGGCCAGTCCTGGCTGATCTACATTTTTACGACCGCCATGGTGATATTGTAACAAAGAGTTTCGGACTCCCGTTTGAATTTAGAGAATTATTAGATTGGTAACAGGCAGATGTTTTTTTTATTGCTTAGATGGGTGGACGAGCTCTCGGCCCACCTGGTATTAAGTTGTAAGGAGCCCATAGATATCTACGACGTAAATGCCGCCATCCACCTTGAGATATGAGCTGTAAGGTTACAGTTTTACAGTATAATAGCTGCCCCTGACAAAGGGCTCGACGAGTGAATTAACCTATAGACACAGCCCACTGAGTTTCTCGCCGGATCTTCTCAGTAGATCGCTTTTCCGATCCGGTGGTAGATTCCGCGAAGTACTGCTCTTGCTAGGGCCAGTGTTAGCAACACTCTTGGTTTGAGCCCCGAGAGCTCACCTACACGTCAAGGAGAAGCTGAAATAGCCTCTCAAGGCTATCAGCTCTAGATACTAATGCACCGGGTGTCTTTTTCTTTGGGCCACGATGACTTCAAAATGTTGCTTCTATACAAACAATAACTCTACGTTAAGTTTTTGTACGCGATCAGAGAGATTCGATTATCGATTTTTTTGTCAATAAAGGAGATTCTACACTGGTGAGCTCACACGGGTAGTTTGTAATTGCCTATCCTGTATCCTGCCTATGTCTGCTTTGAAGCAGGCATGCGTTCGGTTTGAAGGACGGGACAGTTGTGGAAAGAAATTAAGGTTTCGACCACATTTCTTAAGCTGGGATGGTCGCATACACGTTGTGATATTTATGGGTCCCGGTGGTTACTTAACACCTGGGGAGCTGTGAGCTCTTCAGTCTTGTTAGGAATAAACAAAAAAGGGGTGTTACGTGGGTGTGTTTTATTGTAATAAATATATGATATTTAGTATACTATACAGATAACCACCCTCCAACACGGTATTTTACAACACGATTCCAAGGACGAAAAGAAAAATTCCGCAAAACCCACTTATACTACGGTACATCTGCAACACCATAACGAGATTTTTGTTTAAAATTATTGAGAAAATTACTTAGTTTTTATGTGTAATATATAGGTTAGTATAGTATACGTAAAAATTACATATAGACATAGTTGAGATGTTTCATTCAGAAAAAAATACCTACTTCTAGTCTCATATAATACGGTTTCGCAAAACCCGGGACTTTGTAGGTACGTACCTACCGCGTTATAGGAGGGTTACCCGTACTTACTAATATGATGTATACAGGGTGGTTCTTATTTAGGGTTTGCCCGATTTTTGTTTACGATAGTCCTAAATCGGTTCTAAATCTATTAAAAAAAATTCATGCCAAGTTATAGCTCTTAATTTTAATTTTAGTTGGCTCTGGTTCCAATCAATATATATAGGTAGATGAATAAATTAAAATTATAAAATGCACCAATTCAAGAATGAGTACGCACCTTTACAAGTTTGCCTGAAAATCAATAGTAAGTACCCATAATACATTAAGTACATTCACGTTTCACCGTACAAACTATGTATTGACATTGTCTCAAACTTGGGTTGTCAGTGGTCTAAAAGCATTTGCCCTCTCTCTCTCTCTCTCTCTCTCTAGCTATTCATACCATATGGTGGTGGGGTCAGCTTTCCTTGCTTTACTCCATTACCACTTCGTTCTATCTTCCACATCATCGCCATTAACATTCCTTCTTGTCCTCCAGCAAAACATCTCTAAAGCGTTTGCCCATTCAATAAAAAACGAAAAACTCATTAAAATTAAATGACCATAATCCGGCTGGCCTTATTAATTTATGTGAGTGTGATTAAAATTTCCTTTTTTACAACACAGGAAATAAAAGTTGCAAACCGTCATCAAATAAATTACAGTACTTTATGTGGAAACATCTAGACTTTAAGGTTTCCTTTCGGCGTCTCAGCAGATAATTTATAATTTTAATGGCCTCATAACAAAGTCACCGACGAAGTTTATAAAATATACCGGTCGCGGTGGCATGAAAACTTGAATAGATTTCGTTAGGTCTGGATGTGACAAACAAACCTGCCCATTTTCTATGTTAGGATCGAAACTAATAGCTCAGTATCGTTTACCGAGCGTTTTACTCGTAAGAACGTTTCGATGCCTTGGAAAAGTTACGAGTTTTTGCAAGAATCGTTTTATAGTTTGTTAAAAAAGAACAATGGTTGCCCTTCGTTACGTCACTTTTGTTTACCAACATCAAGACCTGTTTTAATTTAGGCACGCGTCGTAACTACCAGTGCACAACGACGCATATTAATTGACTTCGATTACACAATAGTTTACATCCCGTATTGTAGAAGAAAAGACATGATTTATTACGTCTCTGATTTTTTACGTCATAGCGTTTTATAAATCGATGAACACTGTCTGCACGCACGAAAAAGTGTCACGTTCCGCCTGAGCCTGAGCGCACAAGCGAGAGCGCGGAACAAGCAATAGAAAGGCACGATCGGCCATTTTTTTTTCCTACCTAAGCTGATAGCCCTGAGAGGCTATTTCAGTTTCGCCTTGACGTGTAGATGAGCTCACGGGGCTCAAACCGGAGTGATGCTAACACTGACCCTAGCAAGAGCAGTGCTTCGCAGAATCTACCAACGGATCGGAAACGCGACCCACTGAGAAGATCCGGCAGTACAGTACTCAGTAGGCTCGATCGGCCCAAGCGTTGGCTTGTAACACATTTATCTCTCTTCTCGCGTGACGTCAGAGCTAGTGGTTCGATTAGTTCTGCTACTGACGTTATCACTTAAAACTATCGTCCGTAAACCGAATTTATAGACAATCAATATTTTTTAAGCCGCCAGATGTAAATCGGCTTTCGATCTTAACTAAGTTTTCATTTACAATAATCTTTTTTTTTATTGTTTACTGCCAAGTTGGGAATGTAGAGCGTCGCCCCCATGTTGATATATGAGGTCGAAATCTCATTGTACAACGTATTCTATTGTTTATTATATTGTACGACGGGCGACGGCTGTTCCACTCTTCAAACTGCAACGCGTGACTACTTCGCGTCAAAATAGGGTGGTGGTATCTGCCCGTGCGAGCATTCTATACGCCTAACCACGGTTAACATTTTATTTAATTATTTCTTAAAAAATATTTCAGTTACTAGCAAGTAAGCGCCTACAAATAGACAATATACATCCGATGTAAACTCTTCTGGCTGTCTGTGTCAATACAGTAAAAAACGTCGAAGCTATTCCACTTTGTATTGTATATATTTTATCTATAAATATTTTTATGGCTATATACTTAACAACTGCGTATTTCTGCCGCGAAGCGAAACGCTTAATATGAACTGCTAGCTGACAACTCAAGCAGGCTAATCACCTTTATTACAAGGACACTGTATTTCCATTCTTTGGATCGACCGTAAAATTATAAACAACCATTTGATTTGTGAACAATATGATGAAAAGAATACAAGGGATATTCATTGTTTACTTAGATGTTCAATATTTCATCATAACCATTATCATAGTCATTAATATTCTATTCTTCTTCTAGAGAAAACAATAATAGAAACTATAATTCATCGATGTCGTTTGAATTATGTTATTGTTCAAGTATTATACAAAATGATACGTGACGGCGTATTTATGTAAATTATTTAATTCAATTTAGTTCTGTAAACATATTTTATGAATAAATTAATGTGACTTTGATCGTCATTTATGACTTCAATACATTGCCCTCCGATACCACTTCAATCCTTTTTTTTTTTAACCTACCTAAGCTGATACCCTTGAGTGGCTTTATCAGCGGAACCTTAACTAGTAGGTGAGCTCACGGGGCTCAGACCTGACGACGATGCTAACACGAACCCTAGCAAGAGCCGTGCTTCGCAGAATCTACCACCGGATCGGAAACGCGACCCACTGAGAAGATCCAGCGAGAAACTCAGCGGGCTGTGTCTGAGAGTTAATTTACTCGTCGAGCCCTTCGTCGCAAGCGATGGGTTCGACGAGAACGGTGATCGATGCTTGAGGTACCTAAAAGCACCGTTAGTGGATCGGGAGGATCCGAGATGACGTGCTTGGAGCGACGTCGACTGCTTTCCATTCTTTCCGCAGGATCGGGAATGTAGTTACCGGCGGCCACGATGAGAGGGTTCTCGTGTCGTGCCGCTTATTGATGGACTCTAAGTCCAGGTCGTCATGGAGGTTCCTGACGAACCACGGGGCTCCGTCGGCTATCCTGCAAAAACGGGATTGAATAATTTGAAATGATTTTAGGTGAGTGCGGGCCGCGTGAGCGAACACTACATTTGCATAGGTCATGACGTTGCGTATGCAAGTTTTGTAGAGTGTCACCTTATTTCTAAGGGACATTTTACTTCGCCTACATATCATCGGGTAGAGCACTTCAATACACGCGGCGTGTTACTCTTACTGTAGCAATGCGCGGAACTTGCGGAAGTCAAACAAGAACACATTTTATTTTATTTTATTGAAATCATGTTCATTTTCCGAATGTAACCGAATTATATTTGTTTTTTTTTTCTACGACTAGTATAATCTTTCGTTTTTCTTTTTCATTATATTTTTTGTGACGTTTTGAATACTTTAAAGTTTTGATGGTCGACGACAAAAATCAAAACGTAAAACAAGTTTTAATTTCGATTCTGAGACTCTTCTCGATGTTTCAATATGATATTCTAATAGATACATAGATTAAATTGCGTTCACTGACATTCACGGAACGAAGTATTTCAGAGCGACTATCATATGTATAACGCCTTATCCGATTTCTTATTTCAACATTATCCGAGCTGCATGTCTGAGACAATACCGGTATATGTGTATAGGTACGTGTATGTATATCGATCGACTTAGATATTGAACATGAACATTCATTTTTATTTTGTGTTTTATTTTTATATTATTCAGAAATTGCAGTTATTGTTTTTATTTAATTCTGGTATACGAAGCACCCCACTTATAAAAAAAAACAATTTAACTGTTTTTAATTTACAAATAAACTACTACTATATGAATAAGAACTGTCTGATGAACTCATCTTTGTTTAATACTTCACTATTAAATTTTATTGCCTTTTGTTTATTTCACTTTTACACTAAACACAATATTGCAAAAACATAAATATACTTATGTCGAAAAATGCAAGGAATAGCATTCTAAATTATATTTAATTCAAACTCAGTTAACATGCTATTTCTTGCACCAGTCGATATATTATTGCATTTAAGGTTAAAGGTAGTCAAAAAAAGAAACCAAAGATTCAATTAACTTAAAATAATTACATATACTATTTAACAAAAATTATAAAACTTATAGAATCGTTCCGCGGCATTGGCAGACGAGAGATATTTTAAGTAGTCTTTCTTTTTCTTTTGCCAATTTTATTATTCTTATTTTTTTTTCTTCGATGGGTGAAAAATACAAATTTTATACAATTATATTTTATTTCTTCTAAACACTGAGGGATGTTGTGTTTGCGTGTTTTTATTGATTTATTGCTTAGATGAGTGGATGAGCTCACAGCCTACCCGATGTTAAGTGGTTACCGAAGCCCATAGACATCTACAACGTAAATGCCTCCCCCCACCCACCTTGAGACGTGAGTTCTAAGGTCTCACTTTTAACAGTACAGCGGCTGCCCCGCTCTTCAAACCGAAACGCATTACTGCTTCACGGCACAAATAGGCGGGGTGGTGGTACCTACCCGTGCGGATTCGCAAGACGTCCTACCGCCAGTAAAATCCGCAAATTATAATTTTGCGGGTTTGATTTTTATTACACGATCTTATTCCTTCACCGTGGAAGTCAATCGTGAACATTTGTTAAGTACCTACGTATTTCACATTAAAAATTGTACCTGCTTGCGTGATTCGAATACCGGTGCATCGCTAGGTGCATCGGTGCATCGGAGAGCTGAAATAGCCTCTCAAGGCTTGATAGCCTGCTGATAGATGCTGATGCATGGGTAAGAGAAAAACCTACCTACGAATGCACCGAAGGTCTTTTAGGCCACGAAGACTTCAAATCTGGTACATTTTAATCGTCTCATCATACTTGAGTATACCTTTTTTTAAGGGATTTTATGACCTGGTAACTGAGACCTTTAAGTCATGTCTTATTTTAATTTATATTCATATTTTTATGAAAAATTATATTAAGGAGTGAAATGAAATGAAGATGATTAATTTGAGACATTAATCAACTGGGATGAAATTAAATGAAATGAAATGGGATGAAATATAATCTCAGTAAAATGGTGGTCATTTACTAAGATTTTTTCAGTGGACTTTTTGAAGGATCCCGAAAAGTTACGTCCAGCGGCTTTGTTTCATTTTCCCACATTTGTGCACTTTCACAGATATTAAACAGTTAATAAACCACCATTATTACACATTTAAACCCGAAGAAACACTAAATAGACAAAATAAAACAAATCACACAACTTCACTCCTCGCGTTCCCGCCAAAAAGTCTGAGTATACCTATCCATTTATTAAACACAGATTAATTAGAAATAAAATTGTAAACTTGTCTGTTCTCCACTTTTTACGAAATCCCTGTGCTCGATTAATCAGTTTCACCTACATCTAGGTACTGGCCTCGTGAAAGTTGTCGGACAAACCAGAAAGTCTTTCATTAGATCTGCAACCACTAATTAATTCTGGTACATACTAGGTATTATAGGTTCCGAAGAAAGCTAGCGATTGAATCTAGGGAAAGTGAAACACATTTGAGTCTGAGAGCGAAAATATCCATGAACTTACTAACACACTTTTGCTCTACAAAGCACAGGTCCGGCCTCGTGTGGAATACTGCTCCCACCTCTGGGCCGGGGTTCCCAAATACCAGGTACTTCCATTTGACTCCATACAGGAGAGAGCCGTTCGGATTGTCGATAATCCCATTCTCACGGATCGTTTGGAAACTCTGGGTCCGCGGAGGGACTTCGGTTCCCTCTGTATTTTGTACCATATGTTCCATGGGGAGTGCCCTGAGGAATTGTTTGAGATGATTCCATAATTTCGTCACCGGAGTAGAGTTCATCCATACTACCTGGAGCCGCTGTGTTCATCTACAGTGCGTCTCAAGTATAGTTACAACGGCTACCCTACCCTTCAAACCGAAACGCATTACTGCTTCACGGCAGAAATAGGCAGGGTGGTGGTACCTATCCGCACGGACTCACAAGAGGTCCTACCACCAGTAAGAAAACCTCGCACGGTATACAGATAATAGTACCACACTCCTAATGACCAGCGGGCCCTGTCTGTCTAAAAACTCTCTGCAGATTTTCTGGAGTCGTAGTTGAAGCTCTCCATAAATCCGCGTGGCGCTCCTGGGCAGTGCCAAAATTGCCAGTTATACGAACACTCTTCCCGTAACTGTCGCGCACGTTCTCATTGCGTGAAATGCTTAGGCGACCACGCTTCTGTCCACGCGACATCAAAACCGTATACTTTAAGCAAATTCCGCGGATGTCCTAGAGCCCTGCGGAAAACTTTAAGCGCCGCGTTATCTCCAAAACTACGAGCCTAAAAGTCCCGACACACTCAGTGCCAAAAACATCAAAGCCTGCCTTCTTACCTGCTTGCCAATGTCCACTGTTTCGGCATGAGCAAAACCGCTGCCGCTCAGGCATTCAATCTAATATATAAAATTCTCGTGTCACAGTTTTCGTTGCCATACTCCTCCGAAACGGCTTGACCGATTTTGATGAAATTTTTTGTGCTTATCCGGTATCTATGAGAATCGGCCAACATCTGTTTTTCATCCCCCTAAATGTTAGGGGTAGTCCACCCCTAAATTTTTATTTTTATTTTTTAGACAATTTTTTTTGTTTTTATTTTTTTATGATACAGCATACAAAAATACATACAACCCTAAATTTTCATCCCTCTACGATCAAACCTTATTTTATATTTGCTAATTAAAAACTATAAATTTTTTTGCGAGAATTTTGTTTTCATTTTGTCATGACGTAGAATAAAAAAATTCATATTACTCTGAAATTTTCACCCCTCTACGATCAACCCCTATTTTTTATTTGTTAATTATAAACTTTAATTTTTTTGGCAAGATTTTCATTTTTATTTTTATTTTGTCATAAAAAAAAAAATCTGATGTTACTCTCAATTTTTCATCCCTCTATGATCAACCCCTATTTTTTATTTGTTTTTATTTATTTGTAATTACAAACTTAAATTTTTTTGGCAAATTTTTTATTTTGTTTTGTCATGACTTAAAATAAAAAAAATCATATTACTCTCAATTTTCACTCTTATACGATCAACCCCTATTTTTCCATCCCGATTAATATTTTTTTTATTCTATGCACAAATCCGCAATAAGGTTGCAAGATGTCAATCAAATATTATAATTGTAGTACGATAAATTCTTATTCATAGTTTATAATTTCAAGTTCCTTTAATTATGATTTTTTTTAAATTGAATTTTATCTCCCGCCCTCGCCGGTCGACTACTGATCAACTATCAATCGATCAGCTATCCCCGCCAGGTGTCACCACTCATCCAGCAAACATCACGTAGTAGGGATGAGGACGAAGCCGGTCTCCTGTCTTACTTACTCACTATACATCATAGATTATACACTTAATATATTTGAGAGCTATACAATACTATACATTTTCAGCCATGTTTTTTTGGTTTTATTTGTGTATCAATAGTATGTTCAGTAGGTCTGAGAATCGGCTACTATCTATTTTTCATACCCCTAAGTGAAAAGGGTTGTCCACCCCAAACATTTATTTTTAATTTTAATTTTTTGGATATTTTTTTTTGTTTATAATGAGGTATTATGTGGTTAAATGAGGTTTTTTTTTCTACAGTAGAATTTCCCTAGAAATCTTATTTAAGGCAATACAACGTTTGCCGGGTCAGCTAGTGCCATTATAAATATAAGTTATAATTTGCACTTTATTTGGTATTTCACTTTAGTGCTTTAATCTCATGTTTATCGTTCGTTACCGCGAAATCTGTAAAATACTCAACACAACACAACATTCGAAATTAATGCAATTAATAAATTTTAGAAATAAACACACACATACATATTTATGTGTCTGTATCTATATTTCTTAATACTTTACCATATATTATTATGTAAATTCTTTTTTCAATCGGTAAATACAACGCGGTTAATTTCTTTCCTAAGACATTTTTTGTATACCTGATGGAAGTTATCGCTATTAGCGATAAGATCGTCCATTGCACTTTTGAATATAAAGTTTTACGAAAGTAAAATTAAAAAAACGATTTTATTTAGGTGTACAATAACATATACTCTATTCTACTCTACATTTTGGGCACTAATAATAGGGCTTATACATTTAGGGGTAATACGTTTTACTGATGTAAAATCTAAAATTAAATTTACATAACTGATCATCGTCACAAGTGATAACTTGAGTAAACGGTTCGCGACCGTTTCTAAAGGTAAATATTTAATAATTTGTACAGTGAGAGCGTAATGCCTTAAGCGGCGCACCGTGTCCACGGTCTTTCTATTGTACAGAACAATATCGAAACATTTACACACTAAAATTACATGGAACGTTTGTTCTCAAAGGAAAGTACGGTTTTAAAATCGTGAAACGGACTTGAAGAAAGGAAATATATTTTTCCTTTCTATGTCGATTCGTAACGGGGTTCCACCGTTGGATTTATTAGTCACCTCTTGGGTAATTCGATTTGTACGTTCTAAGGCAAGTTTATGGTACGGTCTACGTGTGCATATGTCTTCTAAGTCTTCTGTTCTACTGACTGTCGGCATTACATTACCGCTTAGTAAACTAGACTAGGCTTAGTCTGACTAGAGTATTACGAGGTCCAGGTTCGATACCTTTTTTTTGGCATGTGGGACGAGCCTCCTAGGAGGACCTCTGAACGATCCGCAGATGTTGGTCCCAAGGATGGTATTTAGGGATCTACCCAATAAATAATTCATCTGCATTCGCCCCAGCGTTCGATCCCCCCGAGATCAAAACCCGAGCGGGCTGAGGGAGTTACTGCGGTTAACACTGCAACTAGATACGCGTCTCACTCCGAGAACGCTCGACTGACGGAATCTTCCAGGCGAAACGTAGGCTTCGGATGACCTTCTAGATACGGCAACCCCTTAGGTCGTGCAGGCGATGCCGCTGGATACTCTACATGATCAGAATCAGCTTGCCGGGTCGATACGCGATACACAGCCAACCGGTCGCTCTTACAATGCTACTCCTTAGCGGCGCGCTGGTGTCATGTTCGATTCCTGGGTCATCATATTCTTTGAGACATTTATTATCACTTCTGGTTCTTGTCTTATTTGTGTTTTCGGATTTCTCATAGTGAGAAGTAACGATAGTCCATGGAAGACTTTTCCTGCTTGCGTAGGCAGAATTAGTTAGTGGTAGTGGTTAGTAGATCTTAACGCAGCCGGCGGTGGATTTGGTTCGACTGACTGACCTTTATCTAGACTCCGCCGTCAAACAGCTCGACTGTATTTAGGTGTGTGGGTGGGCGAGACATCATCATCATCATTATATATTATCAGCCTGCGCCAGTCCACAGCTAGACAAAGGCCTCCCCCAAAGCTCGCCACTGAACCCGATCTTCGGTTCTACGCATCCAGTTACTGCCAGCTGCCTTGCGCAGTGGGCGAGATGGTATTGTTATATTCCATTCCCTTTTCCTTACTAGAAACAAACACAAAAAAGGATCCGAACCCGGGCGTATCTGACTCCCCGGGAGATGTCCTGTCAAACAGTGAAATATACCCACTTAATGTACGGACATTCACAATTTCACTCTATATAGACGGCCATATAGAGTGAAATTAACCACAATATGCTCTTGATTTTAAAATAAGTAAATATTCCTACAACGCGTTTCCTATAACGCGGAACGTATCTAGCGTGTTATAGAGAGAAGGCTGTACTTATTAAAATTCCCTATACGAAAGTTTTGCATGGGTCAATGATATATCACTGAGCATTTGAATATTGAAGTGCAAAGACCTTACTGGACGTCTTGAGAGTCCGCGCGGATAGGTATCACCACCCCTGCCTATTTCTGCCGTAAAGCACTAATGCGTTTCGGTTTGAAGGGTGGGGCAGCCGTGCGTGGTAACTATACTTGAGACCTTACTGGGTGGCGTATTTACGTTGTAGATGTCTATGGGCTCCAGTGGGTCGCGCCATTAGATTGTCTAGGAAAAAACAAAGGGAAACAAATCAAATTGATTAAATATTGCGGTCACAGCAAAGCGTGACAACTGTTACTGCCGATTCAGTAATCGAGAAACAATCACGGTCGGAAGTTACGTAAATTCGTTACAGATAATAATTATTATTTTTTTAATTTCACGCCAACGATTTTCCTTTATGAAAGAGCAAAGTAAGTGGAAGTGAAAGCTCCGAATGACATTACAATATTATTATTAACGATCGAACAAACAAACCCGATTTTTGGATGATATGCGTTTTTGTAGATGTCAATGACAACTTCATTCGTAATCTTTTGACTAAATTAATTGGGTTATATTTTTTTTTGAAGCAATATTTCTTCATTTGAATGAATATTTACGAAACGACCTTTTTATATGCTCGTTTATTTCGAACGAGATTGTAGTAGTGACCACGTAATATAATTATAACAGTAACTGTAATAATAGTCAGTATGATTATTTTTTTTATTGCTTAGATGGATGGACGAGCTCACAGCCCACCTGATGTTAAGTGGTTACTGTAGCCCATAGACATCTACAACGTAAATGCGCCACCCACCTCGAGATATAAGCTCTAAGGTCTCAGTATAGTTACACCGGCTACCCCACCCTTCGAACCGAAACGCATTACTGCTTCACGGCGGAAATAGGCGGGGTGGTGGTACCTACCCGCGCGGACTCCCAAGAGGTCCTACCACCAGTGATTACGCAAATTATAATTTTGCGGGTTTGATTTTTATTACACGATGTTATTCCTTCACCGTGGAAGTCAATCGTGAGCTCAACTAACTCACTAACTCAATCAACTACTACCTGTTCATAGATTTAAGAAAACTGTCAAGGAACGTTTGTGCTACAAGGCATATTATAAAGTTAAGGATTTTTTACTAGATGGCACTACGTGGGAATGAGGCGTTCGCTCCTGGCCTTTTCATTTTTCATTATTATTATTATTTATTTGAATTGTATTTTTTTGACTTGTTTTTTTGTATACTGTAAATATGTTTTATTGTTTAAAAAAAAAAAATTGTTGAGAAAATACAAAAAAAAAAAAAAAAGCCCGCTGAGTTTGTTTCGCCGGTTCTTCTCAGGACTGTGGCTTTTTTGGAACCGGTGGTAGAGTTAAAATTTTCTTTTACATTTTGACATTCAACAAGTGTGTTTTTGATGACATCCAAGTTGAAATAAATGATTTTGAATTTGAATTTGAATTTGAGCATTTGTTGAGTACGTATTTCATTAGAAAAATTGGTATCCGCCTGCGGGATTCGAACACCGGTGCATCGCTTCATACGAATGCACCGGACGTCTTATCCTTTAGGCCACGACGACTTCAAAATGATATTTGGTTTTAACATGAAACTAAAACTCCACTTCCCAAACGGAAAAAAATAGTAATTTTGGCATTAAACCACCTACCTAATTACAAAATGTGTATCATTCTGGTTGAGCCCGTGCTTGCTCGTTTTTCCTGATGAAGCTGAAAAGGCCTCTGGACTACTAGCACTTCCTATATCCCAAAAAAAAAAAAAACAGGACTATTTCAACCCTTCTCCTATATACGTACGGTTATGAAACCCTCTGGTTCCTAGCTTTGCTCCCATCATCACCTTTCCCGAATAGCATCAGCACTTATGATCCTTTATTAGAGAACAATCCCCTCCCTAGTCGATCAGTCTTATTCCCAATTCCACTTAAGTCCCTTATGGGCAGGAGTATCAACTATAATTAAAATTAAAACAAAAAATGTAAATATGAATCTCAGGCTTTGTTGTTTGCTAGAGGTACGCAAAAAAAAAAAAAAAAAACCCAATTCCACACGACACGGTTGTCATAATTGTCGTCGTAAATCTTTATATGATTATTTCATTATTAAAATCTTTTTTAAAAAGAACTTTCCTCAATTCCGTATAACAGTACGTACTATTTGACGTAGTAGAAGAGTTCACCTATGAATGGCCTATAGGTCAAATCCTTGGCAAGAGGTCGAAGATTGAACAGTACTGTTTCAGTATACGAAATAAAATGTGTGGCGGCGTATAAGTTTATGATGCAGCAGAAATATGCATGATGTAGCGGTAGTAGATGTACCATACTGTAGCGGATTTTATATAGTGGTATTCAATCATACCAACTTACATTAATACCTTTGTAGGTATAGGACAAATGGAAAGATCTTCCACCGAACGGATGATATTGCTCGGTAGACCGACGGTCCGAATGTTGTTATTCGGAACTTGTACATATGCAAGCTTATCTTGAAAATGTCGTAAGCGAGATTCAGGCATCTGTCAAATATATTGTGTTCTGTGATGGCTACCGCCACACCTTAATACTATTAATAATAAGTAATGAAATCGTTGTGGCCTAAAAGATAAGGCACCCGGTGCATTCGTATCCCATGATACGACAATGCCGGTGTTCGAATCACAGCCAAATATAAATTTTAGCAACGAAATACGTACTTAACTCATTCACGAATGATTTTCACGACGAAAGAATAGCATCGTATGATAAAAATCAAACTTAGGAAAGGTATAATTTGCGCGTTACATTTGGATCGTCGGTCTACGGAGCAATAACATCCACTTAATGGAACATCTTTGTCATACCAGATACGGACGAAGAAAGTAAAGTACTTAAAAAAAAAACTACATCATTTGCTTATTTATTTATTTATAATACAATAACTAAATTTCATATCTACAGAACAAAACAACAAATTAAAGAAAAGCTTACACTTAAAAATCAACAACAACCAATACTTACTGTAGAAAAAAAGTATTTTGTACTAGTATGGCACTTTTTATTTTTCCTAAAGCAACCCAATTTGACCACGGAGTTTTTAATGAAAAAAAATTGAAGACGAAAGAGTTTATCTATGAACATATTTTATATGTATACAAACAAGTGTTTTCCTGTTTCTTAAACGTAGTCATCGCCTCTGCTATTGACAGCAGCTAGACGCTTTTTTTAAGTATAAAATTGAAATGATAAGTAATGTTCACAATTTCAGTAGCTTATATAATCTATTAGTATTATCTTTTCCTATATCATTCATCATTATAATCATCATCGGCCTATGGCAGTTCCCCTCTGGACACATGCTATAGATATTTAGATAGATAGATTTTTTTATGATTTTACGATAGACTTTTCCTAAAGTGTATCGTCAATACATAGATATTTTGTACAATATACTGACAAAAAGACATTCCTACTTAGCACCTTTTTAAGCACCGATCCAACATTACGCGTAGTCCGTACATTCCTTGCAATAAAACCGTATAAATCAATTTGATATTATATTAAATCAATTATGATTTTGAAAGTAGTATAGAAACCTTTTCAGACCTAATTAATAGAGATTTTAGATTTAATATTAACATTATTTTGGACATTAGTGTACGCAGAGCCAACTTTCGGTCTTTTCAACTAGGTGCTAAAACAATTCCAGAGATTCCATGTAATTTTTCATTTCCCTTATACTGTACTGATGTAAATTACACTCAATTTCCCAAAAAAATAAGGTATTTTTTTAATTTATGATTTTTCATTTTCATTATGCACTTTAATCCTAATAATAATTACACAGAACTTATATTTATAATACAACATTGGGGCTCACCTTATAGACTATTTGTAACAACAAGAAAACCAGTAAAATAATACTATAAAACTATGAACAAGCCGCGGAGTTAGAGCTTAAGAATCTACACTAGTTAATTACGATCACAGACTACACATGTACACTAAACTAATTACATTATACAATAAACTCGAAACTGTATGGTACGAAAAAGATAATAAAAAAATGACCAATATCAAAGTTCCTATACTTTTTAAGATTAGATACATAACAACATTAATACATATATAAAATAAAACTTTTATTGATTTCTGTGTAATTTAAATTAAATCTAATGTTTGTTTTTAACGCTAATCATAAAGTATGACGTCATTTGTGGCTTATCGTTGTTTATCGACCTATGGTTGGCTCGTAGCCTGAAATGACGTCACATGTTTTCTAATCAAATATTTTATATTTGTAATAGGTATTAAATGTAATTTGGAGATTCCGGATTTAAGTAATACATAGATAAATAATTAAGTACCTTTTTCCAATAAAAATCAGTTAGGATCTTTTTGCCAGAATTTCTGTAGATAAAACTGTTTGTCTGAAAGAGATCGCTTTTAGCGATATGACCGCCTATTTTACAATAAGTGAACTATTTGTGGACTGTTTTTAAATGTAAATTGTGTTTTGTTGTGCTATAAAGTATTTTCTCTTTATCTCTCTCTCTAACTTTTAGGATTGTGTTACCGGTTTCATGTTTGTTGTTAAAAGACATTTGGTACTAGTTTCAGGTCCGCAGCTGCATGCGCGTGGAAGGAAACCAAAGTCTAATGCCAGCAGAGACATAAAATATCGTCTATATTCTTTTTCAGGTGTAAATTATTGACGTAGGACGAATTTTGTCAAATTCGGTTGCGATTTAAAATTTTTATACATAAACTTTCTAGTGTAAGTACCACAGGAGGAAATCTCGACCGGTAGATTTTGAATGACAAGTGTTTTTAAAAAAAATGAGATGTGATTTTTATACAAAAAAAAAACATGAATTTTCTGAGTTTCGTGTTAAAAAATAAATTACATGATTTCGTTGGAGGAATTGATCACTAAAAACTACGTAAATAAATATTAAGTATATGCATGTTTTGTGGGCAAGTGTACGAATAAGGCGAAGAACAAGATGTTTTAGTTTAAAAAAATATGAAGAAGCCATCTTGTTTTGTCTATGACTAGAATTAGCACAGACAAAGGCAACAGAAAATAATTTTTAATTGAAAAAAAAAAACGAACATATGATATAGATACAAAAAAAAACTACTAACAATAATAATGTTTTAGAAAAAATGATTATTTTCATTTAATAACTATTCAGACTTCTTGTTTATCTGTACTCGCTTCCAATACGTATATTATTGTATGAAAACTACGTGAAAAAGGATCAGAAAATACATCGACTACAATTTCAGTATTATGCCTCATAAGACGTTTACATAAATTCGAGTCATACAATAAACTAACGTAATACATCGGAGTTAAGGTTCACTTTTCAAAAGCGGACTTACCGAGGTTTTCGAGATTACTGTGGTGCGAATCTATTCGGTTCATGTTGGCCTTGAATTCGTCTTGAAGCGTTTTCGACAGTATCGGAACGTTAGAGACGGGAGACGGCGGAACTAATGTATCGATAGAGGTCTCGTTATCGATATTTTGCCGTTCGCCGTGTAAGAAATCATCGGAGCCGTTTAGTTGTTTGTTCCTCGATGGGTCGGGATACGATAGATCGAAGTTCGATATCGATAACGGGTGGCGGTCAGACTTCTCGAGACCGGAGGCTAGTGATTTCGATGCTGTTATTCCGTCTTTGTCTAGAAAAAAAAAGAATAAAAAAAATCAATGGTTGCTAAAGCGCGTTTAAATTTAAACACCAGGATCGATAATATTCTACGAATATATCTACTAAGATCTATACATCGATAGCATTCTATACTAAGAACTTAATAACAGCTTGTTAAAGCCACGCGTTCTAGTCAGAATGGTGGTTATATTAAATACAACTGAGAATTTATGTGTATCATAAAAAAATATAAATTTTATACAATTATATTTTTCTTCTTTTAAACACTAGGAGAATTTGTGTTTGGGTGTAATTTTAAACTCCTACCTTTGGAGTCATCGCCTTCAACGGTGAGCACATTGCTGCCATCGTCTTTGTGATCCTTTGGAACGGACGATGATCGTCCACCACCGCCGGTCATACTGAGTACTCTGTTTATAAATAAAAAAAAACTTATTAATTCGAATGCAATACAAAAATTTCATTTCATGATGCAGAGCAAAAACGTCGAAAGACAAAGTCGAATTTCTATTTCAAATTGAACAATAATAGGACATACAAATAGAACAATTGTAGACATCTGTTTTATGTTTGAAGTTTTACTGGTGGCCTTGAGGCCTTTCCAATTTCACCAGGACAGGTGGGCGAGCAAAGGTTGAGCCAGGAGGGGTGGGATTTGCTAACAGCTGCCCAAGCGCCTCCAAAGGAGTCCTAACAACTCAAGAGTAGTTGCTTCGTGAATGAATCTACTACCGGATCGGAATCGCGACCCGCTGAGAAGATCCCGCGAGAACCTCAGCGAACTGATGCATAGGTTAGGTTGCACATCGAACTCTTCGTCGAGTTCGACGAGTACGGTTACCGGAGGCCCTAAGTCCGCTCCTAGTGTTAGGGCTGAATGCGTCCAATACAAAGGTTATTGGATCTAATGGATCCGTAAGGGCGTTAGTAGAAAAAAAATATGAAAAAAACAGCAATGTGTTGCTTTTTTATGCGATCCATTTGACAAGCGATTGATATCTTACTTGGACTTGCTGAGGTCTCCGAAGGGCGTGGTGTGTCCGCGCGGGGGCGAGGGGCGCGGGGAGGGGGCGGGGCCCGCCACCGCCCACCCCTCCGCCACCAGCACCGCGCCCACGTCCAGCTCGCCCTCTGCGGACAGGACAGTCACCGCATCATTACATTGTAAGCCTCCCCACAACAAAGATCTAGATGGTAGCGGCATTTCATACGACAAAATAATCGTTTTTGTGGGTGTTATTTATTATTTAATTTCATTAGCACGCAATGTAACACAATTACAGAACCGACAACGCTCCAGGTTTGGTCTCGTGTAACGCGCAAAATGAGAGACGCTAAATTATCTTCTTCTTTAATTTTGGCTCCGGCACGGTTTGTTCATTAGCCAGCGTTAAGTAATAAGATTTTTATAATTCGCCGTTTTAATTACTTACAGTTTATGAATAATAAAACACGAAGGAAACTTAATCAATTGGCATGAAATGAAATGAAATGAGATGAGATGATATGGGATGAAATATAATCTCAGTAAAATGGTGGTCATTTACTGAGACTTTTTACGTTGAGATGTCCACGGACAGTCCGCGTGAGCGCTTTCGCCCTATAAGACAATTAAAAAAGTCAGTAAAGTCGGCTTACGACCGATAGTTTTAGGTGATAACGTCAGCAGCAAAACTATTCGTACTGCTAGCTCTGACGTCACGCGAGAAGAGAGTTAATTGTGTCACACGCCAATGCTTGGGCCGATCGTGCCTCTCTATCCCTTGTTCCGCGCCCTCGCTTGCACGCTCAGGCGGAACGTGATACTTTTTCGTGCGTCAGCCGATATTCATCGATTTACCTACCTATAAGACGTTATTATTATTAAAACTCGAAAATTATTGTATGTAATGTTTTTTTTTACCATCAGTAACATCGAACAGTTTGATCCCAGGTATCTCCTTGTCCTTCTCTCCTTCAGCGGTCGCCGTCTTCTTGTACGTGCAGGTCCGGGAGACCAGGGCCTTCCACCTCGCTACCTAAGTGTTTGAAAGGATACATAACGATGAGTCTTTCTTAAAGATCGACACAAGTTAATTTTGTAACTTCGACAAAGGGAAGATCTTCTACCGAGCCGTTGAAATTGTCCTTTGACACTGTTTTAAGCGCTAGGAACTTGTATTTAAGCATTTTTTTAAATCAAAATGTCGTTAGCATAATTCAAACTTGTGTCAAATATCTTCTCTACTATAATAGTTACCCACAAAAATGAGAAAAAAAAAATACCGACACTTCTGATTATAAAGAGGTACGTTACATTTATCCCGTGATAACTTATGACAAAGCTTCGACTGGTTGCCGCTTAAACAGCCCCTTGCTTTTAAGGCACATACCACATTATGTTATTATATATTCATGGCGAATATTAAGTGTCAGCGTGTCTCACCTGGGTAAGTTCTTCGAACCTCTCGACGGCCTGTGGATGCCACTTGTCCCAGCGCTGGCCAGACGGAGACACGGCCTCCTCGCCGCTGGCGGGCCGGACGCCAGCCAGGAAGCACTCCATGGCCTGGAACAAAATCACATTTGTTAACAGTTATGTCTGTACATTGTCGGTAATTGAGGGAAATGACAAGGTTGTGCTATGCAAGTTCATCTTAAAAAATGTCGTTAGCGCAATTCAGAATTTTGTGAAAATATTTCGCTATAATATCGATTCGATGTCAAATCGATTTTTTTTTATTCGATTTTACTCACAACTTTAGAGGCTTCAAAACGGTCGCCGCACCAAAGAGGATTGTAAGGATTGGTGTTAAAAATAAAAAATAAACTTTTTTTTAATTATTGACACTAACCTGGAACCGCAGTCTCAATAGGTCCGCTCTTAACTCGCACAGCTCGTGCGTGGCCACGTACTCGCTGTCGCCGTAGTCCAGGTAGAACACGTCGGCTACCTTGCGACGGAGAACACATGAACATTTTTAACGAGATCTTTTTTGAAGTGAAACTTCCTTATCGGCGTTGGAAAAAAATTTACCGTCACATTTTTCGGTTACGCGTCACTTTTTTCCGTTACGCGCCATCTGTTTTGTATTCATGTCTATGATAATAAAATCCTTTTGTTTAAACTTTATCTAATTTAACTTTTTTGTATTCATGTCTATGATAATTAAATCCTTTTGTTTAAACTTTATCTAATTTAACTTTATTTAACCAATTTCTAGAAAGTTGCATGTAGATCATTTTTCGAAAAATAAGGCCATAAACAAGTTTCACTTCTTACGTGTGTACACTAGTACACGCACACATTTTTTTTTTTTAAGTAGAAAGAAGAAACACAATCATAATTTTCATCTGTGCTTGAACTAGGTGATAAAACCTGCCGAGACTTTTTGGCGGGAACGCGAGGAGTGAAGTAGTGTGATTTGTTTTATTTTGTCTATTTAGTGTTTCGTCAGGTTTAAATGTGTAATGACGGTGGTTTATTAACTGTTTAATATCTGTGAAAGTGAACAAATGTGGGAAAATGAAACCAAGCCGCTGGACGTAACTTCTCGTGATCCTCCAAAAATTCGGGTGTCCACAATTTTATGCAGAATATCTGGAAACTGTAATT
The DNA here is from genome assembly GCF_003987935.1 of Bombyx mandarina. The sequence continues at coordinate 4,283,086 of NW_021011480.1, forward strand.
TGTAATATCTTTCTAATTCTAAGTTGGTCATAAATTCTAACACAATGTTTGCTGCATTGCTTATAAATCGGTAAAACTATACGCAGGTAATAGCTGAATAAAATCAAAGTAATATTAAATACTAGGTATTAATAGTAATAGGTAACAGGTAAGTAAAATTTAATACCTGTTGCGATGAATCGAACTCGTTAGGCCTTATGTCGTGCACCCTTGCCCGGTACCAGCGGCCGTCGTGTCGGAACACCGCCGCCACCACTTGCCCAACGGACACGTGGCGTAACTACAACACGAAATGTAGCATTCCTTCAAAAGTTCCTGCTTGCACAAACGTTTTTTTTTAAAATGACAACATCTCCGACGTTTGTCAAATCGGTACCGGTAAAATGGGGCGATTAGGGATTGAGAGGCGAATCGGGAAAAAACCGGGAAAATCTTTCGACGCTCAATATAAGTTTTATATTCGTTGCAAAATCTTCCATTTTTTGTAGTTTAATAGTAGAATGTTGAAAGTTCACAAAACAATTCTGAAAATGCATGATAATACCTGCTAACTTATGAAAAATCGCGTTTCAAATTAACTTCCTGTGGTGGTAATTATTTTAGTGCTAGAAACTTTGCTCTCTTTTATTTATTTGATAATAATAGAAGTCGACTATGATTTATAAACGTTATTTAGTGTTTGAACCAGCATATATATTAAAGGTAAGTCTCAGTTGTTATTGGTTTTAATGTATTTGATTAAATAAAAATACATGTAAAAATCTGTTGTTTTTGGGGATATTGGGGACGTCTTAGGTACAAATAACAACGAAAAAGGGATCAATTGGGATGAGAATACGTGAAATGGAAACGACCTAAGTATAAATAGGTACAGGTTTGTAGGGTTGTCTATGTAGTTAAAACAATATTTTTTAAATTTGTTGGTAAAAATCTGGTTTATTCGAAGCGAAATTGGGAATAAGTCTTTAGTTGAAATAGATAAGCAATTTAATATAAGTAAGTCGATTTTGCAGAGACATGTAACAAGATCAATGAAATCTCAAGGTGGACAAAAATGTCTAAGTAATACATAATAAAATATTTAATATTTGTTCAGAGTGGGGGTATTCATCTGATTAATCCATGGAATAACCGACACACCTAATCTCTTAACCCAGATAGAAATATCAGCACTGTCGATTGCACCTATAATTGAGGTGATGTCTGCCATGTACTTTTGTCAGTTTTTCAATTTTTTTTATTGATGATCACTTTGTTGGTGCAACTTAATAAATAAATAAATTAAAACTATATATAAAAATAAAAGTAGTGCCAACCCTAGCAAATTTCTCATTTCGTCCCAATTAACCGCAATTTTCGGGTAAATAGGGATTACACCTATTTTTGCATTTTTTTCTTAAACTGGAATGCTAGTTGCATAATTTGAAATTAGACAACAAAGATGCCCCCAAGACTCAATCATTTTGATCCTGATTTAGCATTATATACATCAACAACTACCTTAAAATTGCTCATAAAGTTGGAATTTGTCCCTAATCGCCCCATTTTACGGTATTGCCCCATATTTTCAAAGGTTTCAATATGGAAATGTCACTTATACAGGGGTTGCCAGTTTAAAAAATTTTTTGCTAAAACATTAGATATGTGGACGAGCTCACAGCCCAACTGGTGTTAAGTGGTTACTGGAGCCCATAGACATCTACAACGTAAATGTGCCACCCACGTTGAGATGTAAGTTCTAAGGTCTCAGTATAGTTACAACGGTTGCTCCGCCCTTCAAACCGAAACGCATTACTGCTTCAGGGCAGAATCAGGCAGGGTGGTGGTACCTATCCGTGCGGACTCACAAGAGGTCCTACCACCAGTAATTACGCAAATTATTATTCTGCGGGTTTGATATTTATCACACGATGTTATTCCTACACCGTGAAAATCAATCGTGAACATTTGGTAAGTACGTATTTAATTAGAAAAATTGGTACCCGCCTGCGGGATTCGAACACCGTTGCATCGCTCGACACGAATGCACCGGACGTCTTATCCTTTAGGCTACGACGACTACGATCATTTAGACCACGACGACTAGTTCTACCACCCTACTTTGCAATTTGGTTCGACGAGTTTTAATTGAACACGAAATCACATCCCCAACTTTGGTATCAACATCGAATTATAGTACCAACACCGGGATATCAACACAGTACTTACGGTATGCGCTTCTCTGTTCTCCTTCTTAGAGTAATACTCGGTCATGTGAGCGACTAGGTCGTCAAGCTGAGCGACCTGAGGCCCTACGAACTGCACCCAGAAACGGGAAGGAGATGAAACCGCCGACACGTACACTTCGATACTGGGTCCCGTTGTCTCTGTATATCACAATAGCATATTTTATTTCGCTGAGCTAGTTTCGGTCAAGTCAGCTATTTATTCATTTGGACCCTATACACTCAACGTGACTTTATGCGGTAATTATTGAGAGGTTATTAAATGAGTTTTTTTTATTTATTGCTTTGATGGGTGGACGAGCTCACAGCCCACCTGGTGTTGTTACTGGAGCCCATAGACATCTACAACGTAAATGCGCCACCCACCTTGAGATATAAGTTCTAAGGTCTCAACTATAGTTGCAACGGCTGCCCCATCTTTCAAACCGAAACGCATTACTGTTTCACGGCACAAATAGGCAGGGTGGTGGTACCTACCCGCGCGGACTCACAAGAGGTCCTACCACCAGTAAAAAACTTAGAGTTAGAACTTCGACTGTAATCGGAACGTTTGTTTAATTTGCAGCGTATCGCTATACCATAGTTGTATTAAGTATATTGAAAAATGTGTTAATTCTCAAGGCTACACCAGAGCATAGGAAAACCGACAAAATTCTTGCAAATCGCAGTTGGGTTCTCTAATTTTATTTGTCATGTTATATGTTATTATTGGTAATAATTCTGACCATTGATTGAACACCCCGTATATGATATTAATCATTTAGATTCTAATAGGTGACCTCTGTACCGAATTAGGCAGAATGAATTACTTATATCTTAATTTATAGGATTAATGTCTTGAATTGTTATTTTTAAAAGTTATAAATTTCAAAGTTAGATTTAGATTGTTAATTAAAAAAATTGTAATTTTGCTATTGTCACATTGGGCTAGATTTTGGTATACATTTTTTTAAGTAATATGATAAAATAGGAAATACTTTCTTCGAATAAAACATAAGATTGTATTAAACTAATATTCGTGTTTAATACGAATGATTTCTCTGGACCAATGATGACACTCGACGAGTCCGTCTTGTGACTTAGCAGGTCACATAACGCATTGTTTTCTGGATTTCTCAAGACATGTACCTACCAAGTATGCAGAAGTGATCACTATTCGAAATATGGTCGTATTGCATCAACATCAACATATTACGGGCGCCTATATCAACTTAAAGAAAAACATGACGCTAGAAAGTAACAATTTCCAAAAAATAAAATAAAAAAAAACACATTTATTACACTAGATAATTCATAACCCCACAATCAATTAATTCCCTTTAAGTCCACAACATATGCAGCACACGCATTATTCATTTTCATAATACCCGAAAATATATAATAAAACAAATAAAATACCATATAATAAAACCAAAAACGTATATATGCCCATATTTAATCCCAAACCAAAACTACGTACATAAAAAGGGACAACACAAAAAGAAAAAAACCATAAACAAACGAAAACGCTCTACCATCACAAAACCAAAAGGGATTATGTTATATATGGTGCACACGAAAACAAACTAAAATCACATTATATAAAATAGTATTTTTTTCTTTACACAAAGATGGGACGTGTGTCGTCTGTACTCACTGTTGACTTTTGTTGTTCTTTCTATCTGAAAGTTTGCATTTGCGGATTTACTAGGAAACTGAAATAAGGATGAAAAGCCCTTTTGTCGTAAGGCATAAATATTTAAATCCGGTAATTAAGACTTTAACATAACATTTTATTACAAAGTGTTTTCAACTGTTCAAGTTAATTACTACGCCGTATAGATATTAATATTAATATATTAATAATAATTTATTTATTTCTCTCTTAAAGGTATAGTACAAATACAAATGGAAATTAACCTTATAATTTATTTTGTAAGCCTTTGAAAGAGCTGAAGTCTGTACTAGGTTCAAAGACCTGTATTACTGATCTCCAGGCTCTATATAAACTATATATAAAGGAATAACTGACCTAATGCATTAAAGGATTATTAATAAAAATGGCGTCCTAAATCGTTCTATGCATGTTTTTAATATGCAACGCGCGTATATCAGAAACTTTTATACCATTAGGAGCACTGGTACCACGATCCAGCTAACTATTCCACGAGGCAGTAACATTCTCCGGTCCGGAGGGTGACATAGCAGTTATATATTTAATAATATTTCGTAATATTTATTTGATACATTTGAGATATGGCACCTTTAGAATTGAATTGTTTGAACGAATTATAACCAAGTATTCCATCAGTTTACTACACTATCCGTTTCTTTTAAATCAAGCGCATACCTGTATGAAAATTGAACAATAAAAAAATAACAATTTTTCAATAACATTTATCATTATTTTATATTCATTATTTTTGATTACCAAGAAGAATTCGTGGCACGCCTGCAATTACTTTCAACTACAATTCTTCCCCTAATCCTACCGTCAGAAGGCGCGAGTTCATCTCCTTACACGATCACTTAACTCAAACTGTTTCATTTGACTCGTTTAGCTTAAAACTCAACGGTGTCAACTTACATTTGGTTTAAATAGCGAAACTTATCTATCTACATAAATAAGATGTATATAAGAAGTTAGTATGTACGCCGAGACTTAGAAAGGACTAGACCGATTTCGATGAAATTATCAGAAAATCTTCAAGATTGGCTTGGCGGGTAATCCTGTTTGGCTATCGGATTAAAGTTCAATTATAGTTCGACCATCAAAACGTGTTAGGTTCGACTTGTTTCGACTGCAATTGTCAATAAAATAAATCGTTTATATTTATATTTTACTAACTCAGTTACAATTATCCGCTAATTTATAATTCAAACAAACCTTGAAATACCCAGACTGAACATTTGAAAGATCGAGGTCGTTGTATATCTCATTACAATTCAATATTTTATTTCAAAAGCAAAAAGAAATCCTAACAATATTGAATGACATATTGTGAAATATTCACGAAGTGTGTACATACGTATATATATTTAATAAGAAATTATAAATTTGTAACGAATCAAGTGTTTGAAGTGAAAACTTTTTTAGCATCGTTGTGATTTGAAAGTCGATGAAACGAAAAAGCGACAGTAAAAAGAGACAGATTCATAATATTTAACCTGGGAGAAGAAAAGAGATAGGAAGCATTATACAGTGTTTCTTAGATTCGTGGTTCTCTTTGGGCTCTGTCTCGTACCTAATATTCGTACTTAATACATTCTGAATAAATCTATGTAATATATACGAATAAAATGTAAAATAATTATCAAATTTTGTATCACTATGATCGTTACTAAAACCTGCAACTATCCTCTTTCCGAAATTTGACATTCGTCTCATTATCTTGAAGTCAACATTTTTTAAAGTTTCACTTCTACCACGTGTGAATTACACACATTTTTTTCTTTCTATTGTACTGTCGTATTACTAAATCGTGATCGAATGTACTTGCTTCGCGACAAAAATAAGATTATACTCCCTAGCTGCGGGATTTGAATGCTGGCACAGTCGCATTGATCCATAAGAGTACACCGGTCATCTTATCGTTTAGGCCATGACGTCTCTAAAATTCTTTTGTTTTACGTGACAACATTTATCATTTTTATATCGCCTATCTTTCGTGACAGAATCCAAAAAAACCGGTGAATTCTTCCGCTGATTATCGCTGGATAAATTGTACGTAATTATTTCGTGGATAAACAGGATAAGACAGAATACCGGTTTCCCTGCGGAATTATGTTCGCGTTTAGTATTAGTGTCATGTTTAGTGTCTTAGACGACGCTGTCCTTTTATTCTGAAAGTCTGGTATACTTAAGTACGCAGTACCGAACTAAGATGTAATGATAGTATTAGCTCACAGTAATAAGACTATGAGCGCACCCGTCGTCTACATTAGTATATAATAATAATAATAATTAAATCTCGCTTACATTATTTTATTTTTATTTTCTCCACAACAACCTTGTAATGGTGAAATAGTAACAAAATACAGTTTTCGTCGTATTGTGTTGAGTCATGTAAATATTGTTCAAATATATCATCACAAGCGAACGTGCAGTTAGCAAATCTTACCAGGCCGTTTATACTTGACACGCGTGTGCGTGACGTCACCTTGTGCGTCCGCGTCCGCGTCGCGGTCGCCGGGCGAGGGGCAGGGGGAGGGGGGCGACGAGCTGTGCCGGGGCGGACGCTTCGACTGCTCTATCTCCCGTCTACACCGCTCTAAAGATATCTGGATGGTATTTTTTATTGGATAAACATTTCAATTCAAGTGCCATTGTTTCAAGTGCTTATCCTGACGCCCTAATTCCGTCGAGAGAGAAAAAGGAAACAAGGGAAAGATTTAAAAAAAAAATTTAAACAATTTCTTCCCAACTTTTCATCCGTGTATCAATTTTTTTATTTAACCTTTTTTCCTATCTGTTCATTGGTACCCTAAGAGGCTATTCCAGCTACGATCGGACGAGTAGGTGAGCTCACGGGCTCAACCTGATAGAATTTGCTAACACTAGCCCTAGCAATAATAGTGCTTTGCAGAATCTGCCACCGGATCGGAATCGCTACCCACTGAGAAAGTCCGGCGAGAAACTCAGTGGGCTGTCTATGAGTTTGAGTAATTTAATCTATTTACGCTGTATCATGAGTTTTTATGGTTGGCCCATTTACAATGCAATTACATGATCAACTTTGCTATTGGATATACTGAGAAGTTGTTCAAAAATAGGTACAATACTGAGCGTTTAATGGAACACACACATACTGAGCTTTTAATGAAGCATAAAGCTGTGCATAGCTAGTTCATTTTAAACTACTATTAATTAGAAGTTCAATTTAAAAACAAATACTACCTGGAGCCACTGCGGTCATTCACAGTGCGTTTCCAGAGGTTTTTTTTGCCACGTACCATCCGGCTATGAAATGAGCTCCCCTCCACGGTGTTTCCCGAGCGCTATGACATATCCTTCTTCAAACGAGGCTTGTGGAGAGTATTTAGTGGTAGGCAGCGGCTTGGCTCTGCCCCTGGCATTGCTGAAGTCCATGGGCGACTGTAACCACTCACCATCAGGTGGGCCGTATGTTCGTATGCCTACAAGGGCAATAAAAAAAAAAACTTACGCAGTTCTCGACAAGTTTCTTGGCGACTTCAATCTGTTCCTTGGTACCACGGAATGTCACTAGATGCTCAGCAACTTTATCTGTACTTTTAGGACTTTCGACCTTGACGCGAGCGCCACTGCGATGGCTAATATCATTGACGTTCTCACCTCCAGATCCTAAAACATCAAATTATTGACAGTTTCCATCTCATTGGTCATGTGTTGAGCAGTTACCGAAATAAATACAGCGCTGGTACCATCATGACTACTACCAGATGATGTTAAAGGCTCAAATCTTCCTATCACTAATATCAACTCTTTAAACCAGAACACACCATCCAGGCACTGAATTAATGACTAACTAAATCACAATATTAATATTCATTCTATAACTTACCAATTATTCTCCCACAAGACCAGCTTGGCACAGTAATGCTTTCTGACATAATTGTTGGCTGTTGCTTGATAAAGTCATGTATTAAAGTTTCAGCCAGCTGAGTAGTGTCAGCTCGTCCTCTGACTACACACACGTCATAGTCCTGGTCGGTGAACTTTTTGAAATGGATCTGCGCACCAGATTTCTTCTGAAGGTCCTTAATGTTGGAGCCATTGCGACCTAAAAAATAATTTAATTTTGAATTTTACAATGATTGGTTATTTGTTGTTGTTGCTCCTTGCTATTTAATCAAAACTTATTTAAGACTTGAGACCTGTTCAGTAAATTATACATGTCAAATCATTGCATTAGCTGGTTTTTTATTTAGATTCAAGAGAACACAGCCCATGTTAAACCAGACTAGTTAAACCAGAGTCCATAGACTCCACATATTTGAAAGCCACCATCAATTTGCAACAATTAGGTCTCATGTTACAATGTAATTTGAGAACTGTAACTGAACCACTATCTCCAATACATAACAATTTCAAAACCATTTTGTAATTTTTTTTAATATATTTACATTTCAATGGTTTCACACTGTATGAATTCAAGGTTGTCATTGAATGTATCTCAAATATTTTTTACTGTTGCTTACAAAATGACATCATTATGACCTAATACTGTACAATAAAGATATAGCAAATTCCTAATAAGAAAAAATGAATTTTTATATATTACTGTTGGAAATTTATAATTATGTATAGTACTGTTTTTACTGGTGGTAGAACCCCTTGTGAGTCCGCAAGGGTAGGTACTACCACCCTGCCTATTTCTGCCGTGAAGCAGCAATGCGTTACAGTTTGACCCTTCAAACCACTCCACCCTTGGAGCATTTACATTGTAGATGTTTATGAGCTCTAGTAACCACTTAACAAGGCGGTGAGCTCGTCCACCCAACTAAGCACAGCACAGCACCACAAAAAATGAGTCCCATTGATTGAATATAAACGTTTACAATTGTATGTGACGAATAATGCACCAGGTCAATTAATGCAAAGTGTCATTTTCATTGACCATTCCTTGTCATTTTATCTTAATTGAATAATATGACAAATTTACTTAATAAGGTAAGTATTATGTTTGATAAGTATATAGAAACACGTCCTTGAATTTAATTTTAATTGTCACACAACTTGGCTCATCCATAAATAATTAAAACAAGGATTTATTCTAGATCCTTCCAGGTCATGTTTTTTAAGATAAAGAGTCTCAGAATATTTATTTATTATGGTTGACTTAAACTCGGTTACTACTTAATTGTAGGTTGTTTAAAAGGTAAAACCTTTAATTGTTTAATTTAAGTTTGAAATGATAAGATGGCTAGCATTGGTTTTGTAATGTCTAAGTACTTTAGTTATTTCTCATTGGTGTACACCATGAGCTATGGGCTAATGAAATTAAAAATACAATTTGCATTTAATATTTATGAAAGTTCATATTTCAAAATAAACAAGAAATAAATAATGATTAGTGAATATAAACTTCAGGACATTTGAAATAAACTTCAGGATATTTTACTATAAATAGTCTAATACATGTTTATTAAAGTTTCTTACCAATCAGAGCTGGAACAATACTTTTAGGAACATGAATTTCAATTGTATTTATTTTAGTAATCTTGACTGTCTTGTTATCGTTTTCTTCTTCATCTTTTTTGAGGACGTAGTAGGCCACAAATGCTGTTACAGTCACTAGGGACAAGCCCAAAGCAATAGGCAAAGCTAATTTTGTGTTCAATGACATATTTTTTTTCTGAAATTAATTTTTATGTCTTTTCATTTTATTATTTTATTGTTATTGTGGAAATAGCTTTGTCTCACTTAATAGAATATAGAGATATATTTATATGACAAGTACAACATGAAAAAAATATAGATTTTCTTTTTTACCTACTCAAATTTAAAATTGTCAAAAGCTTAGCAGTACTGTGAATATGTTGATTTGTAATCAACATATTTATGTACGTTAATCTGAAATCTATATTAATTCTCATATTCATCTTCAATAAAAAATAAGAGACTTTTATGAGACGTTTTTAATTTCATACCATGTGATAGATAATGATAATGTAAATCTTATAAATATTTATAGCAATAACATTCAAGGATTCGTTTCGGTTTTGACATTGTTCTATTTAAATAGTATTACCGAAATTGCTTTAACTCATCAATGATCTATTAGCAGCTATGACATAATATCGAGCACAAAAATTACTTCACAAAGTAATTTGATACTTCGTATGCATTACCTTAACTTCACCTTACGAATCAGTGTGGGATATATAGGCTTTCCTGTCTGTTTCACAACACGACCAATTTCACGTGCATAACTTAGAGCAAAACAAACTTTGCTTTTAAAGCCGATCCATTCAATCTTTTCTGTTGAGCTGTTTTACTCGATTTGACAGATGACTTGTTCAAAGTTTGACAGTAGTCAGTGTTCTGGTCATAGATTATACACTTAATATATTTGAGAATGAGAAGTTCTGGTTCTGTGCCCAAAGTTGGTAGGTACGGTAGTTATAAATCTTACGGCATGTGAGTAGTCTTCTCTGAAAAACAGGACTTCAACAAGCGCTTATCACTGGTGGTAGGACCTCTTGTGAGTCCGCACGGGTAGGTACCACCACCCCGCCTATTTCTGCTGTGAAGCAGTAATGCGTTTCGGTTTGAAGGGTGGGGCAGCGGTTGTAACTATACTGAGACCTTAGAACTTATATCTCAAGGTGGGTGGCGTATTTACATTGTAGATGTCTATGGGCTCCAGTAACCACTCAACACCAGATGGGCTGTGAGCTCGTCCACCCATCTAAGCAATAAAAAAAAAAAAAAAGCGCAGTGGTGATGAAAGGAAATTTATTCCACCAATTCATTTTTCAGATATTTTATATTAATGTTTACGTTACAACAACACAACTCAGATAGTCAATAATATCTTTGGCTATAGCCTTGGCTGTAAATTTAATGTCGAAGCACTACAAACTTATGGGTTTAATAAGAAAGACGATGATTTTTTTAGACTGATGATAGATTGTACCAAGAATTACCTGGTGTTAAGCGGCTACTCGAGTCCATAGACATCAAAATGTCAATGCAGTCAACCTTGAGACATGCGGTCAAAATTCTAATTACATATCGTTTGTCGTAACCTTGAAACCGTAAGCAGGATAGTAATAATTGTCGAATCCAGCAAGAAACTCAGCGGACTGATGCGTGGGTTAGGTTGCACGAAGAACCCCTTGCCGAATTCGACGAGTATGGTTACCGGGGTGCCTAAGCCGGCTCCTAGTGTTAGAGCTGAAGGAGTCTACGGACGGCAACTGGCTCCTGCGTGATCAGGATTCAGGGAGTATCACGACTCATAGTTTTATCGAAGTACTGTTCCGACGCTGACTTCATGTATTTCCGGATTGATTCGAGGCCCAGATCGTCGTGTAAGTCGACGTTTCTCATGAATCACGGAGCTCCGACGGCTAACTTGTAAAAACGAGATTATGGGGATTGGAGGGTGTATATATGAGTGCGGGCCGCGTGAGCAAGCACCACACTTGCGTAAGTCATGACGGGCCTTATGCAAGTTTTGTAAAGTGTCACCTTGTTCCGAAGAGATATTTTACTCCGCTTTCAGATCATGGGGTAGAGTCTGCCAAGAATAAGCGCGGCACGGTCGCGTATTGATTTTATATGTGGGCGGAATGTCATGAATGCATCCAGGTTAACACCCAGGTGCTTGACCTTCGTAGCTCAGGGTATGAATTGGCCGAAAAGGGTAATCGGGGGTGTGCTAATATCTGTGGGCTCCGCTAGTAAGGGCTCGTTAAAGTATTTAAGGCAGTAAAAAAAATACCATCGTCGGCACACCCATCGCGTCATTACAGGCCACAAATATTTACTTCTTCGGGCGTTCAGTAAATCTTTTCACACGCACGATATATCCTCATTCATCGTTTAATTTAGTTCTAATCGATACCAATATATAAATCTATAGCGGTTTTTACGGATGTTCCGTTATAAGTACTGAACCGTGTATCCGATTGACTTGAAACTTGGTATCAATGTAGAAAATACATGTACTTAATGGATAGGCCAATATTTATGAGTGTTGGACTCACTACAACAGTCGCGGGGGCGTTAATGATGAGAATCTTTGTGGGGGTGAGAAATAATAATGTTAATTTTAAATGCCCAGCGAAGCGGACGGGTACAGCTAGTGGTTTATATTACCTGGATATTTCGCTCGTTCCGCATATCTAGAGAATACACAATTTAAAAGCAAACTTCGTTCGTGATCGAAACGCATTGTAAGTTTCCAAAGTATACAAAACGAAACATTCTCGTGACTTTTGTAAATCGTAAATCCATTATCGTAGATTAGCATAGTAGGTATCATGGATAATAAATACAATAATTGGGTTCTCATAAAATTCCAAAAACTATACTTAGTTAGATTAGTTTTTTTTCTTTATTGTCCTACCTATTCGCTGGTAATCTAAGGGGCTATTCCAGATACGCGCGGATGGGTAGATGAGTTCGCGGGTCCAACCTGAGTGAATTTGTTAACACTAGCACGAGCAGTGCTTCGCAAAATCTTCCGTCGCATCGGAAACGCAACCGACTAAGAATATCCGACGAGAAAATTTGTTGTAATCGTCGTAATCGACGACTTCAACGCAGGCAGGCGGTGACCGGTTCTTGAAGGGCATCCTGCGGACAGAATAAAAAGCAGTCGACGTTGCCCCAAGCACGTAATTTCGGATCCTCCCGATCTATTAATGGTGCTTTTAGGTATCTCAAGCACCGGCCATCGTTCTTGTCGAACCCGTCGCTTGCGACGAAGAGCTCAATGAGTAAATTAACCCTCAGACACAGCCCACAGAGTTTCTTGCCGGATTTTCTCAGTGGGTCGCGTTTCCGATCCTGTGGTAGATTCTGCGAAGCACGGTTCTCGCTAGGGTGCGTGTTAGCAACGTCGTCAGGTTTGAGCTCACCTACTAGTTAAGGTTACGCTGAAATAGCCTCTCAAGGCTTTCAGCTTAGGTAGGAAAAAAAGGCCATAAAAGCACCGAGAGTGGATCCGGGGGACCTGGCCTAATGTAATTAGCGGCAGCCACGTTAGGACGATTAGTTTTCTGATTAGACTTGTATTTATGTTATGAAATCTTTCAACACAAATATATCCGATTACCTTGAAAATTTGCACACGCATCCAGGTCTAATAACAATACAATAAATAACTTTGGTAAAAAAACCTTTCCGGCGAAAACTATTTCTTCCCGAAATTAATCTGTCAAAATTTATTAATTCATGACATTTATTTGCATACAGTCAGTATTCGCAATAAACAATTATTTTCTTAAACGTATAAAGTACCTTTTTTTTTTCAACATCACATCATGCTTACTATGAGCGATTCTATGATGTAGCTATTATGCATGGCATTAATAGTTTCTAAAATTTATTTATTGAAAAAGAAGACATTTCGCAATCGATTATTTACTATATATAAAGCTTTACATAAAGGGCGATCGATACCTAAATACTTAAATGACCTGGGATATCACAACAGGTACCTAATCTTTTTACATGACTAGAGGATTAACTCTGATTACTATAACTTACTTCCAAGATATCTACAACTAGATTCAAATCTTGGACCGCCTACGAAATCTAACCTTTGCTAATTCGTCCATAATAACCGACACCTCAAGACTTAGATTACCTAATTATTTTGTTATCTACTAAATTTTATTTTTTCTTTATTCTTTAGTCATTGACACTTTTTTTAATTCATAAAACTGAAGCTTGTCAACAACTAGTAAATAAAAAAAAATGGTATTAATAAAAAATCTATGAATTGTTGCAAATCAATGCAAAATACGAAAATTGAAAAATGTATGTATGTTGAACAGGTGCAGAATATGGGACGGATTCCGATAGAGGCACCCGTCACGTGCGGACGTGCTCATCGTCCACTCGATCGCCCGGTCTTTGTTCGCCCGGCTTTTGTTAGCCCGGCCATTGTTCGCGCGGCCTGTGTTTGTGGTACATCTGCCGACTAAGTGCTCTTTCTGGAAGTTTTTATTTGTTTTGTTTCCTTTTGTTGTTTCTGTGTTCGTGGTACATCTGCCGACNAAAAAAAAAAAAAAAAAAAAAAAAAAAAAAAAATATGGGACATCTAAATGTTAAAAAAAGTCTTTATTTTAGTTTACTAGTTTAGCATAAAGTAAGCTTTTTAAGTTCAGCTGTAGGGTATCTACATTGCTTAGCCAATTTATTTGAGCCGACCTTCGTTTTTTTGTCATGCATTTTCATGTCATAAACCACAATTTCATGATACCGAATGTCTTTCGTCGGCTACAATACTATGTTGGCCATAAAGTTATAAGAATGTAAATATTTCTCCATAAATTGTAATCTAAACTATGTGTAAATAATTCAACCGATTATATAATAATAATAATTCGTTTTGTTGTGTACGGATTAAATAGCTTTTCCGTATAAAGCATTTCTTTTAATAATTCACTTAAATTTGTAAAAAAAGTAAATAAAAAACATAGAAGTTTGTTGTAATTAATTGGCTGTAGTTGCTAAAGTAGATAATGTAGGTACGTTGACGACCAAAAAACCGCCAAAATAATGAAGTGTTAAATTAATAATGAAAAACAGGCGTACATAGCAAGCCGATCTGATTTTGGTTTTTCTGTCCTGTTAATTCCGGTCAGGATCGTAAAATTGTAGTGTCATGGATCATTGAATTCATTATTACGTGTGTAAATCGTCAAGTTCATCAGTGGCTTAAGGTTGGTGAAAATGACATTCAAAGATTCACTTAAAAATACCAAACAAATACATTTGTACCAAGCTAATAAAGCATGGTAAAAAAAACTTCAAGTTGAACAAGGCTGGCTTCCTACGTCACAGCCGGAGTCCCGCAAGGCTCCGCCCTCTCCCCGTTACTATTTAGTTTGTATATCAATGATATACCCCGGTCTCCGGAGACCCATCTGACGCTCTTCGCCGATGACACCGCCATCTACTACTCGTGTAGGAAGAAGGCGTTGCTTCATCGACGACTTCAGACCGCAGCTACCACCATGGGACAGTGGTTCCGGAAGTGGCGCATCGACATCAACCCCACGAAAAGCACAGCGGTGCTCTTCAAAAGGGGTCGCCCTCCGAACACCACGCTGAGCATCCCCCTCCCGACTAGGCGCGTCAATACCCCCGCCCCCGCCGTTCGCCCAATCACGATGTTCGACCAGCCCATACCGTGGGCCCCGAAGGTCAAATATTTAGGCGTCACCCTCGACAGTAGGATGACATTCCGCCCCCACATCAAGACGGTACGCGACCGTGCCGCCTTCATTCTAGGACGTCTCTACCCGATGATATGTAGGCGAAGTAAAATGTCCCTTAGAAATAAGGTGACACTCTACAAAACTTGCATACGCCCCGTCATGACCTATGCAAGTGTAGTGTTCGCTCACGCGGCCCGCATACACTTAAAATCCTTTCAAATTATTCAATCCCGTTTTTGCAGGATAGCCGTCGGAGCCCCGTGGTTCGTCAGGAACGTCGACCTCCACGACGACCTGGACTTAGAGTCCACCAGTAAGTATATGCAGTCGGCGTCGATGCGCCACTTCGATAAAGCGGCACAACACGAGAACCCTCTCATCGTGGCCGCCGGTAACTACATTCCCGATCCTGCGGACAGAATGGAAAGCAGTCGACGTCGCCCAAAACACGTCATCTCGGATCCTCCCGATCCACTAACAGTGCTTCTAGGTACTTCAAGCACCGGTCACCGTTCTCGTCGAACCCGTCGCTTGCGACGAAGGGCTCGACGAGTAAATTAACTCTCAGACACAGCCCACTGAGTTTCTCGCCGGATCTTCTCAGTGGGTCGCGTTTCCGATCCGGTGGTAGATTCTGCGAAGCACGGCTCTTGCTAGGGTTCGTATTAGCAACGTCGTCAGGTTTGAGCCCCGTGAGCTCACCTACAAAAGTTAAGGTTACGCTGATATAGCCTCTCAAGGCTATCATCAGCTTAGGTAGGCAAAAAAAAAAAAAAAAAGCTGGCTTCATTAGGGACGCCAAAACAGGTTGCATGAAGGTCACTTCGTATTGCACATTCGGGAAATTATGTGTACGGTATTTAATTAATAATATGTATTATATTCTGATAAATGTACGCTTTACACATTCTCGAGTTTCAACACGTTATCCGGAGCCAACCGTAAAATCTCAGGCACACCCCATTTTTCCAAGCGTGACCCAATAAAACGTAATGTCGTATTCGTCATATTTTTTATTGAGACCATCACGAAAGCTCACGGCTAATATAATCCAGTTGTATTCGACAAACATGCAGCGGCCATACGCGCGTCTTTATTTGGCTCCGAATAATATGCACGAGGCGTTTTATGGCGGTAATTATTTTAGTCTGTGGTTTTACTAACGTATACCTCTAATTTTGAATTCGTCTTAAAATCAATGTGATACTGATTAGACGACTCTTTTATTCGTCAAAAAACCCGAAGGTACACATTGTTGTGAGCATGGACCGGTAATAAAATCCTCCAAATTTTTCCAAGAAGACGCCATGCGTTGCGTTGATCGCTATTATTTCAATGCTAAATAAATTTTAATCTAATTTTTATTTTATTTCAAGTTTTGGTTAACCGTGAACCATGATCTTTTTTGTATCTTTTCATGTATTTTTAGTTTAGTATATTATGATATCTACATATACCTATTTGTGAACGAGTGCCTATTGCATATGTACTAATTTAAAGATACTTATTTCTCTACAGCGTTTACAGCGTTTTTTCTTTGTCGAAAGTATCATTAATATTTTGTAGCATAAATACATACCTATCCCAATATATCCTTATATGGATGAAAGGCTTGATGGAGATCAAGAGCAGCTACTTCGTGAATACTTCTACCACTGGATCTGGTCATTGACAGTAGACATAATTTTTTTTGCGTAGACGTAGACAGGGGAAACTAAACATCAAACTGAAATTGAAAGCAAATAATAATCACTTTTGTTTTATTTTTTAATTTATATTCCCTGATGGTTAACGCAGCGTAAATAAAAAAAAGAAATATTTATAATTATCATTTTGTGACATAGATTTTGAGTACGTCGTGATGAAGAAGCTTCCGCCGAGAATATGTTTTGGGACCGGCCTGGCCAGGGATGTGTTGCCAATAAAAGGACCGTGCGTCAGTTCTTTTATGAAGAGAAACGTTGCTGAAGTGAGACCCAATCTGGGTCCAGGAAGTTACGATATCAAACGTGACGCTTTCTACGATGTTGAGAATAGGGTTTGTAAATATGATTCAGTACCTAGTTAGGTCATAAATTCTGTCACATGTTTAATGTAAAATAATTGAAACAAGTTTATTCATTATGTAACCATTCATATACCAAAATGAACTTAACAAAACATAGATTCTTATGACACTAAAGTTTATTCAAAATGACCTCCGTGATTTTGAATACAGGCCTTCAATCTGCGCGGCCAGTCGTCTATCGCAGCACGAACGAGGTCCATGTCAATATCGGCGGCTGCCTTAATCAAGGATGTCTTGAGTGACTCCAAATTGGGATGAGGCTTTGAGCACGCCTTTTCCTCCAAGTGTTGCCATATCTTGTAATCTAACGGATTCAAATCTGGACTGGAGGAGGGCCAGTCTTCGTGCCGGATGAAGTCGATTTCACGCGCCGCCAGCCAGTCTTGTGTGCTCTTCGCTCTATGAGCTGGCGCCGAATCTTGTTGGAATACCCAGTGCCTGTTATTGAACATGGTATGAGAAACAGGTTCCACAAGGTTCGTCAGGACTGTATTTTGATACACAACTGCATTCGTTTTTACACCTTTCTCACAAAAATGTACCTCTGTTAAGCCCCAATAAGAAACTCCCAACCATACCATGAGCGAGGATGGAAAATGACCTCGTTGGACACGCGGAATACGGTTGCTCGCTTCTTCACTACTGTGTGCGTACACCTTATCATTTTGTTTGTTGTAGCTCTCTTCTACGGTAAAAATTTTTTCATCCGAAAAAAGAATTTCCCGATATTTTTTTCCCGCGTACCGCTTCAACAAAGCGCGGCATCTCTTCAGTCTCAGGTCCATTAGACGAGCATTCAAACGATGTCCTGTTTTTCTTCGATATGCCCGAAGCCCTAAGTCTTCATTTAACACCCTTTTCACCGTGGTTCTGCTTAACCCCATCTGAAGGGCCAACAGTTTCTGCTTACGTTTGGGATTTCTTTGAATTCGCGCCTTCACAGCTTTTATCACTGCTGGAGTCCTAACAGACCGAGGGCGACCATTTCTTGACCTGTCATCTACACTAGAGTCTTCATTGTATCGTTTGATGGTACGATAAACGAATCTTTTGGTTATATTCAAAATTTTCAGTATGTTAAAAATTTGAAATGGCGCGTAACCGCAACGATGCAACGCAATAACTGCAACACGGTCTTCTTTAAGCGTCCACTCCATATTTAAAAATGAGTAAAATTCTAAAAGTATACATTTTTATTTTCATGAACAATTCGAAAATCGAATTCAATAAACTTTTTTGTGGCCAGCATTCTAACAGAAAAGTTTTTACTGTGTGACAATACTTATGACCTGACTAGTTATATGAGCACAGTAGATTGTCATATTACTTTGACAAAGACGACGCTGACGAAGTGAAATTATTGTATGAAATTCGAACTGAAATTTGAACGATTTTAAAACTATGGCGGCGACAAGTAAAATTGCAAATCTTCATCTCAATTACTCGAAAATAACCTCTGTCGTGTAGAAGATATCTAATGAAGGTTGTTGAAAAAATAATATTTAAACAGCAGAATTTACTGGTGGTAGGACCTCTTGTGAGTCCGCACGGGTAGGTACCACCACCCTGCCTATTTCTGCCGTGAAGCGGTAATACCTTTCGGCTTGAAGGGTGGGGCAGCCGTTGTAACTATACTGAGACCTTAGAACTTATATCTCAGGGTGGGTGGCGTATTTACGTTGTAGATGTCTATGGGCTCCAGTAACCACTTAATACCAGGTGGGCTGTGAGCTCGTCCAACCATTTAGGCATAAAAAATAAGTAAATAAAGGTAGAATCTATTTCTAATGTATAAGTATATTGACATTAAGAGAAGATCGTAATAGATATCTTCCATCTTTCATTCGTCCTTCATCGTTTGTTATATGTACCTAAAGCACGTTAGTTTATTTGCTCAATATGTCTGTTTGTAGATTTACAGCAAGAATGGTCTCGGATCGAAAGTGCCGCGATGGAAAACGAAACATGAGTACCAGCCGCCTCCTCGTGAAGTTCCACCTGAGAAACCAGCTGAACAGAATTGTGCTCCGTTCAACTCAACTTCGAAACGAAAGGGAATATTTAAAACGACTTCATGTCCAGCGTATGATTAATTCATTAAAATCGTTTATACCTTTTTTATTAGTTAACTAGCTGACCCGGCAGACTTCGTAGCGCCTCAATCGATAAATAAAAGTCCTAAACTTTTGTATAAAATAAACAAAAGGAATCCGTCCGACGGGGGACACATCAAAGTAAAAACAAAATTGTTATTTTTATTTAATTGTAAGTAGTTTCGTATTTATCTACTTTTTAAACCTTCTCTGGACTTCGACAAATAATTCAAGACCAAAATTATCCAAATCGGTCCAGCCGTTCTCGAGTTTTAGCGAGACTGTTAGTCTTGATGAATTGCTGTTCGTTGAACAGCAATTCATTTTTATACATTTATTTTATTGTATATAGAGATAGTTTTAATACCTAAAATGAAGGTAGATTTTCAAAATCGTAAAATATTAACGAATATATAAAAAACGTATATAAGTGAGTAATGTTTTTTAATTTACATACGAAATGTGTAAATTACTGTAAATGTAAAGTACTGGCATATAAGGCCCACCCAACTTAAATAAGCAACGAATTACATATTTTGTAATTTAAGAAGATAAAAGGTAGTTTTCTGTTGAGTTAACTAATTTGAGCTGTCAAAAAAGTTTGACAAATAAGTATAGTTGGTATTTCCGAATTATGTATGTGTGTTAAGTGTTCGCCCGGTTTGCGATATTCGACTTTAGGGGTGATTGATATCTGAAGTTTCAAATTAATATTGCATATAAATGAACACATTTGCGCTTTTGTTTTATTATGGCCATTTTTTCTTGTATTGCTGAAAAATAGCCGGATTAGGAAACATTTTTTTCATCATTTCGTCACAATCAAGCTTGACAAAGAGAACATAAAATAGTATGTACATATACGTATGTATGACATGTATAAAAAAATAAAATCCTATTTAAAATTAGTTATTTTAGGCTCAATTTTAAAAATAACTATATATTTTTATTTTTTTGTGACAACTGCCTGTGTTTAAAATAGTGTAATTATAATCTAACAGGCCCTGTGACTACTGTCCTGAATACAGGAAGCGTCAAATGAAGTTCGCTTACAGTTTTTCAGGAAAGAAAGTTCTGAAATGTGCTGTTCAAGTAAGTCGCTTCACTAAATATATGAAGATTTTTAGATTGATGCTTTAGTATATTATATGCATTGCATTCTGCTTTGTGAGTTTCGGTAATTCGACAATCAAAAATAAATTAATAAATTCTCCCTTGAGTTCAATCAGCCCTGCCTTGCTCAAGGAGCTCGATAAGCTTACATTACTTGATTTAAGCTCAATAAATTACAATAGTAACCATAATAGCAGCCGAGGAGGAGCGGTTTTGCTGTCAATTACAAAGCCCATCAAGGGACAAGGACCTCTACCTTTTTTTATTGCTTGGATGGGTGGACGAGCTCAGAGCCCACCTGGGCCACCACCTTAAGTGGTTACCGGAATCCATAGACATTTACAACGTAAATACCGTCACCCACCTTGACAGCTGAGTTCTAAGGTCTCAGTATAGTTACGACCACGGAATAGATATTTGGGGATATATACGACAAAGGGAAGATCTTCCACCGAGCGGGTGATATTGCTCGGTAGACCGACGGTCCAAATGTTGTTGTTCGGAACTTGTATATATGCGCTTTATCTTGAAAATGTCGTAAGCGAGATTCAGGCATCTGTCAATTATCTTGCGTTGTATGATGGCTACCCGCCACATCACTCCCCTCCGAGACTGGAGGTCGTGTCATATTTAGTTATCGTTGTCCGTGCTGAGATTAGCTTGCAAGTGCCAGTGCTGCTCGAAGTTTGCGGTGAGTCGAAACTGAGCTTGAATGCTGCGTGATTGTCGCCAGTGCTGCTCGAAGTCTGCGGTGAGTCGAGACTGAGCTTGAATGCTGCGCGATGAGGCAGTCTAGGTGCGTGCCGTAGGGCCAGGAAGCGCGGTGAGTCGGCTGCGATGGTCCTGTTGAGGCTGCGATGCTGGCTTGCTGCGGGACGACTGTCGATGACTTGCTTTTATCTGCGAGAATGCGGGGATTGTGGTAGCCGAAGTTCTTGATGCGCTGATGATGAATCAGAAGGTTGCGTGTTCACATCACGTCGGGGTCACCAGTTGTAGGAATATATGACAAAGGGAAGATCTTCCACCGAGCGGGTGATATTGCTCGGTAGACCGACGGTCCGAATGTTGTTGTTCGGAACTTGTATATATGCGCTTTATCTTGAAAATGTCGTAAGCGAGATTCAGGCATCTGTCAATTATCTTGCGTTGTATGATGGCTACCCGCCACATCACTCCCCTCCGAGACTGGAGGTCGTGTCATATTTAGTTATCGTTGTCCGTGCTGAGATTAGCTTGCAAGTGCCAGTGCTGCTCGAAGTTTGCGGTGAGTCGAAACTGAGCTTGAATGCTGCGTGATTGTCGCCAGTGCTGCTCGAAGTCTGCGGTGAGTCGAGACTGAGCTTGAATGCTGCGCGATGAGGCAGTCTAGGTGCGTGCCGTAGGGCCAGGAAGCGCGGTGAGTCGGCTGCGATGGTCCTGTTGAGGCTGCGATGCTGGCTTGCTGCGGGACGACTGTCGATGACTTGCTTTTATCTGCGAGAATGCGGGGATTGTGGTAGCCGAAGTATTTTTTTGATGCGCTGATGATGAATCAGAAGGTTGCGTGTTCAGATCACGTCGGGGTCACCAGTTTGGGGATATATACGACAAAGGGAAGATCTTCCACCGAGCGGGTGATATTGCTCGGTAGACCGACGGTCCAAATGTTGTTGTTCGGAACTTGTATATATGCGCTTTATCTTGAAAATGTCGTAAGCGAGATTCAGGCATCTGTCAATTATCTTGCGTTGTATGATGGCTACCCGCCACAGATAAATAAGGTTGGAAAGGCCTTTGCTCTAATTTTGTATTAGAACCAGTGTCGCCGCTTCATCCCCACTATTTTAATTTCTACACATACACACACTGTGATTACAAGTATTTCGCACACAACAAAAACACCCACACATAAATCTCAGGACAGATATTCGTTCGCACACTAGCACAAAACACCCGTAGGCATACACACTCACACACGCAAAAAGGCAATAAAAATGTTCTTACACGCTAGTGCTTGATAAAATCGATATTCTTTATCGATAAATTATCTTATGAATGAATGGAGAAAATGAAACATGAAATAAATATTGAAAAAAAAAAAACTATTTTACTTTTATTAATTACAAATAGTCACTGTCGCTGGAATAAAACGTATTTGTTAAAAAGTTGGCGCTTGCTATTAATTGCGAATGAATTTTTCAAAACTAAGTGTATTCTGATTTTTTTTATGGTAAAAACATTTTCAGTAAAATGTTTAGAGCAAATATTACTCGTCTTTGTCTCCAGTTTCCTCCTGTCACGTCAATCCATTGTTCCCTGGCGTTAGGTTCTTTAGGAAACCTAAAATTTTTAATTTACTGCATAAGTCAAATAGCATTTTACTTAGATTTTAATACGTCTTAGACAATATAGTAAATACCCGTAAATGACATGTCCCTTTATATTATACCTTCACTTTAATTCAATGATAATAATACATATTTATTTTACTCAAAATACGTCTCACTAAGAATATACTAGGTATCATTAATTAAATATAAAATAAAGCAAAAATTATCCATGTCAAATGTAAATATAGTCGAGAATTCTGTCGATGATTTTATTTCACCACATGGTCACCTCACTATCGACAAACTGCACCACGGCCAATCAGGGCAAAGGCCGAAATTTCAAAGATTGAAGTGTAGAGAACGCAATGCATGTAGTACATTGGAAGCTGACTTAGTCATTGCGTTCATTGGGCGAGTACAAATCGCGCAATGTATGCTATTTATAACTTGCTGCAATAATATTGTTAATGTTTGGAATTTCATAATGCTCAGTATATTTTTATGTTTTAGACAAATAATATTGTAATTAAATGGTAATTTCGACTTACCGATCGAAATATATACCTCCTCGCTCTATACTTGAGTTCTGATTTTTTGTTTTACAAGTTATAATTGCACAACACGGCACTATAAAGCGGAGATCTGTTCGCCAAAGTAGTCCGAAGCGCACTAAACGCGGTGAATGAAAGAATCGGTCGAGTTATGTTTGTACAATCATAACTGTGGCACGCTTGCCCCGCCTACGTTACCATTCCAACCTTATTTATCTATTCCGTGGTTACGACGGCTGCTCCACCCTTCAAACCAAAACGCATTACTGCTTCACGGCAGAAACAGGCAGGGTGGTGGTACCTACCCGTCCGGACTCTGAGGTCCTACCACCAGTAAAAATACATCTACGCCTATAGATCTGCAACATAAATGCTGCCACGCACCTCGAGATACGAGATGTGAGGTCTCAGTTTCAACAGTACAGGTACAAAAAGTCATCATCATCATCATCATCTCAGCCTGTCCACTGCTGAACATAGGCCTCTCCAACTGATGTCCAGTGTGGCCGGTCCGTTGCCACCTGCATCCAACGTGACCCAGCAATTTTCACCAGGTCGTCGGTCCATCTGGTAGGTGGCCGTCCCACACTGCGTTTGCCAGTACGTGGTCTCCACTCGAGTATCTTTCTGCCCCATCTTCCGTATTTAACGTAATTTTAATTTGTGCAGATCAAATGTGTGCCGTATAATTTGGATGCCTGCGGGTTTTGCGGCTGTTCCTGCTCAGCGCAAGGCGACTATTGGCAGTACGAGAATCGCATATTTCTCTGTCGAAAACATTACGCGAGACTGTTCAGGCATTGCCTAGCAAAGTTTCAAGGCGCTAAGCTGGCAGAATTTAAGGTAGTTTAATGCGAGGTACTTTAGATTAAAATAAAGTATATGAGCAGGTTCACGTGACCAGCGTTGAACGCGCGCAAAGTTTTCGTATAGTGTTCACAGGGTGCTAGCGTGTCAGGCGTTGAAGGCCTTTCCGAATTCATCAAGTTTTTTTCCTCCCTACCTATGCCTTATAGCCTTGAGAGGCTATATCACCGTTACTCTGGCGTGAAGGTGAGCTCTCTCAAACCAGGAGGTGTTGCTAACACTGGCTCTAGCAGGAGAAGTGCTTCGCAGAGTCTATCACCGGATTGGAAACGCGACCCACTGAGTAGATCCGGCGAGAAACTCAGTCTTATCTTGAAATATCTATAAATGATACTTGTCATGTTCCATGCCGCTGGTCGATTTTATATTTAATCTATTGTAGGTATACGACAAAGGCAAGATTTTCCACCGAGCGGGTGATATTGCTCGGGAGACCGACGGTCCTAATGTTGTTGTTCGGAACTTGTCTGTATTATTATTTATGCAAGCTTATCTTGAAAATGTCGTAAGCGAGATTCAGGCATCTGTCAAATATTTTGCGTTGTATGATGACTACCCGCCACAATATGGTATTAAAAGTTTCCGTTTCCAGCGATGTTCTCAAAACGCGCGTCGATCCACGCTGACATCAGTCATGGGTTAACGCAGCGTTCAACACGCGCTTTTAAAAAACACCCGTCAGCATAGGTACGGCTTGTATAAAACATATATTATATAGTCGTAAACGCGCGTTATCAAAACGCGTTTTAAGCACTTCTCATATGAGCCTGCTCTACGAAACGGATACTAATAGACATGATTACAATTATCTTTTAGGGTTATAACCCCAAAGTACAGCATTTAAAATGATGATTTTTTCAACAGTCTGTCAGAGATTGTTTCTTCGCACATTCCCACAATAGCTGTAAAGCTGCTCTGAAGATCATGAAGAGTGAAGATATCGAAAAGAAGCTGAGAAAAGAAGCCTATCTTGATTTATATTTCCCTCAACGTCGTTTTTGTAATGAATAGAAAAGGTTTTTTTTTTTCAATGTGGTAAATAGGCATGCGTATAAATTCATAGTTCCTTAAGTTGTAATAAATAAATAAAATGCTGTAGTTATCTGTACAACCACTTTTAGGATTATATTTCTATTTAATAACGTTTTTATATTCTATCATCCCATAGACGTCCACTGCTGGGCTTTGGAATGTAATTCTAAGTTGTAATTGGAATGTCTTCAAGGAAATAAAATCTTATGTGTTCGAATAATTTCGTATATTTTTCATTTTATATTTTAATGAAAAAAAATTATGATCAGATTTAATAGATCTCCTAACCTAGGAAATTGTCGTTTTACAAGATTGTCCTTTTGAAAAGTAATTTACATATGGCTAGCAATAAATTCTTAATTCAAATGAATTTTATTTACAAAAAATGCTCTAAGGAATTGTTCGAGATGATACCGACATCTCGTTTTTACCATCGCACCGCCCGCCTTCGGAGTAGAAGTTCATCCATACTACTTGGAGCCACTGCGGTCATCCACAGTGCTTTTCCAGAGGTCTTTTTTGCCACGTATCATCCGGCTATGGAATGAGCTCCCCTCCACGGTGTTTCCCGAGCGCTATGACAAGTCCTTCTTCAAACGAGGCTTGCGGAGAGTACTTCTTGATAGGCAGTGGCTTGGCTCTGCTCCTGGCATTGCTGACGTCCATGAGCGACGGTAACCACTTATCATCATGTGGGCTGTATGCTTTCGTCTACCTACAAAGGCAATAAAGAAAAAAGATAGGTATGCTCTAGGCGTCTTTTTCCGCAGGCCGTGATGACAAACAAAGGTTTCGTCGCACAAAAGGCTCACAACATTAATGACGTGTACGGAGTGAACACTACAAAACGAACGCGCGAACGAAAGCTAACGATACTCAATCTAACGCTGAGCTAGCGAAAGTTTATAACGGTAGCATCATAACAATAGGTTTATTTGCGCCAAATTAATTTGGATGAAATTAAGACAAAATGGAAGGTTCTGGTGAAACCGGAATAACCCGAGAATGAAATTCCCACCACTTTGTTTTATTTTCTGTTTTGCACTTTCAGGAATGCTGAGCCACTATATTATAAGACATTGAAAATTATTAAATGCGGGCAATTTTATAATTATCGCATTATCAAATATTAAAACCTGAAAATTTAAATTATCAAAATAAAACAAGTTCCGATTGATTACAAACGCGTGTAATCACATTTTTCGAAATAGAGTATCTATTTAGTCTGTGGTATTCCTCATATAATCTATGGCCTCACAAAAATCATCTGACTTTTCGTCCATTCCAATATTTATTTTGATAACAAATCGATATTTACGTGGGTAACTGTTAAGAAAATGAAGCTCGATTCGAATAACAAATTAGTAAACAACGAGAGTGGTATCGATTCTTCTGAAGATGTCGTGGATCCGAGACAGAACGCTGAAGATATTATCGACGAAATACTAGCAGAGTTTACAGAGTCAAGATCTCCTCCTTTGAGAAACGGTAATGGAGTACCCGATAATTTGTTCAACATGATACAGCCTCCTCGGACGCGGACACCTGCAAATTCTTTTTCGGAGAACGCTACGATAGACGACATCGACCCTGCATCAGATCTGGGAGCTTCGATCAGAAACAAATGTATGGAACTTGAAGAAATATTACAAAGCTTAAAATCGCGACTAAATCACGTCGTTCTAGATGAAAATATCGTATTGAGTCCAGAGGCTAACTCTATGGAAGCACAGCTGGAACATGATTTGGACACAGACTGCCAAGAGGATTTGTCCCTTCAAGAGTTTCTAGAGTTGCTTCACTCACAAAACAAAATAAACCCTACAGGAGTACAATGATCACTTTATTAACAAAATGAATTTATAAGAGATTTGATGTATTGTGTTAAATTTATTAGAATAAGAATATGAACTCAATGATAAGGACCATTGTCATTAAAAAAGAAAAAGTTTAGTAAAAATAAACATTTATTGTTTTATAGAAAAGGTTTTAACAATAAATTGGGTATACATTGTGAACCATTACATAACATAATATTAATAAATAGATAAGATGACATTTTATGTTTGTTTGTATCAAACTTCCCATGTTGCTCATTACATTTTCTGTCTTCAAAAACTAATATCTTAAGTTGGATGGAAAAATACCATTGCACACTTTCAAGTTTAGTTTGAAATTACATTAGTTAATACTAGACTTCAGGGGGCATAATTTTGAATTGTCTAAAGCTAAAATATCACATTAAATTATTTTTTTATTTTCATTTAATATTTGCTAACTGCTAACTTGATTCATATTTGTTTACATTTCATCAAATAAAGCATCCACTTCAGGATCTATTACAACGGGCAAAGTGTTAGGAATCGTGTCATTCTCATATAGCTGACTGTCTTCATTCTCATATGTACTCAAACTGCTTTCAGACTTTAATATTACATTCAACTCATTTTCATTTATGACTTCCAATACCTTTGTATTTTTTTCGTGATTCAGAGATATTTTAAGTTTTTGAAGCCAATTATTGTAAATTGATGGATCTGACTTAATGCATTCATTCCTAAAGAACTTCATGGCATTTACAGCTTTTTTGGAATCATCGTGCAAATTGTAATACAGTAAACTTTGTATACTTTCTGTCATTTCTGTAGCCAAATCAGACAAACTTTTGCCTTTGTTTGTAAGAGCTTTATAATCATCAATGGGATTCATAGTACCTATACTAGTAGTTTCTGTTGAATTTTTATCCATGAATAATGAAATCTTAGGTATCTCAAATGGTTCATTTTCTGCTTTTTTGGTAACTGGTAATACTGTTAAGGTTTGGGGACTTTCTTGTTGCTGCTTGTTCTTTTTCGGTCTTGGTTCAATTTTATTCAGTGGAAATAGCTTTTCAATCTTTTCCAGTGCTCCTCGAGATCTCATTTCAACTAGTGGAGGTACTTTGAATAATGTCATTATCTCATCTCTTGGTGGTGGTAGTGGTGCTGCTGGATTCAGACTTCGAAATGCAATACAGTCTAATATATATTGTGCGGTAGGACTCACTGTTTCACCAATAGGAAATGCTTCAGTGTCATCATATGTATCATCATAAGCTTTAGTCAAATCCATGGCTTCAATCAGTTCTTTGAAAGCATTAACTTGTGCATCTGTGCAGGAATATTTTTTTAAATTTGTTGGAGGAAAAACCATGTGTTTAATATTTTCTTTGTAACACAATTGTATCATAGACAAATATATTCCGTTTTCATTGTCTACATTTGGTATTAGAGCGTACATTTTTGGTGCATAGTTACTGATACAAACTCTCCTTGCTACACCAACTAAGTTGAGTTCAAGTAGACATTCAACCAAACATTTGACAGTTTGTTGAGCGTTAACATCACCTTTTCTCCCAAAAATGTAACTTAATCCCACATCAGTCAAGCACTGCCACTGTATATTCTCTTTATGTGTGAAACCATAAACTGTCAAACCTTTTTCACCAGAAGCATAGAGTTCAGTTTCTTCATTTTGAGTAAATGGTATTATCTGTTGCCCATATTGATATCCTTTCGTTCTTGAATCTGATTTTACTTTACTGTGGTTCTCTGCATTATAAAATATTCGTTCTTTTTTTATTGCTTCCTCTTTACTTGGTTTTGATGTCACAGGATCTTTAACCTTCTTTGTCCACTTGCCAACGACAGGCTTATCATCAATTTTGATGTAGGATGAAATGGGTATTTTCAAGTCCGGACCTATACTGAGGTCAGAATTCCAAGCAACAGAATTCACTGATTTTCTTTGATGAAATAGTAAAAAACTCATTGCCGATCCAAAAGGCTCAGCAACACCTTTGGTTTCTTCAACAAACAGCCTTGCAAGTTCAAAGTCATTGTTTTTGATGTGTCCTTCATCATAAAGGTTAGGTCCTATGACATTGACTTCTAGGTTGTCAGCCTTGAAACCATTCAGGACCTTAAAATACATAATAGGCCATTCTCAATTATTTGTCATAAAATTTGGTTAAGGGATCTTGCATGATATTACGTTTAGCAATTAATATACCTGACTTCTTGCAGTAGTACTATTGTCTACTGAAGTAATAGGTAAGCCCAAGATTGATTGTGATGGAAAAATACTATTGATGTCATTTGCTTCACCTGGGGGCCTTAGAATCATAAACAAACAACATATGTGGAAACTTACCTGTTGTATTTCATCATGATCATATTTCGTTAAAGTGCAAAAGTTGGTTAGAAGAATTATTTTTGTTTTAATTATCTTTACGCCGTAGACACCATTTTTGAAATGATCAGCTGCTACAATTAGAGCATCCATCCAATCGCCTTTAGACTTGCTGGGCTGGAAAAGTATGTTTTACATTTGGAACGCAATTATTCAGTCCTTAGAAATAAAACGACAATTACATGTAGTGATTTCAACAATCATAACGAAAACCACTCACCGACTCCGGTAGTTCCCTAATCATTTGCCAAGTAGGTGTTTGCAGGGCGGATAACAATTCTATATGTTTGAACTCTCCAGGAGCTTGTTCAGCTACGCTGTTCTTCGTGTTCTTCGATCCGAGCAGAATTACACCCACATAACTGTTCTTAGCTTGACTGAGAATTTTGGTTTCAATAATGCGAGCGGCACATTCACGCGCCATCTCATAAAAGCTTTTTTTGTCTTTTTCATCGGCATTTGCAACGTTTCTTCCATTATCCAAAATTATTATCAAGCCCTGATCTATTTTAGGAGGCATTTTGTAGTAGCGATATAACTTGAATACACAACAGTGAAACTTTCAAGCTTGTGAAATTCACTGATCAAGAACGAGCAAATAATTTTTTTTTTAATGAAATTCTGAATGATGTTGGACAAGCAGATTGTATTTTTTTTAGGATTTAGGTACAGACTGAGTTTGACTGAGTTGAAGCATGAGCAACGAAGTACGAACGGTCAAGTAAACATGTTTGGATTCAAAATAGACATGTGTAAGTAATGCGAGTGATATTACTCGGGTAATATTACTCTACGATGTAATGCAACATCACACATTACGCGAAGGAAACAAACATCACACCATCACCCAACATGTTTCTTTCTTTGTCGTGTAATGTTGCTTAATACACGAACGGAACCGAGCGAGGGAGACAGACCGATCGACGCAAAATAAATGAGCAAGCGACACGGAATTATTCCTAGTGATTTTGAACCGTATGTCCTGGCCGCTAGGTACATTTTTATACCTATGGTACGTCTGAATTTTAATATAGGTATTTGTGTTTATATTTTTCATGCGGCCAGCCGGTAGTTCCCCGCAAGTACTTACTTAATTTTTTATTCGCAACTTTTGTAAAATCGCTAGTCGCTCGTAATTGTTTAGTAATATTTCATATTAATTTTTGTGTTTGATTTGAATTACTTAAGCACTTGTTTGAAGATAGTTTTATTATTTGTTTTAATGCGTGTTTAATAAGTGAAAGAAATAACGGCGTCTAAATGAAAGTACAGTCCTCCTTGGATGCACTTTGAGGATATCGCGCCGAAACAATGCATCTACTGCTCTCGTATATTAACATTATTGTCGAGCTCAATTTGCAGTCTAAGTCGCCATATGAAATCCGTTCATCCCACAATAAATTATATTAAGTAAAAAATAAAATTATTATATTATTAAGTAAGTCAATCTCTGTCAAGTAATATAACAGTGTATTACAATACAAAGTTCATACTTTGTATTGTAATACACTACTGTAATGACACACCCGAATCATTACCTAAGTGATGTGTTGATACACATCACTTAGGTAATGATTCGGGTGTATAGATACAATGTATTCGTCGTCACAGTATCTATTGAACGCACCGAGTAATGTTAAGAGTGATGTGTAATGTTTTCGAGTAATATCACCTGTCTGTAAAAGTGATGTCATATCACATTACATTGGGAAGTGATGTTTTGCGCAAGTCTAATTCAAAACAAGTCAATATCTGTCAAAACAAGATCCAACAAGTAGGTAGAGTCCGCGCCACGAAAGAAGTCCCACAGACGCAGCGCTGCTGTCGCGAAGCTTCATCTTCAAAAATGAACGCGTTGATCAATTGCGGGAACTTCAAAGTATTGACAATTCACTCTATCATAAATCATAACTCGAAAACTATCGCGGAACATACATGGGAGTGATTCGGATAGCCCTAGTGATGGTCTACCTTTGAACTTCAGTTTGACACAAATTTTAGGGACACCCTGTATATGTAATCTCAATTGCTACCATTTTATTGAGATGTTTTAATTCATCTCATCCAACCAATACATACTTCGTACTATTTAATCTTAACTCACTCAAATTAACTTCATTCGCTAACTATTTTGAAAATAATTTTAGTTCCATAAATTCTAGATTGATAAATTTCGTAAAGCAAAACATGTATCTTTTTTTATGATTGAAGGATTACTGGTGGTCTGGAAGCCTTTCCCGTTTCACCAGGACGGGTGGGCGAGTAAAAGCTCAGCCAGAAGAGGTGAAATTTGCTAATAGCTACCCGAATGCCTCTGAAGGAGACCTAACAACTCAAGAGCAACTGCTTCGCGAATGAATCTACTACCGGATCGAAATCGTGACCCGATGAGAAGATCCGGCGAGAAACTTAGCTGGCTGATGCATGGGTTAGGTTGCATGTCGACCTCTTTGTTGAGTTCTTTTTTGCCACGTACCATCCGGCTATGGAATGAGCTCCCTTCCACGGTGTTTCCCGAGCGCTATGACATGTCCTTCTTGAAACGAGGGTTTGTGGAGAGTATTAAGCGGTAGGCAGCGGCTTGGCTCTGCCCCTGGCATTGCTGAAGTCCATGGGTGACGGCAACCACTCACCATCAGGTGGGCCGTATGCTCGTCAGCCTTCAAGGGCAATAAAAAAAATCGACGAGTACGGTTATCGGGGTCCCTAAGCCGGCGCGTAGTATTAGAGCTGAAGGCGTCAAATGCAAAGGATATGGATCTGATTTATCCACAAGGACGTGTCTGGGGCGTCGACAGTGACTGGCTCCTGCGTGATCAGGATTCGGAGAGTAGTCAGTGGTGTTGGAATTTGAATATGGAAGCAATGGCAGGCAGCACTTGACACATGTTAGATTACAGTTTCGAATATTGGAATGTTTATTTAAATGTTTAAAACAGATGATTGTCTTCTCGTCAGCGAAGACAATTGACTTCTCATCTAGACACGGTCAGAGCAACATCTTAGAGTTTTATAAAAATAAAAATATTGTAATGGTGTACTAATGTACAAAGTATTTGCAATATAATATATTAACCATGAAGTAGAGTCTTTTTAAATAGCCCCTCACCTACAGAACCCAATCTCCTCAGACGGCTAACCTGCAAAAACGGGACTGTACGGATTGGAGGGTGTCTACGTGTGTGCGGGCCACGTGAGCGAACACCATACTCGCGTAAGTCATATAAAAGGCTTATTACATTTAGCTGAATTTAGTCGACTGAATTCAGAAGCAAATTTAGAAGCTTCTGATTACACTGTTCTAAATTCAGTTACTGAATTAATTGTCAGTTTAAACGCAACGAAGTAAGACGTGTCATCTGCGCAAGAGGATGGCCCCAGTATTGTCTAGACAACAACAATTTTTTTGTTTTTTTTTGTTTTATTTTGTTCTTGTTTTTGATGTGAAACATCTATAGCCGCACGTAAAACCGATTTCTGGCGTGGCGACGCATGCCGTGGCGACGCGTCGCCATGCGCAATCGACTGTGCGATTCTTTCCCACTCGATCCGGCACTAAGCCATCTCTCTCGCTACACTGAGCTCGGAAACCTATAGTGTATACTCCGTAGTGTATACAGTGTGGTTTACTACAGTACATATAACCTGTGTTTTACTTGAAAACAAATTATTTTTTCGTATTATTTTATTTTATCATTATGACATATTTAGCTCCTATCACAATCTGTTCTTTTCTGCATATTACTTTTACAAAATAATGTCAATGTTCCACATCTGCGAGGCGCCCGTGACGGCTCACATTTTTTGTTTGTTTCAATTTCTCAAAAAAAAAACAATATTATCGGTGAGGAAATATTTATTGCTGTGCGGAATGTTAGCAAATATGAACATTATGAGTGATTTAGAACCAGCAGACTTCAAAAATTATCTATAAATGGATTCGATCTCGTTTGATCCAATATTAAACCTTATGACACCGTTTATTCAAAAGCAGGATAATATCCTACGATAGTCTATTATATATCTATTGTATAACTATTACTTAACTAATCCTACGATAGCATAAGTCCAAAAGAAACAGTCATGCCACGTTAACTGGTCCCGTGATTAGTTCGTAAAGAACTTGTGTTACAGGTACCAGATAACGGAAATAAATGTAAGATTTTTATTATACACACACACATATTTAATATACATCTATAACCCTGGAAAAGACATTTATATTTATCATAGAAATATCTTCCCTTGGCGGGATTCGAACCCGCGACCCCCTTGTGTAGTGACCATGACACTTACCACTACACCAGACGGCCGTTAAATTGGTTGTAACATTAAGATTTCTTGCAACAGGGAATTCGTATCAAGATTTAAAATTTAGTTCTTCAATATCCTAACCCCCGATGACAAAAACTATCCCTTTTTTTATTGTTTAGATGGGTAGACGAGCTCACAGCCCACCTGGTGTTAAGTGGTTACTGGAGCCTATGGACATCTACGACGTAAATGCGCCACCCACCTTGAGATATAAGTTCTAAGATCTCAGTATAGTTACTACGGCTGGCCCACCCTTCAAACCGAAACGCATTACTGCTTCACGGCAGAAATAGGTGGGGTGGTGGTATCTACCCGCGCGGACTCCCAAGAGATCCTACCACCAGTCAGAAATAACCAGTCAGAATAAACGCGGCATGGTTGCGGACTGTCAAAACATGTTTCGTACAGCAAAACAACATTTTGTTTTTTAGGGGAAAAAAAATTGTGTGCTATGATACGTTTGCATATCCGATTTAAGCCCACCACTTGCTCAGACAGTGACAGTTGTCAATTTCACAGAAATAGAGACAATTTAAAAATAAGTGATAAAATTTAGTTAGAGTTGTTTGCAAACTCATATTTTTGTTTACAGAGTTTGCTTTATTTGTTTTCTTCGCAACAGAAAATTTGTGTCTTCAAAAATGAGTACCTACCTTTTCCATAGTGCTAAAAAGAAATACAATATACATTGAAATTCTATAAGCAGTAATGTGAGTGGGCAGTAGCTAAAAATGCCGCCTGTACTCACAAATAAAAACAGAATAATGAGTGAAATGATGAAGCTTTCATTTCATCACAGAGCTTTTTATTGTTACCTCGGCATGAGTCTCTGGATTTTTGTTCTCATAACGGGTAAATACTTTAAATGTGTGATAAAAAAAACTTAATATTCTGATTAAACAAAAATGGGTCAGAAGATCATACGCTGATAACAGCCTGGCGAATCACAGGGCATACGTGTATGAAATCCTACTTTAGCCTAGTCAGGTCTCAACACCAGATAAACTCATAATAATCCAAAATTTATTTCATTATTTTTAGTGATGTACAAATACATGTCGGTGAGCGAAGAAATAAGCATACCCAAGAAAATATATAAAGATCAATACATATCAAAAAGTGATGTTAAGTTTAGAAAGATATATATGAGAGCTTGCAATCCAGCTGATAATATAGTGAGAGGTTCAGAAGGTAAGTAAA
The DNA here is from genome assembly GCF_003987935.1 of Bombyx mandarina. Next base: position 4,317,952 of record NW_021011480.1, read on the forward strand.
ACAAACAATACAACTAACCAAGTCATAAAATGTAATTTAAAAAATGTGATTTGAACGTTTCAATAGTTTTATTATTTTAAATACACATAGTATGTTGGATATTTTATGAATATACTGAATAACTGATAAACTGAAAATATTTACTAATTAATCAATTAAAATTGTTATAAATTTTGTCATCTTAGTTTAGCGAGTGATATATATCTTATTACATTCTAGCTTCATGAATGGTTTCTTTCTTTCTCTTTTCTTGGGTGCCTATAAGGTGACAATAATCTATGCCAGAGTATGTACCTAATAGAGATGCCCTGTAGATAAAAAGCAGATTATTAAGTAGTAGTCATTATTCTTTTAAATTGGCAAAATATGCTTGTACTGAAAGTATTGTTTTCAGGATAAGTATCTGACTGTCAGCAGTAGACAATTCAATAATTTGTCATTTCAATAACTGTGTGTAAATGATACTTATACCTTAGTTACATAATTATAGTTTAAAATTAACTTTAACATTGTAACTTGTGAAACTATACAAAAGTATCAGTCTATTGAAAAACCTATGTTTCACTGTAATAGTTTTGAACCAGGTTTTTTATTTGATATGTGTATATATATAAATATCTTTTAATATACCAATATAAACTTTGCTTTTTGATATGTTATGTAAATTGTTTTCTTTTTATGATGTCAATATTTTCTAAGTTTAAATACATTATTTTTGGTTTTCCCATCTTGACACACTGAAAATATTTAAATTTTAATCTCATGTTCCGTTTTGCATTTCATTTCCATCAAAGTTAGATCACAGAATTCAGAATATGGGAAATAGTGATTTAAAAAAATTAAAACCATGTAAAATTTTGCCACATCATACAGAAAATAGGTTGAATTTGGGCATATTGTTTTTGCTGTATTTGCTTGTCTATTTATTGTACTGTACTTTATAACAATTAAACATATTAATTCAGGTGCAGTAGATGAGGATGCTTGGTTGTTGCATGGTGTGCTCGTGATCACCAGGCATGGAGATAGGGGTCCACTAACACATCTCAAAGGAGGTGATAAATTACCTTGTGATTCGTCAATTGTTTCGCCACTGTTGAAAAGGTTTGATATCGAAAAAAATGTTTTTATTTTTATTTATTTTTATTGCTTGGGTGGACTAGCTCACAGCCTACCTGGCGTTAAGTGGTTACTGGAGCCTATAGACATCTACAACGTAAATGCGCCTCCGAACCAACTAAGCAACAACAAAAAAAAATATTGCCATTGTAGATAGAACGAACACGGCTTTCCTGATGATGAATGGTTATCATCACTCATGAACATCAGCAATGCCAAGGGTACACCCAACGTCTGCCAATCTTTTTTTATGTGTATAGACGTCCGGTGCATTAGTATCTAGCTATACACCGGTGTTCAAATCCCTTTCCGAATCAATTTTTATAATGAAATACGTATGTACTTAACAAATGCTCACAGTTGACTTCCACGATGAAGTAATAACATCGTGTAATAAAAATCATAAATCCGCAAAATTATAATTTGTGTAATTACTGGTGGTAGGCCCTCTTGTGAGTCCGCACGGGTAGGTACCACCGCCCCGCCTGTTTCTGCTGTGAAGCAGTAATGCGCATCGGCTTGAAGTGTGGGGTAGCTGTATTAACTATATTGAGACCTTAGAAGTTATATCTCAAGGTGGGTGGCGCATTTAAGCTGTAGATGTCTATGGGCTCCTGTTACCACTTAGACCAGGTGAGCTTGTCCACTCATCTAAACAATAAAATAAAAATAAAAAATATAGTTAAAACCCTCATTTGATCGTAGTTACGAAGACTATGTAGCTAACGCAAGCGCGTCAGGTCGGGCGTGGTGGGTGACCTCAACAGGTCCTTTTCACAATTTCCCTTCACTGCCGACTCGGGCGGCCGGGACCAGCTGTGCCCTGGGACAGTTGACGCCAAGGGGACTCCTGCAAATGATAACTGTGGGTGAGTTGAAGGACTTATCGGACATCGGATCTGCATCCACAAGTTTTTATAACTTTGCATGGGGACATCTGCTTTGACCCGAGCTCGACGTGTGAACTAGCCCATAGACACAACCCACTGAGTTTTTGGGCGGCTTTTCTTAGTGGGTCGCGATTCCGACCCGGCAGTAGATTTTTTGAGGAAAAAAAATTAAGCCTGTGAGCTTATCTTCGCGTAGTCGGAATAGACCTTTAGGAAATGTCACGGAAATGACTTTGACTGATGCAGTATTTATTATTTAAAACTAATTTAGTGTTTCTTGTGACTTAAACATGGAGCATACTGGTTATTTTTTATACACCGTGAATGCAAGTGGAGGAGATTGAGAACTGAATATTTGGTATTGTCCAAAAAGTTGTCTGAGGTTCAGTAATTTTTTACGATTTCCCCGCTGAGGAAATCTATACATATAAATAAAATTGGAGTGTCTGTTTGTAATAGTGAAATTGGCTCTTTTTACTACATGCATATAAATATATATACGGTACATACACCAAAATAACAATTTTTACAGTTTTTGTCTGTCTGTCTGTCTGTTTGTTGCGGCTAATCTCTGGAACGGCTGGACCGATTTTCACGGGACTTTCACTTATAGGTAGCTGATGATATAAGGAGTAACTTAGGCTAATTTTTTTAGACTAGCTTCGCCCCGCGGCTTCACCCGCGGTACGACAATAACCGCGGGTAACATCGCGGGACTCAGCTATCAATAACAAAATTTAATGTTTCCGAAGCGAAGCGAAGGCGGGTCGCTAGTGTCTTAATAAGAGGATAATATTTTTTCAGGTAACATTCTGAGGGCAGCGTATGCAGATAAATTAGGATTAGACAATATTGATCCACAGGGAAAAAAGGACACAGGTAAATTATAGTTTTGTTATCGAATTCAATATTAATTGGTAATTCATTTTATGCTTAGTTAGTATTACAGAATGTTATAAGGTTTGACTCGTAAAAACAATGTGTGCAGTTCACAGGCGGCCGAAGCGAATACTCTAGAAGTTTCTGTCTTATTCATACAGAAGAGGGCCGTTCGGATTGTCGATAATCTCATTCTCACCGATCGTTTGGAACCTCTGGGTCTGCGGAGGGACTTTGTTTGTCTGTAGTTTGTACCGTATGTTCCACGGGGAGTGCTCCGAGGAATTTTTTGAGATGAATCCATCATCTCGTTTATAACGTCGCACCGCCCGGCACCGGAGTAAAGTTCATCTATGCTACCTGGAGCCACTGCGTTCAACCACAGTGCGTTTTCAGAGCTCTTTTTTGCCACGTACCATCCGGCTTTGGAATGAGCTCTCCACTGTAATTCCCGAGCGCTATGACATGTCCTTCTTCAAACGAGGCTTATGGAGAGAACGGTAGGCAGCGGTTTGGTTCTGAACCTGGCTGAAGTCTATGGGCGACAGTAACCACTCACCATCAGGTGGGCGGTATGTTCGTCCGCCTACAAGAAAAAAATAAAAATAAAAACTGGCGTGCTAAATCGTGTTTGTCTTCTGAGTTTTGTAGGATTGGTGAGAACGAAACGTATGAAAAGAGTGTGGAACGGAACGTTAAGGAGTGAGAGAAAACGGAAAGAAAGGGAGAAGAGAATGACAGACAGAATGTCAGGGAATGGGAAGATGGCGAAGACGGTTGAAAAATGAGCAAGACGTAATAAAAGTGCTAGTTATTAATTATTATTAGAACAGGAGATTTTGGAACAGTGGAAGTTTTATTTTATGCGCTGCAATCCTATTCTACAGTTTTTTAGTTCAGCAGTAAAATTTTTGTGTAGGTGTGGCGGTGTCGTACAGCACCCGCTATCGCCGCACGTTCCTGTCGCTTTCGGGGGCGTGGTGGGGGGCGGCGCGGGGCGGGGCGGGGGCGCGTCTGGCCGCCTGTCGGGAGGCGCACAGCGTCTCCTTCTGCTTCAGGGACTGCGCCTGTCCCGCTCATCACGCCATCGACAAGTATGGAACACATACGCTTTGACATTTTCTACTGGTGGTAGGAGCTCTTGAGAGTCCGCACGGGTAGGTATCACTACCCCGACTATTTCTGCCGTGAAGCAGTAATGCGTTTCGGTTTGAAGGGTGGGGCAGCCGTTGTAACTATACTGAGACCTTAGACCTTATTTCTCAAGGTGGGTGGCGCATCTATGTCGTATATGTCTATGGGCTCCAGTAACCACTTAACACCAGGTGGGCTGTGAGCTCGTCCACCCATCTAAGGAAAAAAATATAATTATGTGCAATCACCCTTTATGAGATTGATCGTTAGTTGTTTTTTGCTTACATGGGTGGACGATTTTAAGACCTGTGTCTTTAGTGCGAGTTTTTTAACGTTCTCGATAACGTAAAAGTTAACTTCAATTTTGTATGAAGTTGAAACGTTTGCTTACGTTAGCCGCTAGGGGTGCTGTTCGAACTCCATACAAATTTGAGGTAAGTTGTACGCTATCGAGAAAGTAAAAAAACTCGCACTGAGCACAATGGTGTTAAGAGGTCACCGTAGCCAATAGATACCAACAACGTAAATTCCACCACCTACCTGAAGACATGAGTTGTAAGTCTCAGTTTTACAACGATCTACCCTTCGAACCGAAACGTTTTGCTGGAACACGGCAGAAATAGAAAGGGTGGTGGGAACCTACCCGTGAGGACTCACAAGACCCTAACACCGGTAGTACAGTTTCTCTTTACTACCAGTGCTGGAGTCTGGGCTGACAAGACTGGCTTCTTTTTGCTTTAAAAATTTGCCGATTTCTCATAATATGGATACTTCTAGATCTATATTAGAAATTTAGTTTTTTGCCAAGTTAGCCTCAGCTTATTCTCTGGGACTGACGGACTTTGAGTAGCAATTGTTAATTTCAGAAAAACATGCAACATATATAAATAAACAGCAATGAGAATGGTTCTTGTGCCACAAAATAGTGTTGTTCTAAGATTAAAAATTGCTGCTAAAAGTCTGCGGTGAGAGTCTACTGGAATAGGTTGAACGCTTTGAGTAGTCCATAGTGGAAAGTTGGCAGACCGGTATGCGGCTTCGAGTGCTGATTCGGTTCATAAATCTCGAAAATTCCGTCACATTTGCAGAAAAATCAACAATCAAGCAAGGAATCGCTTAGAGTCTCATCCCGCAATCAAAGAGCTGGTCAGTAAGTTATCTAAAGTGTTATTCGAGACGCAAGAACGTACAGACGCGGATGTCGTACGGGATGCCCTTCTAGCTTATATGTGCCACGATGTCCCTTTGCCGTGCACTCACAAAGCCAATCACGAAAAACCAAAACTGACCATAGACAAAAGGCACAGACTACACGAAAGCAAAACGGGAACCAGAAACCTTTTAGATGTCGACATCGACACTTTGAATATGGAACTAGATTATATAAACAATCAGGTGGATATAAACGGAGACGCGGGTAGGAAAGCCAGAGAAGTGATCGGAAAATACTATGACCTGAAAGATAAGAAAGCGCCCTTAGATTTTGATGCCCAAATGGAGAGGGAGAAGTTGTTGTATTATCAGCAGAGATATTTGGATACCGGCGACACGTACGACGACGTAGTCATAGTGAAGAAGAATTTGGACGCGGATTTTAATTTTCCGAACGACGCTAGAATCGATGCGGACTTCGACGAAGACTACAAGGAGCCGACGCCCGAAACCGAAGACTTCTGCATCAAAAAAGAGCACGTTCTCTCGTTGTTCGCGTACTTGGAGTGGAGCTACCGACAGGAGATCAAGAATATTCACAATCGAAAACGGGGCTTGCTCGTCTCGTACGGTCTGCTGCACAACATAGTCCAGAACATGATACGCATGATATCGGAGAACAAGCCCAGATTCGTGATATACTCCGGTCACGATAAGACGTTACAAGCGCTCGTCTTGGCCCTCGGCTTGAGCAATTACCAATATTACAACATACAGTACGCCTCGAGATTGATATTTGAGGTGTACAGGAAGAAGGATCTGCGCGATGAGGTCAAATACGCGAAGAGAAAGGCCGTGGCCCGGGACTTCTACTTCCGGGTCGTCTTCAACGGCGAGGACGTGACGAACAAACTTAGTTTCTGCAATACGAAACACAATGTCGTTATGAGGGTAGTCGATCCGATAGATGACTTGAAAATTTACAATACATTTTTGTGTCCGATCGAGAGCATCGTAAGGTTTATACACGACGATTATTTTAGTGTTTTTAATGTTAGTAACTTCAAGGATGCGTGCGCCACGGCCGGTAACAAGCGTGGATGAATAAATATACCCGAGCGGTAATGGAATTCGACCACCAATAGAAAAATATCATATTTTGGTATCGAACGAATTTCGGCGTTAGTCGATCGCGGCGTTTGACCCGTCAAAGTGATTAAAGTACCGGGTATAATGGAATCGTTGCCGATAAAAATATAGCTCTAAAAGCATAAAATCATGGTTTAATAAATACATACTTTTTTTTTTGTTTAAAGTAATTATCTGATCGTTACCCTTTCTTGAAATCTGTGTGAATTCTTCAAGTGAATCCGACGTGTTGAAGTCGGTTAAAATTACGTCGAAACATTTCGTTAAATTAGTAGACAAAATAAAAACAGCTGATGCACGGGGTAGTGACCTTGTGTGATGATGGTTTCAGAAAATTAAACATAATTAGTAAATAAATTATTTATTTATTGCGTCTAGATACTATTAAGCCGTGTGCAGTTTGAGAATGGAATACTGAATGTGTCAAATAAAATACATATCTTAAAAATACATATTATATGTTTATATATTTATAAAAGGGATATATTATTATAATGTTACGACTAAAAAGAAAAATTATCTATCGTGCGAACATCAGTGGTGTCAGCCTTAATCGGCCTTAGCCTTTGTCGTTGAAAGTATGAAATTATGTCAATGAGTATAAAATTGTCGATACCGCAATTTATACTATTATCCGAATTTAATAAATGAATTAATATGTGCCCTAACGCATTGATATCGAAAATTCTCATTTAGAAACCAGCTTGCTAATATTGTTATTGCTATATGAACTTTTAGTGTTTACTAGAATTAATATTCAACTAAAACGAAGCTCACGGCCACTCACGGCCACTCACGGTTGGCAGCCAGTAAACATTGTTATTAGCACGGTCAACGCGTATCAGTGGTGTACAAATTATTAAAAAAAATTAGTTTAAATTACATTACCTTTCAGACGAGGCCATATATCGATATAAGTAAAGGTTTGTCTGTATGCTTAGTTATAGTTATCTACCTACACTACTAAAGAAAATATTCTACAATATTTTCGAATGTTCCTAATTTTGTTTGTGCAATAGTCCTATAAGAATCATCAGATGTCATGTGACAATTTGATTCTCAATTTTTATAATACATGTGTACCTACACTACTATAAAAAAATATTCTACAATATTTTCAAATAATCCTAATTTTGTTTGTGCAATATTCCTATAGGGATCATCAGATGTCATGTGACAATTTGATTCTCAATTTTTATAATACATGTGTACGTACACTACTATAAAAAATATTCTACAATATTTTCAAATAATCCTAATTTTGTTTGTGCAATATTCCTATAGGAATCATCAGATGTCATGTGACAATTTAATTCTCAGTTTTTATAATACATATCTTAGATGAAAGAGAACCGTTATTTCAACCCAATATAAAAATAATAGTTAGTACTCGTGTTAATAATAACACGTAATGTAACACAAATAAACTTCTGGTTGCTTTACATTGCCGGGTCATGAAAGCGATCAGTATGCAATTATTATTTCCTTTTCTTGAGGATCGGTTTCTCTATTTAAACCTCATATAAACTAAACAGTTTGCAAATACCAAAGAGATAATGAAGCCATATGAAGCACTGTAATAGACAAGAGAGTTTTATTTATACTTTGGACGAATTAGATCTCAACTAAACCCAAAATCTCTTTAGATTTATTGTTACTTAATTAGATTATGTATTAATTTTGTCCCCTCGTGATTTTTATAGTTTTACGTAATAATATAATTAAAATGTTATAATATTTAATTATCTAGTTTAGTTCAAAAATATATTCTGTAAATTTGACTGTAATTGAAAAGACTGCACATAGAATACTTTGTTGCCATATTAAAAGTTATTTGCGATTCGTGGTCTCTACACTAATAATTACTATTATTCTGGTCAGATGTTACTTTGTTATTCATTATGTTTTTGGTCATCAGTTAATACTGATTTATGTAATAAAATTAACCAATTTCCCGAATGTGTGGAACGATTATTGTACACAATATTATATTAATTTGTATTTTTGCGTTATTTGTGAAAAATATCACATAAATAGTTTCTATTGCGTGATTTTTTCATGTGTCAGTGATAAAACGAAAAGATATTATAGTACTTATTGACAAAGTAATATGTTTTTTATTTTATACTAGTGGACCCGGCGAACTTTGTTCCGCCACACGGTTTATTTCAAACACATCAACCGGTCAACTTCAAAATTCTACTATAATTAACCATAGACTACATTACGTTTAGCTGTCAGTTTCGTTTTGTTATTCCATATCAGTTGCGTTTTGTTATACCACGTTTTATGTCACGTCCCACGTGAATGTGATAAAAAGTATCCTATGTCCTTCTCCTGGTTCTAAGCTACCTCCTCACCAATTTTCAGCCAAATCAGTTCAGCCGTTCTTGAGTTATAAATAGTGTAACTAACACGACTTTCTTTTATATATATATATATATAGATTTTAATTTAAAAAAAGCCAGTCCGTATTTTTCATTTTGAAAATTTGATCTTGATTAACACACAAGATTTCATGAACAAGTTTCACCAAGTTTGGTCGAAATGCTCACTCAACCTCCGTAACTTACTACTTAGTTGAAAAATAAATAATAACTTTTTTAAACTATTATTTATTTTTCATTTTATAGTTGAATTTCAATTTTTTTAAATTATTTTTTAAATAATGAATTGTCATCGATCCTTAATAAGTATACCAAATTTCGAGTTAATCCGACGTTTTAAAGGGGGTCAAAATCATGTTCAAAGATTCCGTTACATACTAGCATGCATACGTCTGAAGCTAATAAAAGCGTATTAATACTCAGGTCTTTAATAATTTCTAATCACATTCCTACTTACTACTGAACTTTCAGTTGATAGTCTAATAGAAAATGTCTACAGCATTTTACTCAATGACATCTCATCAAAGATCATCAAAGACAGCGCCCTCTAGTAAGCGCGCGGTAAAAAGGAAATGGGTACCAATCTAAAGACAGCTCTGGTTTTATTATAGGTATGTGTACTTTGATTATTGTACAAACCGTATGAAGTATGCAAGGAAGAGCATAAAGTTTTTTTTTTTTAAATATACAGCTTTATATATATGTACCTTCATAGATACCGATAATTTTTTTAAATGTTCTTTAATTATATTTTATATAAGTTGTATAACATTAACATTAAAATATATACAGTCAAACCTGGATAAGCGAGAGTTCAAGGGAGCACAATCTCATTCTCGCTTATAGAGGTTTCTTACTACGAGTTTCTCGCTAATGCACCCTCTGAATTTCGTTTCGCGATTTTCTGGATTCAAACGCCTTTACTATTTTAAGCTTGTCACTTAATGACAGTATTTTAATTTTCCGTTTTGACATGATGCAGAACAAAACTTTCTTTTGCAATTGACTAACGATAAACTGAGTAAGTCCGACAAACAGGACGGTACACAGGCACACGTGTCCATTCGAAAAGAATGCGATAAAATAACAACGTTATTTAGTTCCACGAAATAGAATAGGTTCAATATTGACGAGAAAACAATACAAAAACAATGGTAGGAAGTTCCACGAAAGTTAAGAATGAGTCATAAAATAGCAGATGTTAAATTTCTAATTTGTTTTGTCATTTGTTCCTCCTAAATAATATAAATAAATAAAGCTCGACTGTCGCTTATAGAGGTATAGATAAGTAGCAGTCTCACTTACGGAGGTCCATGAGGGCAAAACGACTCTCTCTTAGAGAGGTTTCTGTTTCTCGCTTATAGAGGTTTTGGGAGCGTAAAATGACGGGTCCTGGCTATTACTCTCACTTATAGAGTTTTCTCACTTATCCAGTTCTCACTTATCCAGGTTTGACTGTACCTATTTCACTACTTTCTTTCAAATCCTTATTATTTTGAAGTTCAACTGCTACCAACTTACCTAGGTTCTCGAACAAAATCATAGATGGTAGCACATGCTAAACAATGGCATACATTGCTTACTTGTTTAGCATATCTTCTGAAATATTGGCAAAGTTGGCATTGAATTATTAAAATGGCATACATTATACTATGGCAATAAACACTAATGAAAAAAAAAAAAAACATTAGCAGAAGTTTGAGATTACCAGAGTCTAACACTTGTTTCTCCTTTTTTTTTGAAACCTAAGCTGATGGTCTTGAGAGACGATATCAGCGTAACCGGGCAAGTAGGTCAGCTCATGGGACTCAAAGTTGACGTTATTGCTAACACGAACCCTAGCAAGAGCCGTGCTTTGCAGAATCTACCACCGGATCGGAAACGCGATCCACTGAGAAGATTCGGCGAGAAACTCAGTGGGCGGTTTCTGTGGGTTAATTTACTTGCTGAGCCCTTCATCGCAAGCGACGGATTCGACGAGAACGATGACCGGTGCTTGAGGTACCTAGAAGCACCGTTAGTGGATCGGGAGGATCCGTAATGACGTGTGTTTCTTCTGTTTAATATACTCGAACAAGCGTATGAATATGAAACAACAGTTGAATATATTTATGATCATTATGACCTTATGCAACAATTTAAATTGCCTAATAGTAGATCCAGATTTATTATCATTTCCACCAAAATTATTCCGTGTAAAATTTCTTAAAGAAAATCAAAAACAACAAAACCGATGATAACTTCAGTAAACCGGTATTTGAGTTGTAAACATAATATTTGTACAGGTGTGTATTAATGTAATTCACTTCAATATTGTGATTGTCCGTATTTAGGTGAATAACCAATTCATTATGAATCTGTTTTGTTTTATGATTTTAATACAGCCGTCCTTGGTATTCGAATGCTGATGTCATTTGTTTTAAAATCTGGACTACTTTTAGTTCTACTCAGTGCTATACTAGTCTTTTTGTTGTTTATGGCTACTAGTTATCTGTGTGCTTAGTGCGAGTTTTCTAACGTTCTCGATAGCGTAAAAGTTAACTCAAAATTGTATAGAGTTGGAACAGCGCCTCTAGCGGCAAACGTAGGCAATAGTTCCAACTCCATACAAATATGAGTTAACTTTTACACTATCGAGAACATTAAAAAACTCGCATTAAGCACACTGAAATGCGATAAGAACATTAATAATATTAACGCTCCTAGCGGCAAACGTAGGCGAACGTTACAACTCGATACAAATATGAGTAGGTCGCATCGGTAGGCAGCGGCTTGACTCTGCCCCTGGCATTGCTGAAGTCCTTGGGTGACGGTAACCACTCACCATCAGGTGGGCCGTATGCTCGTCTGCCTACAAGGGCAATAAAAAAAAAAGAAGTTAACTTTTACACTATCGAGGACGTTAAAAAACTCGTATTAAGCACACTGATAAGAACTTTAATAATATCAATGTCGTCCTACCTACGACCTAGCTGGTAAGAAGTCATTGTTGCAAATGAGCATTAGTTATGCTAGGACAGAGTCATAACGCTGTTTACGGAGAAGGTTCCTTTAAAACCAAAGTTTAAAGTAGGATATGTCAATGCTTGGGAAACATCGTGGAATTGAGTTCATTCTAGACAACGTATAGGTATATAAGCAGCGTATATACGTATGTACGTATATACATAAATATGTAGAGGAAAAAAAAAATACATTTATATGTTTCAATTTCGTTCCAAATTAAATATTCATATTCTTCTGTTGTCTGCGGAAAACGTATTGTAACGAATTGTGTTCTATCTACGTAAAACAAATATAATTTATTCAACATAAATATCATTCTATAAATAAATATTATATTCTTTTTTTGATAACCGAACAGGTATGTTAACGTGTCGTCTAGTTTCGGATTTTGTCTCATTAAATAAAATAAATAAAAAAATAAAAATAAAAAAGCCTTTTATTTCTTGCTTTTCATACCCAAAAAAAAAATTTACACTATTAATATGCATGCAAAATCATTCACATTTTTAAATTTATTATCCCATATTCAAAATAATTAACGAAATAATTTTTAATTGAATCTTGATTATGATTTTTTGATTATGTACATGTTATGAGTGATAAGAAGTATTGAATTGTGTTCTTATTTTAAGAAATAATATACATAACATTTGGAATAATTTTTACATTGAAAAGTACTAAATATTGATTTAATTGGTTAAATTAGTCAGGGTTTATTTATGTTAGCAAGANATTGAATTGTGTTCTTATTTTAAGAAATAATATACATAACATTTGGAATAATTTTTACATTGAAAAGTACTAAATATTGATTTAATTGGTTAAATTAGTCAGGGTTTATTTATGTTAGCAAGAACCCTCTCAATGAAAGGTGAAGGCCTCCTCCAGAGATGACCAGTACTCTCTATTCTCTGCCGCTCGCGGCCATTGTTCACCTGCTACTTTTATGATGTCATCTGCCCATCGTGTATTTGTCTCATTAACGTTTATCAAATATAAATAGGTAGTTTTCCAATTACAGCACAAGAGCGCATTATGCGGCATAATGCTCAACATTAAATGTTCCAACTACAGCAACGCTTCGCACAATCGAGCACTCTCAAAAGTACTGCTCTCGCGTGATACTCGCAATCGATACCGACTCCGTGACAGAAAATTGACAAGATTTTTTTTTTCTTTAAGTTGGCATTGATCGAAATTTTGTTTATATTATCGTTAGTAATATTATTTAATGTTGAAAAAAATTGTAAGGCTTTCGTTTCGTCGTAGTTTCTTCGAAATAATCAATGTTAATTAAAACTGTGCTAACTTAGCGCACTCTGCTGATGCATTTGAAAACTAATTCACGTTCCAATTAAGCTTCAGCATAATTCGGCATTGTGCGTCACTGAGTCGCATTATGCTCTGTAATTGGAAAACTTCCATAGTTGCGACGTTCGATTACACAGTATAAAATTTATAATGGCACGAAGTATTAACAAACTCTCTTTTGTTTGTTGATATTATAGTCATTTAAGAAGTGCAGTGGCCGTCATGGGCATGCCATGACCACAGAAGATCATTGTCTTTCATAATAAGAAACGAATTGGACTGTCGCCGAATCAAGGCTAAGAAACCTACATATTAAGTATGTAGTCGTCTGATTAAATATTGAGTTTTTCGAGCATGTTGGACTTGTTTCCGCGCGGAGGCCTCAAGGCTGTGGACGGTTGCTAACCTCTTTTATGTAGGTGACTGGGTGATAAACGCGAGTCTGCAAACGTGTAACTATGTCTGCGTTTCGCGTAGATAATATAATATTCGCCGCACTTTATCACGTCTTTATGTTGATTCCTCGATGCTGCGGGTCGTGACCTTTTTTTTTATTGCCCTTGTAGGCTGACGATCATACGGCCCACCTGATGGTGAGTGGTTACCGTCGCCCATGGACTTCAGCAATGCCAGGGGCAGAGCCAAGTCGCTGCCTACCGCTTAATACTCTTCACAAGCCTCTTTTGAAGAAGGACATGTCATAGCTTTCGGGAAACACCCTGGAGCTCATTCCATAGCCGGATGGTGCCTGGCAAAAAAGACCTATAAGAGCATCAGTTTTTTCTTAACATATTCTGCCATTGGTTCATATTCTTAAAGTAAATTCACCTCGGGGACTTGGATGCTGGAAACGTTCTGGTCTGACCAGGGTATGCGACTGTTTCTTTTCGGCTTCTTGTCATGTATTTCTCCGGTGAAGAAAAGTCACTGGACTGACCTATGTTTGATTGCCTAGGCTTCCGATTGGTTGGTTACATGTGCAGTCTACTGAATGCAGAATACATATTTTCTGTGAGCAGCACATTACAAAGTCATCCAGACTCTGTGGATTTCCATCTCTCAAAATCTGCATCCCTTTCTAGAATATGAAGAACACTAAAGTAGGTAAGTTTAAGTAAGTAAGTAATTAATTTAGTAAGCATTAAGTCCGCCAATGTAAATTTTACATGAAGTGTAATAAATAAATAAAGTGTTGATCACAATCGTTTTTGTCTTATTCCTGTAATTCAAATTCCTCCATTTTTTCTTGAGCTGAGACAGCATTCTCCCTAACTCGTGTTCAATACATTCATAATAAAATTATATAAATAAATATTATAATATACTCTATAGCCTAGTTATAATAATAATTTGTTACTACATTAATATTGTAATTTGATCGTAAAAATGTTGAACTAAGGAAATTTTCTGGCCGTTTCTTGGTAGACTTTTTTACTGGTGGTAGGACGTCTTGTGAGTCCGTAGGTACGGGTAGGTATCACCGCCCTGCCTATTTCTGCCATGAAGCAGTAATGCGTTTCGTTTTGAAGGGTGGGGCAGCCGTTGTACCTACTGTAAAAACTGTGACCTTCGAACTCATATCTCAAGGTAGGTGGCGGCATTTACGTTGTAGATGTCTATGGGCTCCGGTAATCACTTAACACCATGTGGGCCGTGAGTTCGTCCACCCACCTAAGCAATAAAAATTAAAAGACTAATTTTCGAAAGGGGACCAGTTTTAAATATTATAATATGTTTTGATTTTTAAACAACTAAATATTTTTAAATTACAAGGTCTTTGTTGAATTTGTAACTTTGTTTACTAATGTAAGCAATCAAGAATAATAAACTTGTTAATTATGCATAGAATATTAACAATAAATTTTAAATTTTATAAAATTATATATTTAACCTTTCCGTAAGGATGATGTAAAAAGAGTGAAAATTTTCAAATGGTATTATTTCACGTTTATCGATTTAAATTTAATACAAGCTATAGATTGCTGTTTTTGTTTGGACTTGTTGAAAATGCTATTACTACAGAGTAGCGTGTACTAATTACAATATCATATTGTGACCGCATACATGTTTTCTTGTAACAATTTTGGGATGTGTCAAATCTGGGATGTCAGACAAGAAAAATATTTTAATCGATGATCTTTAATTAGATTTGAAGGAACATGTGAAATCTGTCTTCGTTATTTATTTAAAGATTAACATACCTGTAACCGAATAAAAAGGTTTATAAAAATAAGCAGTTTGTAAGGAACATCTAAGTAATATGAACAACGGTGAGCTTTACTCATGAGTTTTCTTCCATCAAAACATTTTTTGATTAATGATGTATGATGAATATCATGTATGTATTCGAGGATAAAGTGTAGAACACAAAATGATTAAAACAATAGTTTGATACAACTAGTACTTATGATA
This sequence comes from Bombyx mandarina, assembly GCF_003987935.1. Next base: position 4,333,391 of record NW_021011480.1, read on the forward strand.
AAACAAATCATCATTTTCATCATTATCCTGCCCTTCTCCCAGTCACCTGGGGTCGGCGCAACATGTTTTCTCCTTCCATACTCTTCTATCATATACCATTTTTTCACTCACTCCCCTCCTACCCATATCGTCTTTCACACAATCCATCCATTTCTTCTTAGGTCTACCTCTTCCTCTAAATCCTTCCACCATCATAGTTAACACTCTCTTAACAACCTCATTTTCATTCCGTCTCATCACATGTCCATACCATCCCAAACGTGCACTCCTCAGCTTCTCTGTCACAGGTGCCACTTTCAGACTTCCTCTAACATATTCATTCCGTATTCTATCCATTCTCGTTACTCCACACATCCATCGCAACATTCGCATCTCTGCTGCATGCAATCGCCTTTCATCCGCCACTTTCGTTGTCCAACAAGCTGATCCATACAAGACGGCAGGCCTTATTAAGGTCTTATATATCTTCCCTTTTAGGGGAAGAGGGATGTGCGAGTCACATATGGTGCCCGTGACCTGCCGCCATTTCATCCATCCTGCGTCAATTCTGTGCCTCACAGTACGATCCAGTTCACCGTCGCTTTGGATAACAGACCCTAGGTATCGGAAGTCTTGACATACTGGCAAAGGTGTTCCGTCGAGGGAAATGGGTGTAAAATTGGAGAGACCGCCAAAATCACAGAACAGATGTTCGGTTTTCGATCTGCTGATTTTTAGGCCAACACTCTCCAAATTGCCATTTCTCCAGTATGTTTTGGACCTCGAGCCCGTTTTCTCCGACGAGCACTATGTCATCGGCAAACAGCATACACCAAGGGGGCTCTTCCTGTATCTCCGATGTCAAGGCATCCATCACAAGCAGGAAGAGATAGGGACTTATGATAAAACAAATAAAACCGTTAAATTTAACATAATTATACTCGATACATATCAGTACGATCTATGTGTGTACATAATATAGGTATTATAATATTATAAATAATGTTATTACAGTGATAATTTCATCCGCAAAGCTAAATACATAAGTACCAATATAATTTCGAAGGCAGTTGAGGTACTGAAAGCAGTAAAGCCTACTTTCGGATTTTTTTAAAAGTATTTTAGCGGAAGTAATATGAAAAAAAACTACCAATTTTTTCCCCGAAAAGCAGTATTTTTTCCCGAATAGCTTGCAGCACCATTTACAATTACGCAGTAAGAGCTCAAGGCCGCCGGGTATGCGTGATGTGTGTACTACAATACAGTTTTTAGGTATTTATTTTCGCAACGGGTCTGCGATCCTCGCGATAAAATTATCAATAAAGTTGTCGTTATGCGGAATCAAGGTTAGAACGAAAACTGTTACATGATATTTTTGGCTTGCATTATCTTCAATTGAGCGCGAATTTTGTATGCTTCATAGGTTTTGATAAAGATGGATTGTCTTGCTAGAAATTGCCGACTGACCCGACATTGTTTGTCGGTCGCTACAGCCGAGATTTTGTCATGAATACTTTTCTAACAATAGTCTATAGCCGACCTGAACAGTACATTTTTAGAATGCGAATAAAAATTTTGACGTAAGAATTTGAAAGGATTTCTAAGATAGTCAGTGCCGAAAAAAACAAGAATAGACCACAGTGACATTTGAACCTTTTATTAAGAAAACCGATGATTCGAAAGAGAATAATTTTGAAACTGGTATAAAATTAAAACTATTACCATAAAAAAAATCTTATAAAACGCCACATTGTCGCGCGTGATTTATGAAATCGCCATCTGCAATTTACAGGCCTACGAGAGGATGAACATAATCGATCTTAGTATGTACAGTAGTGATTAACTGCTGCTACACAAGAACCTGTTTCGATTCCCGGTTGAAGTGGAATAATAATGTTGATAGTAATTTGTAATCGGGGACTGAACGTATTTGTTTTAGTCTAGTCACTAGATTAGTTATAGTCTAGTGTGTGAAAAGATCTTTTTTTATAATTAGGGATTACCTACTGGTGGCCCAGAGGCCTTTCCAGTTTCAGAAAAGAACCCTATAACACACGCGTAGTATAATTATATCCTACCAAGTTGTACTTACCAACTTTACCTCTTTGCTTAGCTAAAATCAATAAAATTTTCCTTCGTTTAAAAAAAGAATCGTGTTAGATCACCTGATGCGATTACGTGGTGATAATTATTAATACTTAATATTTTATAATCTTCACAACACTATCTAATTCCATTCCAGTCTAGCCATAACTAAGATTGATGAGCTAAACAAACAATTGAAATATTAGCGGTGACTTATCGTGAAAGATTACAGATAATAAAAATAGAGATTTGGCGCGCAATTTCAGAAGGCTTTTTGAAACGTAATAAAAAAAAATTGTAGAGGGAAAATCGATTGATTTTGTTGGAATTAAAATATCTTAATTGATGTTTCAATTAGTGTTTCGATAAACTTGTTGGTTTGTTGTTTAACGAAGTAACTGAAAGACAAAATTGAGGTGTTTTTTTTTTTGCGAAAATATTGTTAATGTATTGGATACTTCTTTCTTTGTATTTCGAAATCGTTATTTTTTTTATTTTTTACTAGCGGCCCGCTCCGGCTCCGCTCGGGTCTTTAACAAAAATTTTAACGATATTTGACGTTCTTTTATTTGTTTAAATAAAAAAAACGTCAAAATAATAATGTGTTCTACAAAGTCGAAGGTACATTATTTTATTCTATCATAAATAGTTTTCGATGTAAAAAATATTTTAGGTATTTTTTTACACCTTGGGTTACATTATTGGAGTTTCAGTAAAGACCCCTAATTTTTTTTCAAAAAACATTACCATCTATGTCACTCGGGAATAGTGTAGCTTCCAAACAGTGAAATAATTTTTCAATCAGGTTCAGTAGTTTCGGAGCCTACTCAATACAAACAAACAAACAAATCTTTCCTCTTTATAATACTACTAGCGATCCGCCCTCGCTTCGCTTCGGAAACATTAAAACACACATGAAACCAAAAAAAAAAAAAAAAAAAAATAGCCTATGTTCATCAGGGACAATGTCGGCTTCTAATGGAAAAAGAATTTTTCAAATCGGTCCAGTAGTTTCGGAGTCTATTCGAAACAAACAAACAAACAAATCTTTCCTCTTTTTATTATTAGTGTAGATATAGATATAGATTACTAGTATAGACTAGTATAGAAGTATAGATTAGCAATAAAATAAATAAAAATATTTTTATTTTCTTGACTAATAGTCTCACTAAGTTCGATGAAATTTTTCGGATTGAGATCGGTGATCGAGTATCGATGAGATTGTAAGAAGAAGACTGTCGAGCAACATTTTAAATAGCGTGGCTTATAACGGAACTACTCTACAATTTTCTCCAATTTTGGGATACATGTGCGAGTCAATTACACTTCAAAATAATTTTAACCAATAACTGTGACCGGGAATCAGATGCAAACTTCATTCTAATGAGATTCACTAAGCCAATTACTAGGAGTCAACAACCCGTGGCTCTTTGACTCCTCGGCTACGGTTCTTCCGCGAAATGTTTAATTCAGACACAGAATATTACTTATTATCTTGCCTTGTAAGAGACGAGTAAATGTTTTTGAAAAACAAGTAAACAACGAAAATATGATAAAATTATATTATGTCAAAAAAGGCTGATGTTGAGATGATAAGGTTGTGTTTTGAGTGGCTTGATATATGAAATGAAATGAAATGACATTGCCAAATATATTCAATTTTTTTCCCTTACTTGAGCTGGTAATCTCGAGAGGCTATGCCAGCGTAACCGATCGCGTAGGTCACGGGGCTCTAACCAGAGGACGTTACTAACACTAGCTCTAGCAAGAGTAGTTCGCAGAATCTATCACCGGATCGCAAACGTGACCCATTGAGAAGATCCGGCGAGAAACTCAGTGGGCTTAAAATAATAGAAACATGACAGTGACTGGCCGTAACGCTTAACAGGTAAGAAGTATTAATGTGATTTTTAACAAATAAATCGAACAGCTGGCTATTTTGGTTGACAAGGTTGCCGACCACAGCACTATCCCGACGATTAATCGATTGTAAATTGTAAATTGATTAGATTGTATTCTTCTACCCACTCATTTAAAGCTTTCCTTCGTTAAGAACGGTTAGCTGGTAGAAAACTCAATTGTTGAGTTAAGCTCGCCATTTTTTTATATCTTATCGCAATTACTGTAATATTAACTGTGTGTACAAGAATAAAGAATAAAGAATTAATAGAAAAATTTTACCATATAGTCTGACAATAATAATAATTCATGTCCAAAATATATACAACTGAACGTAAATTACTTTAATTCTAAAATATCTTCGAATTCAACTGGCTAACGCTAAGAATCCTTTTGCGACTTATTTTAAAATGATTAGCTAACGATAAAGGCATTGATATCGAGTATCGAGTGCACTCGCGATTCAGATTTTTTTTTACTCGATACGGATCTAATTAGACAATTTTTTCCGTAAGCTACATTGATTAATAGAAACTAGAGGTCCCGCAGTAGTCGAAATTCGACTATAATTAATTGGAATTGTAAGTTTGTACACTATTATGATTGTATTTTATATTTCTATAATCACAAATTTCGCCAAGGCGACACTATAACAAAATATTAATAAAGACAAACAATATTTAATCTACTCTCAATTTGACCACAGACGTCAAGAACAAAAGTTTGACAATAAATAGTATGCATGCGTGTGTGCGTCAAATACATGGTATGTACCACATTCCACACACCATGGTATGGTGTGTGGAATGTGTTCTTTATTGATTGAATGTATCTTTTATGCATTATTTAAAAAATATATTAGCATTGTGCACTTGTTCTCTATATTCTCTATAAGTGTGGAAAATTTCATACTCCTCCGTCCGCGCAATTTTCGTAAAAAGGGATACAAAGTTTTTTTGCTTCACGTAGTACCTATCTTTTATGCATTATTTTAAAAAAATATTAGCATTGTGCACTTGTTCTCTATATTATATTTTATAAGTGTGGAAAATTTCATACTCCTCCATCGGCGCAATTTTCGTAAAAAGGGATACAAAGTTTTTGCTTCACGCATTAATATATAGATTGGTCCAGCCGTTGCGATAACCTGCACAGAGCAAATTATGAGCAATAGAAAAATCAGCATTTTTTTTATTGTTTAGATGGTTGAACGAATTCACGACCCACTTGGTGTCAAGAGGTTATCGGAGCCTGTCGATATCAACAACGTAAATGTCTTCGCTCACCTTGATACACGAGTTCTAAGTCTGAGTATTATAGTAGAACGGCTACCTCACCCGTCAAACCAGATATAGGCAGTGTGGTGGTACTTACCCATGCGGTACCAGCAAGACTTCCTACCACCAGTATAATTACCACACACAATAATTCACACACAATTCACTGGTGTTAGGACCTCTTGTGAGTCCGCACGGGTAGGTACCACCGCCCCGCCTATTTCTGCCGTGAAGCAGCAATGCGTTTCGGTTTGAAGGGTGGGGCAGCCGTTGTAACTATACTGAGATCTTAGAACTTATATCTCAAGGTGGGTGGCGCATTTACGTTGTAGATGTCTATGGGCTCCAGTAACCACTTAATATCAGGTGGGCTGTGAGCTCGTCCACCCATCTAAACAATAAAAAATTTTTTTATTATGAGTGTTCCTATAAAACAACATTTGGTAGGTACCTCTTTCAAATTACGCGTACGAACATGACTAATGTTTCAAGTAAGTTTTTGATTGGTGACACATAATACTTACGTGTGCACGAAACAATTAAAAACCTTCAATTATTATAGTCAATAAAACACACGTATTATAACCGGTTCGAAGCCTTGACAATGAATAGCCTCAAAAACTAAAATACAGCGCGTTCTTTTATGTTTCTTTTTTGCCCTTGTAAGCAGATGAGGATACGGTCCACTTGATAGTGTGTCGTCATAGTGCTCATGGACATCAGCAATCCTGGAGGCGCAGCTAAGCCACTACCCTCCGCTAAGCTTGTGTGACTGAAATAACAATGCTTTAGTATGTGTATGTGTAGTATGTGGATCATTTGCGGTAATAGATCGCTATGGCTGGTGGTAGGACCTCTTGTGAGTCCGCGCGGGTAGGTACCACCGCCCTGCCTATTTCTGCCGTGAAGCAGTAATGCGTTTCGGTTTGAAGGGTGGGGCAGCCGTTGTAACTATACTGAGATCTTAGAACTTATATCTAAAGGTGGGTGGCGCATTTACGTTGTAGATGTCCATGGGCTCCAGTAACCGCTTAACACCAGGTAGGCTGTGAGCTCGTCCACCCATCTAAGCAATAAAAAAAAAGCCTTATGGCAGATTGGGTCTAGAGAGACATAAGATTTGCTACAGTAATATTTGTGCCATAAACACGGGTATATTGTTTTAGAATTACCAATTTCAGGCAGTTGAAAACAGGTACATTCCTCACGCTCTCGAGGGCATCCCGTAGGATAGCAGTAGTATAGATTTTTTATGTGATAACTGTTACTTATGATAAAATAAGTGTGATTAGCAAAATAGAATATCGTAGATGTAAAAAATGAATGTTTCGTTAAAAATACCAACATATCAGACATATATAAACAAACCTTTCTAGTAGACGGGTTCGCACAAAGATTTTTATTCTTATTTGTTCTTGATCTTTTTTTTTTTTTTTTTTTTTTTTTTTTTTTTTTTTTTTTTTTTTTTTTTTTTTTTTTTTTTTTTTTTTTTTTTTTTTTTTTTTTTTTTTTTTTTTTTTTTTTTTTTTTTTTTTTTTTTTTTTTTTT